>JAUTXW010001657.1:192500-358947 GCA_030620095.1 Kuschelorhynchus macadamiae | reverse complement strand
ATATTACGTCTTGTAGTGTTTTTAATCAATAATATCGATCAAATATACATTTTTTCATTTTTGGTTCATATGGTTTTACTTTGCTTAGCATATTTACTTATTTTTAGGACTTTTTTTTACAGCACAGCGCCAAATACTAATTTAAAAATATAACTACTTTTACCGGAATGATTCCCAAATATTTGTAGGCCACGTCTTGAGCATGAACTGGTGCTTTCTTCCAATGTCTGTAGGGATTGGTACAGGCGCCTGGTATTGCTGAATTTATTAACGTGCAGAGAAGAGAACCGTCTGTCCAAAAATCAGTTAGTCCCCCTACAATAAATTAAATTGCTATATAGGTCATTCAAATATTATCAATGCTATTTTGAAGTTATTAACCTCAATGATACCTCGACCAGTCCTTAACTAAAGAATGTATTTTCAATATCCAGAATAAGTTAAGTAAAAAAAATGTTTTGTTCTTCTTGTATTTCAAAAATAATATTTATTTTTGGAGTTTAATTGGTTAAAAAGAGTCCACGGGAGGAGTAAAAAACAATGTTATTTGCCCAAAAACTTTCAGTAGTACTACAAAGTACATTTTTTATTTTTAATAAAGTTTATTTTAATTCAGAAAACAACGGGTTTTGTCCCGGGCTCCAAATTTTGCGCAAAAATTAAGAGCAAAATTTATTTTCAATATGGAGGAATAAAACGGTAGTTCAATGGCGTATAAAGACTTTGCTTCTGGGTGGGTTTTGAGGCAATGAAAATTTTCCAACAACCAAAAAAAATAGATTGATTTCAAATTGTGTGACATACGTAATTGTCGTATAGGGGTCAACTAGTTAAATTGTGGTAATAATTCAAGATGACAGAACAAAATGACGGCCAAATGAAATGTTTGTAACCGCGAAAACAAATCACCCTCTCAAGTTTTACATACTGTCTGTCTGACTGTCTATCAGTTCGCGACATAGCTTAAAAACTACTTACCACATTGACTTCAAATTTTGGTCAATAATTAATGGTCATATGGACGTTTGACCTGGTAATATTTTGGTAAAAATCCAAGATGGCGTAGCAATGTTAAAAAATTATTACTAAGAAAACTAATTATCTAATTTACCTCAATTTTTGCACAAAAATCAAGTATTACATAAGAGTGAATTAGTAACATTCTGATATGAATCTAAGATATCATAAAACAAAATAGCGGCCTAATAAAATATTTAAAAATCAGCCTGAAAATACTACTTTTAATTAATTTAAATGTTTTGGAAAATAATTAAGTATGATACAGAGATGAACTAATAAAGTTGCGGTACGAATTAAAATGGCGGTCAAATACATTTTTTTTAAATCAACGTAAAAAAATCTTGTTCAATTGATTTTAAATTTTGCTTAAAATGTGAAAATGGGATAAACTGGTAGGAATTCAACATAATGACGTAACAAAATGATGGTACGTGTCAATGTAAAGACTACTTATTGAATTTATTTTAAATTATGCACAAAAGTCAAGTGTGGCACAGGTAGAAAGATACTGGTAAAGTATTGGTAGGAATATGGTGGAACAAAATGGCGCCCAACAAAAATGTTTGAAAAAACAGTATATATTACACATATATTGTGACAATGTACTAAAGTAAATTTGGTCACACTTCACTATTCCTAACAAATGAAAAAAAAATCATAACGAGGAAAGTTCCGGGTAAAGAAAATTTAACGATTTTTTAAAAACTGGTAAACAATATTTAGTTGTCGGATTTTCATTGTCTTCATTATTGATTACTACACAACGTTTTGAATAGCATCAAAATCAAGCATAAACTAACTGTTATTTTGGAATGTGCTTTATGTTAAATTAGTCTACTAAAACGTTTATTCGAGGTATGCTTATATACTAGATCTTATAACTAATCTAATAGTAATGACTTAAAATATTTTAACTATGGGAAGTATTCTGTCTTCTTTTTTCTCGTGGTGCATGTTCTGAGGTGGTTCTGCTGGTCCTGCTGCATAGCGTTTACAATAAAGATACTCTTCCCTACGCTCTGCAAAAGTTGAAGACTGGTCTTCGCCTTTTTGAGCGTCGTTCCCCATGAAGGTCGCAACGATGTTGCTTAATTCGGAGAAATGGAAGCTAACTGCAGGTGAGGGAGGCCGTATCGGGTTTCCCGTTTCGTCGGGGTACATTCTTCCGTAGACTTAATCAAATCTTATTCAATTTGGATTACCTTTGTTTGTGTATCGGCTCAGGTCATAGCTACGCTTCACTGGGATCCTTGTAGGGCTACCGATGTTGCGTAGCTGACGCGGTTTGTTTCGTTAATCCTAGGTCTTCCTAAAGTGAAGTATTTCTCGCTTAGTTTTTGTATCTGCGTTAACATGTGTTTGCGTGGGTATGTTCTGAGTGCTTATAAATCCGTGTTGTACCTTAATGTATGAAGTCCCGCCCTCTAATCCTGAAGCTTTGGAGAGTCAGTGCTATCCAGTACTGGTCGCTAAACATTGGATATCTCAATGTATGGTTTGCTGAAAATCATATTATCATTATCGATAAATGCTGTTTTTTGAATTTCCTTTTTCTCCAGTGAAGATCTTTGTTAATAATCTAAGCTTTGGACTTACGGCATTTTATAGTACTTAGACCAAACATGTTCCTCAATATTCGATCTTAATGTATCCCTTCTTTGCGTTTATTTTGAAAGTTCTGTAATTCCTTCATCGAAAAATATTTTTGTCTCACCTTAGATTTGCTGGATATTCAAGGGATTTGATAAACACAATTCTTCGCATCATTGTTTATGGTTTGGTTTTAGGGAGGAAGCTCCTTAAGCTATTTCCAAAGCAATTTTAATTTCGATTACTTCTAGTTTTTCAAATATTACTATGGATATGGAATTCATTTAAGCGAAGTTGTTGGCTGGTTTTCATTTAGGCATACATTTTTATTAGAAATTTTATTTGGAATTAACTTTTCAGTATGATCTTTTTAATTTTTCCGATCTTTCCATGTAAGGAAACCTAAAATTTATATATTGCTTCTATACTAACTATCTTTACAATGCCTTTCTTTGTTGCTTAAGAGCGACATCACATTTTGATAAGAACTTCATGAAAATGCAATATTCATGTTCCTCCTCCATAGTAAACTTTATAATTGGCATATTCTACTTAGATAACATAGGAACCCTATAGTCCTTATCCTATCTAAAATGTTTATGAAGAGTGGCTTTTTTTGGTAAAGTCAATAATTGAAAAGTTTTCTTTTGATAACCAAAATTGAATAGACCCTATATAATAGAAGTGTCGTCGACCTATCGAAGTCAAAGTGTCGGGGTCACCTTTACTATTTTTATCACTTTGGTCTCTATTCTACAAATATGAGAAACACAAAACGATACTCCACAAGTGTGTTTATACTGTTCTAATCTAAAATATTAAATAATTTTTACGAAACGGTTAAAAAAATAAATATACCGTAGATGTTGAATAATTCTAACACATAGTTAACAAAATCTTTTGTTGGTGAGTTCCTGAAGCTGGTCATTTGTCTGAGCGACATGTTCTCCTTGTGTATCTTTGATAGTCCTTGTGTATCTTTGATAGTCCATAGAGATGAAGAGGCTTCCTAACAATTAATTATATTATTTGTTCCCTACTGATATAGAGGAGGGAGTCGCTGGCAAGTAGCCTAAAGTTCTCTTCTCTGATGATAGCTAACTTTCTTGTCTAGGGGTAGAAGTTAACAGATGTCTCCTTGTTAGGTTTGCAAGACGTTCTTGTGCTTTTCCAACTCGGTTCTCATTTTCCCTCCAAAATCATTAGTTTCTGGCGTCCTTGAAACTGTGCTGTAAATAAGTTGATGATTTCTAGCAAAGAAGTCTTCGTGGTTTACAATTCTTGGGTCGCATATCTGCTTACAATAGTTGAAGCTGGTTTATTAACAATTACCTATATAACGTGCGTTATAAATAAATATTGATTACATGGTAAAGAATATTAAGAGTAAATTTTAGTATTCCAGATATGAACTGTTACGAATAGTATTTCTTCTCAAACCTTAATTTGAAACAATTTCCTAAATTCGTGGATATAGATTAACTTTTAACAACATGATCTGTGCATGTGCAGATGCATGAAATAAACAATATAAGATTTTAAAAAATCAAAAATTATCTTACTATGAGACGTAAATCAAAAGGTTATTAACAGCAATAACATTAATGCAAAATAAAATACACGTAGCACATTGTCATTTTGTCAAACAAATACATACACAGAACATCTATTGGAGACTAACTGAAATATATGGTGTAGGAATTCATCCTTATCATAATACTTTTTTTGTGGTTATATATATATATATATATATATATATATATATATATATATATATATATATATATATATATATATATATATATATATATATATATATATATATATATATATAGGATTGTAGATACTTTGACAGGTTTTCAGTTTACGGGCTCAGATTTTCTAAATTTTGTGTGCTTTTATGGTAGTATATTTTTAACGTAGGGAATGTAACACTGAATACGAATTTCTTTATTTTAGTGTCCGGATAAGTCATAAAGCCTATAATATGTTATATAGAGAAGGTACGTGTATATATAGGACTTTTCTTTCTTCAGAAATTCTAGATTAAGATGTGTGATTCTTTTTCCTAGTGAAATATCTTTGTTTAAGACATCGATTTAGGATATTTTGATAATAAACTGAGGATATTTTGTTGTTGCCACGCTGAATTTTTTAATTTTCTTTCTCTACTAGAACTTTTATAGGATTATAAGTATCGATTTGAAGTTTTTGGTAATAGTTAGGATATTATAATTTTAAAAAAATCTAATCTCTCAGAATTGGCACTATAGTGTATTTTTTTTAACGGGATTCACTATTTGATGATACTTTTTGACACTGGCAGGGTTTCAGTATAGAAGTAAAGCATATAGTATGTTATGTCTTTTTCCCGTAACTTCTAAAATATTTAAAATTTTCAAATACGGTTCGATTTAACCTTTGTGTCGTAATTTATTTACAAAAATATTTTGAAAGCTGTCAAAAAAATATTTTCTCCTCGTAACTTTTGAACTGCTCAAAATTTTTAAATATGGTTTTTGCATTTCCATGTAACTTTTTGTAGCGAAATTTTGACAGCTGTCAAAAAAACTTTCTTTTCTAAACTACTTAAAATTTTTAAATACGGTTTTCACAGCTACATGTAACTTTTAGTCATGTAATTTATTTTAGAAAAATATTTTGGCAGCTATCAAAAACATTTAGTTTTCCTAAGTTTTGAACAGCTAAATTTCTTTAAATGGCATTTTCACAGTTAGATGTAACTTAACTTATATAAAATGGTATAAATTGGTCGGGAGTCGTATTTAAATCATAGCCGCTAGGTTATTGTCTGCTTGTTAAGTTTGTGAGGGGTTTAACTATAAGTGCAAAACCCTTTATATAATTGCAGAAATAACTTGCCTATAAATTACCTAACGGAACGATATAGAAAAATGTTTAACAGATTCTATTTTCTCAGAACGTGGTTTGAGTCCTTCTGGACATATTTCATGGCTTAAATACTTCAATTTTGTTTGCAAATAATATTTATCAAACCGTAACGTAAGTTCTGCGTCACGCATGAGTTTGAGAACGTCTTCTGATTTCGTTAGCCCACTTTGAATATTTTCGGATGGTATCAAAATATCATCGAGATATGCCATAGCAGTTGTGTAGCGAAAATAACCTAAAATTGTATTAATAACGTGCTGAAAGACAGCCGGAGCGTTAACGACACCAAAAGGCATGACTAAAAATTCATAATGCCCATCGAGTGTTACAAACGCCATTTTTGGAATTGATTCACTCGCTACGAATATATGATGGTACCCTGATGCAAAGTCAAACTAGTAAAAGACCGGCACCCCTGAAGTTCGGCTAATAAGTCATCTATACACGTCAATAGATACATATTTTTGATACTCTTTGTATTAAGTGAACGGTAATTTATGCACATGTGCAGTTCACCATTTTCAAGCAGTAAGGCTTGTATGGTTTGAATCTTCGAAGAGTCGAAATAGGTTTGAATAAAAAGTTTTGTTTTATTCAAAGTTTGTATGTGACTGATAAGCCATCAGTTAAAGGTATCAAAATTTCGGCTGCGTTTTGTCTACCCTTCACTAAAATTTGTCGCAAAACAATCTCGATATTTGTTAATAAGTGTCAACAAATAATTTTTTGTCTCATTATTAGTATTAACATGATCATTAATGTCAGCCATATGAAAATTATTAACATACTTTTGGCCTATTGATAACCATTCAAGATGTTGCAATTTATTTTCGGCAGTGCAAGTAACACTCTTTGCAACCATTCAACCTCCAGAATTGTCGTAGGTATTTAAAACAGGCAATATATTGCCATTCTTTAAATTAGTTATACACCGGGATATCAGTGAAATTTATTTCGTCACGTTCTGTGTTTTAAATCAATAAACACGTCGTAACAAACGTCGGAAGAATACAATGATATGTTCCACATGGTCAGAAGGACAACAGTTGTTTTTTCAGCTCCAAGAGTAACTTTACGAGATGGCAAAGTGTCCAATTTATAGAGTCGTTTTGTCCGCGTTAAATATTATTCGTCACGAACAACCATAACAACGTTATGGTTGTATAATTTCAGAAAATTCGTAACCCTGTTTATTGACTATGTTTACAGTTTTCTCCTATTAAACATACCATACATCTAAGAGAAAAGCAAACAAGAAAAATATTAACTTAAAACACTAATTAAACTTTATTTTTTCCGTTTATGAGGTGTCCTATCTTCTCTCTTCAAAAACCCAGAGTAGTCACCCATCATGCCTGGATCCCATCATCCTTGGTACCGAATTTCCATTGTTCTGATATCTTGGTGAAACCTTTCACCCTGCTCGTCACTAATAACTCCCAAATTTTTAGTAAAAAATGACAGGTGTGAATGGAGGAAGTGAATTTTTGATGACATTCTGACACCAAGCGCTTTATAGGCATCTAAGAGTTCATTAACTAATTGTTTATAATTTTCATTCATATTGTTGCCTAAATATCCTCTTACTATATTAACAAATGAATTCCATGTTCTGAGTTCCTGTCTGGTAAGCTTTTCCGTAAAATTGACATCGTCCAGCAATTTTCTGATTTGTGGCCCAATAAAAATGCCTTCTTTAAATTTGGCATCACTTAACTGGGGAAAGACTTGTCTTAGGTATTTAAATCCATCACCATCTTTATTCAAAGCCTTCACAAAGTTTTTCATCAGCCCAAGTTTAATGTGAAGAGGAGGCAAAAGGACATTTTTGGGATCAACAAGAGGTATAAATTTAACATTTTGAGATCCCGGTTGAAATTCGCTTCATTCTGGCCAAATTTTTGTTACATAATGCTGATTTATTGTACGACTGTCCTATAAACAAAGAAAACAGCAATATTTTGTAAATCCCCCTGAAGTCCCACTAAAATCGCTATAACTTTTAAGTCCCCACATATCTGCCATATATACCTATTATAGTTTATTTTATCCAAAATCGCATGCATATTTTCATAATTTTCTTTCATTGCAACTGAATGAGCAACTGGTATAGAGGGTTTTAAATTTTCATTATGCAATAACACAGCTTTAAGCTATATTTAGATGAATCTATGAATAAGCGCAACTCACGGGGAGAATGTTTAACATCAAGTTCCTGCATTAAACTGTTTATATCAGTACACGCGCACAAAGAATTTTCCATACTGTAGAATTCAGAAAACATAGCATTTCTTTTTCTGAAATTCGTAATTTTTGTTTCTTTGGCCAATAGGTTCCATTCCTTAAGACGGGAACCCAGAAGTTCTGACTGTTGCTTGGATAACCCCAAATCACGTACTAAATCATTTAATTCGCTTTGAACAATCAAATGTGGCTCGCCGGAACTGGGACCTGTGGTAAAAGTGGGATCGGTGCACTGTTCTTCTGAGCTGCCTGATGATGCGTTCTCTCCATTATCTCCCAAATCAATAGCTTGCCAATTTAAAGGCGCAATCGGCACTATCAAATCTGCATTATGAGGAACAGGTCGTATGGCAGATTGCAAATTTGGATATTCTATATTGTACTTTCCCTTTTTGGAATAACCTACAGTCTTTGTCAGGCAAAAATAACAATCGTCAGAATGATTGGTGGGTTCTCGCCGTACGATTGGAACTGCAAAAAGCATACTTTTTCTCTTTCCCTTCATCCACTGCACCAATGATACACTACAACTAACACAGCACACATGGGAGCCCACCGCTTATCTTGATCCCCAATTAACACACCAAAATATTTAAAGTAGGCTTTTTTTACATTTTCTGAAAATGGCTTTGTGATTTCACCAGAAATTCTCCACAAATATAACAAAATTTGTCAGGAGAAATTTTGCTACTTCGGCGCGTTTGACTCGACATTCTCGTCTTCATATACACTTGCTTATCGATACACAGAGATCCACTCAATTCGAAACTCAACAGAAGAGTGTTGTTTAACGTTTATTTTATGTCTAATGTTGTAAACAATCCAGTCTAGGTAATTTTTCCCTTGTAAAATGGACCCATTTTAGCCGCACCACAATAAACTTGTTTACCTGCCAATATAAAAGGTTCTAATTAGGCTATTGAAAAACGTATGAGGGCTTTCCGAATATTTTTTTTATTATTGGGAGGGTATTTCCATTGTGAAAATAATGAGCTGACCAGTGTTATCTATATCACTGCCCGAACTAGAGCTGGGAGTACATTTACCCATTGCCGTATTAATAAATGTACTTTTAAACTAATAAAACTCAATAAGGCACAGAACACACAAAAAATCCGAATGTCCAGTAAAACAAAACAAATAATAAAAAAATTAATACGTAAACATGTTAAGTTCAAATTATAAACGGACAAATACGCGTAAATTACGTCATACCTGAACTGTAATCAGACGAAAAAGGGGGGAAAAATATAAGACCGATCTGGCTTAAACAAATCTATACTTTAAAAAAATGAACTCTCCTTCGAGTTCACATCGTATCCTTATACAATAGTCATATCAAACACTTAATTATATAATTTAATCCAAACAGTCTAAATAGTTAGGTTTGCGGCTAATCACCAAGAAAGGATCGTTGTACCATGGTGTTGAGGCATTTTTTTACATATTCACCATTAATTTTCTCAAAAACTAAGTCTATTATAAAAAACTTCTAGAAGCTTTTTGAATTGTATATTGTATATATATATATATATATAATATATATATATATATATATATATATATATATATATATATATATATATATATATATATATATATATATATATATATATATATATATATATATATATATATTATACCTAAACCATTTATTTTAGAAAAAATATTTAAAAGCCACTATATATTAGAGAGCACATTTTAAAAATATATTATACAGGATGTTACAAAAAATAGTGGCGCATAAAAGTTGAATTTTTTAAAATGGAACACCCTATATTTTTTTACATTTTTGGAACACTCTTTGCCTAGTTACAGACTCCTAGAATATTATCTCTCTTTTTTTAATAGTTTCGGAGAAAAAAGGTAAAATCGAAGAAAAAAAAATTATAGTCTACATTTAAAATATTTATATATATATATATATATATATATATATATATATATATATATATATATATATATATATATATATATATATATATATATATATATATATATATTATTTATATATATTATTTATATATATATATATATATATATATATATATATATATATATATATATCTATATATTTATATATATATATATATATATATATATATATATATATATATATATATATATATATATATATATATTATATATATTAGCCATGTATAAATTTGCCATGTTTTAACATTATTAACAAATATCTAATTAAAAATTTTTTACTTAGAACATATTTATGCATTAATAAACGAAGACGGGTATGAATCATTGTCAAATGTGTTGCTCTATTATTGTTGGAGCTTTAATGGTAGTGTTTTTAGACATGTCAATTTTTTTGTAAGAACATGCAGTTAAATGTCCATTAAAAAAATGGGGACCAATAACATGTTCACCAATAATTCCCCTCCACACATTAACTGACCATCTTTGTTGTAGATCAAGCTGCCTAAAAATTCTTGGATTATGGTCGGCGTAGTAATGATAGTTATGACGATTTACAAATCCATTCTTATGAAATGTGGCCTCATCAGAGAATAAAACTTTATCAAAAAAATCAAAGCTTTAACTAATTTTAGCTTGTGCCCAATTACAAAAGTCAACACGTTTCTCAAAATCTGCAACATATAGTAGTGACGCAACAGTTCTTTCGCTTACTCCTACGAATTTTTTGCCAGAAGGATTTTCCGTGACAGAATTCATTTTCTTGTTCGAACGGGCCTATTTCTAACTGGTCTTGTATAATTTACATTTCCCGTTGCCATAAATCTCTCTCTAATAAGTTCGTCATGCTCCTTCTGTCTGGGTGCCTTCGTTCTGGATAATTTTGCGCATAAATCCTACCCAAAAAGGCATTTCTATGCGATTCTCCTAACACAAAAACCATATCAACCAGTTCTTCGCGGGTGTACTCCATGACGATAGAACGTTCAAATAAAACTTCTAAACAGTGACGCAAACAAACGAAAAATGAACTACGTAGAAGGTAAAGACCACTATATGAAAAATCCGATAATTATTTCAATTTGTAAAACTTAAAAAACGAATAAGTAAATTGCCGATATGTTTTAGTTGTTTGACAGTTTCTAGACAATTTGTTTTTCATGGCTCAAATTCTACTTGTCAATAATATTAAATAAAGGTTAAGGCCGTTTTACATGCTGCAAGTTTCTTGCAGCAAGAAAGATATTGCGCGCAATTTGTCTTGCAGACTGTAAAGTGGCAGTTGTATTTCAATTGCAAGTGTCAGCGTATGCCTTTGTGCAAGTCTCTTGCAACTTGTTGCAGCATGTAAAACGTCTTTACGGCTTAACTCTTGGCAGTAATTCAAATTTTATGCGGTAAACGTAATTACAAAAAATGTTGGGATTTTAGGTTTTTTCCCATAGCTATAACTGCGCTGACCTATTTATTATTAAAAATCGCGAAGGTGCTTACTTATGAACATTACTAGTGAGGTTATTCAATTACCGTACTGAAAAACAAAGTACAACATTAGTTTTTTAAGAATATTTCAAAAACCTTCAGGAATTTTGAGATAAGTGTAATAATAAAAAATGTTGATCTGTTAATTCTGTATCGGACAGAAAAAAAATATATATAGGGTGTTCCATTTTTCCACATTACTATTGAGTTTATTCAATTATCGTATAAAAACAAAGTACAACATTAGTTTTTTAAGAATATTTCAAAAACCTTCAGGAATTTTGAGATAAGTGTAATAATGAAAAATGTTGATCTGTTAATTCTGTACGGACAGAAAAAAAATATATAGGGTCCATTTGAAAAAATGGAGAAAAATTATTTTTTATTTTGCATCGTTTGACATGGAATTTGGGTCACCCTGTATAAGTAAGACTTATAATACTCATAGCAGAATAACTATAAACCTTTTGCAAAACTAGGTTACCTTAGCTTTTAAGATGTTTTATCTAATTTTTATAAATATTTTAAATATAGACTATAATTTTTTTTTTTCTTCGATTTTTTTTTTCATAAAAAAAAGAGAGATACTATTCTAGGAGTCTGTAGACTGTTGTTTCAAAAATGTAAAAAAATATAGGGTGTTCCATTTAAAAAAATACAACTTATGCGCCACTATTTTTTGTAACACCCTGTATAATCAAGAATATTTTTAAAATGTGCTCTCTAATCAACAGCATATAGTGGCTTTTAAATATTTTTTCTAAAATAAATGGTTAAGGTATAATAAAAGACGGGAGGTGAGCTGCAGGACCCTGTATATATATATATACGTATTAGGGCTTTCCGAATATTTTTTTTATTATTGGGAGGGTATTTCCATTGTGAAAATAATGAGCTGACCAGTGTTATCTATATCACTGCCCGAACTAGAGCTGGGAGTACATTTACCCATTGCCGTATTAATAAATGTACTTTTAAACTAATAAAACTCAATAAGGCACAGAACACACAAAAAATCCGAATGTCCGGTAAAACAAAACAAATAATAAAAAAATTAATACGTAAACATGTTAAGTTCAAATTATAAACGGACAAATACGCGTAAATTACGTCATACCTGAACTGTAATCAGACGAAAAAGGGGGAAAAATATAAGACCGAAAAAAATCTATACCTTAAAAAAATGAACTCTCCTTCGAGTTCACATCGTATCCTTATACAATAGTCATATCAAACACTTAATTATATAATTTAATCCAAACAGTCTAAATAGTTAGGTTTGCGGCTAATCACCAAGAAAGGATCGTTGTACCATGGTGTTGAGGCATTTTTTTACATATTCACCATTAATTTTCTCAAAAACTAAGTCTATTATAAAAAACTTCTAGAAGCTTTTTGAATTGCTATATAATATATATATATATATATATATATATATATATATATATATATATATATATATATATATATATATATATATATATATATATATATATATATATATATATATATATATATATATATATATATATATATATATATATATATATATATATATATATATATTAAATTATGCCATGTATAAATTTGCCATGTTTTATTAACATTTTTGCATTAAACGGGGAAATCATTGTCATGTGTCTATTATAGCTTTAATGGTAGTGTTTTTAGACATGTCAATTTTTTTGTAAGAACAGCAGTTTTCGAGATATCGAGCATCATCAAGTTTTTTCACCTATGCAACATATAGTAGTGACGCAGTTGAATTTGCCTACGATACTTGGAGATTCCCGTGAACGCGTGCTATAATTCCTCACCACTAAATATGGAGATGAAAACTTGAGTTTTTGCCCTCCCTTCCGGAAAATAAAAAAAACAGTATTCCGTGGATAACTCAAAAACCGTGTGAGTTACGAGAAAACTCATACTTTAAAAATGTAGAGGAGAACGCGATGCCTACATGGATGTTTAAAGATTGATGATACAACTGACTGGTTTATTTGGCAGTTTTAGGGCAAAAATTAAAGTTCAATTTTTGGCCTATATCAGTCAAACGGAAAATGTTAGATCGAATTTCTCGGGAAGCAGTAATCGGGACGTACAAAAAAAGTTTAGTAAAGTTTTTTCATAAAAACAATAGTTGACTGTTTCGAACCTAATTTATAGTTGACCCCAAACTTACGTCTAAAGGGTTTTTTCGACATGCTTAATTATTTTCATAATTTCGGTTTAGTTTATAATGAAATCATAGCCGTAAGGTCTACAAAAAATATAAAAAACTAACATAAAGAGGTAGACAAAACGTCGCAGGCTGACATAGCTTGCTATCATATATTGCCCTTAATAAGGGTAATGAAAGCTGTTGACCTACGAAGGATTTAAATCCAGTTCTCTTACACTAATTATAAAGAGTAATAAATGACCGAAGTTTTGGTGAAAACTGTACATTGATATATTTATTAGTTTTCAGCTATTGCCAAATAAGCAAATTAATATATCGGAGTAAAATTAAATTTCCAGGAGCGTCTTTAGGCCCTTGCTGTTAGGGGGGCAAGGCACAAATAACCGACTAAAAACACATGTTTTTTGTATCACAGTAATTTTGGTAAAGATACCGGTTCTGCATGCTTGTTGGTAATTGTATCTCCTAAATTGTTAACGGGTCAACTCAACCACAATTTAGCCAACCGCTTAATGTATTGGAGGAAAACAGCCTCTCTGACCTTCCTCTTAGTGACACCCTTAAAAATCTCAATTCTGCTGCGGCACACAAATCACGGTGTGACAGGTCGATGTGGACTTCTGAGAGACCTCATTAGTCTATCAAACGCGCCAAAAGATCAGTCAAATACAAGATATAGCGGTTGACCTTAAAAATGAATCTAATTTTCAGGGTTTTATTTTTCGACGAAAAAAAAAAGCTGAATAAAAATTGTTTCGTTATGATTATCGGAAAGTGTACAGTTTTGCAATAAACAAAAAGTTTTTTGGTACAGGAAAAATAAAATATAGAAAAAGTATTAACTTTTCGATATTCTCAACGAAAAAACTTATCCGGAAAAAGAGCTATAAAAACAATATTATTTTTGAATATTGGGCAGATTATAATTTAGAGCTTAATTAAATTATTTCTAATTAATAATAATGTAATAATATTTGTTACTTTCGGCTTTTCTCTCTTCATACTTTATTTATACTTATAGCTGGTCCGAACTCTATCAGAACCGAAGTATGGAGCGTATTTAGAGGCCAACAGGTCAGAGCACAAAAACATATCAGTAAAAGTGACGCAAAAATATAAGTAAACAACAAAAACAGCATTTTGTAAGTAACTAGATAACAAAGAAAACTAAAAATTGTAATCTTCAAATGTTTTCCATCATTTAGGATGCATTGATTTAGCTTTCAGAGAGTTAATGAAACAGCAGTTTTAATTTATGTCTTTGATATACTGGTTACAGCAATTTTTCAATGATGTTTTTCCGGATCGCTAGTTGATTTTTATAAACCAAACTTTTGACGGGTCACCATAAATTAAGGTACAAACAAGTTAAACCTGGAAACCTAACCAAACAGGAAAATGATGTTGCTTTGACGCGTTGTCCTCTAAACACGTTCCAAACTTCTCTACTTCTTCTAAACAGCTCTAAGCCTAGATAAAGTGTGAAGGGAGGAAAGTGAAAAGTAACTAATATTGCATTATTGTTAGTTTTAAATAATTTAATAAAGCTGTAAATAATATAATATGCCCAGTAGTCAAAGATAAAATTGTTTTAGGTTTTTCTTTTCGTCCGAAAAATACCTATTAATTGACTTAAGAAATCATCAAATCAAGAACCATGATTCCTTAATTGACCAAAGCCGTTAAAGCTTCCGTTTTATGTTATTAATTCTCTTATTTGAAAATGGCGGTTTTCGCCAAAACTTTAGTTTTCTATTAATCTTTAGAACTAGCGTAAGTATAATCTTACATTTAAATATTTTAAGAAAACCGGAAAAAAACTGTAACTGCTACAAACAGCGCCATCTAACCAATTTGTGAAGAATTTTAGGAAGTGTCATTTAACCAGAATCCCAAAACAACTTGGAATTCCCTTTTAAATAAGCCTAAGCCCATTAAATTTGGATAAAGGCGGATCAGAAGATATAGCGATTTAAATCTTTTGTAAATCAACAGACCCCCCCCACCCTAATACGTTTAGAACCAAAGTAATAGAAAATCCATCCAGCTTTTCAATGAGGTAATAAAATTTATATCTAGTTCGGGGAGTTTTTGTAGAATTCCATTGTTCACTCTAGCAACTGCGCCCCTTGTGCTCATTTAAAAATTTAAAAATATTTTCAGCCAATTGCTCTTGGCCATTTTTGTTATTTATTTTTTAGTATTTTTTTTCAAAGCGCTAACATGTAGGACTTCCGAGATATGTATAGTAAACGCCCCTAAGGAAACAGCTAGAATACTCCTATATTTTAGAAAATAAATCATTGTTAACGACCCAGAGTGGTAATCACGGGACTAATCTATAAAATAAATTAAACAGGCTCAGATAAACGAGCCTATAGAACAATTTAGCAACTAAGCCTAATCTGAAGCCAAAAATATACCGGCATTAATTAACTAATATAGTTTACTTGCAACCAGAGGGTATATGTTTTATTTCTAACCCAATAATATGTTTTAATTCTAATCCAGTAATATGGTCTACTTCTAATCTAATAATTAGTCAATAGCAAAATAATATATTTTAAAAAGTATAATTTACCTGAGAGTGTATCCAGATGTGACGACCAATGTCGAGGTAACCTGCCTCTAGCCCAATCCAGTACGGTTCTTCCTCTGCCGAAAGGAAGGTAAGTAACTGAAATATACAACTTGAAATTAAAGAAAGGTGTATAAGATTACCGGAAAATTTTTACTTATTAAAAACCTAAAAATAATAAAAGTTTGATTTTTGAATAAATAGAAGCGTTTCAACAATAAATTATCAATAGTTTTAATCCGCTTACTTGGTAAATAAATGCCATCAATATGTATCAAAACCTTAGTGACAAATTCTTTCCTTAACCATAGTGTGATCAGTCCGGCCATTGGTAGAAGTAGATATACAAATATAGATGACATTTTCTGAAACCAGCCCTCACAATGTGCATTGCTATTTTGAGAACCTACAATATTAATATAACTATTATGCAATATAGTGTTCCGAAAATTCCTCAATAATATATCATCGATCGAAATTTTTCGATGACATAATGCATCATGAAAATTGACAATTTCTAGGTTAAACTTTCTTCATAATTAATGGAATACATCGTATACTAGAATTTTAGTTTTAACAAGGACGGAATAAAATTTAAAGAATAGTTACAAGAAAGAAGTTCATCGGGAATGTGAAAAATTTCAAGTTGCAGTTTAGTTAAAGTTTTAATCTAACCTAACCTTGCATCAGAGAAAAATGTGTTATAAATAATGTCAGTTAGTTCCCACCAATATGTTTAATTATATAAAAAGAATAGCTGATAATATAACACATTAAAATCGTATTTATATCTATGTGTTTTAAATTGTACTTGTCAACATTGTATTAGTAAAGAAAACTTATATTACTTTTTATTTTCTTTTGAAATCGAAAAATCTTGAGTCAAGGTCTGCTAAAAATTATATAGTCGATAAGAGAGAAAGAGATATTTTTAAATAGGACATAGTTTTTCATCGAATTGGGAGGTGTCACATGTCAGTTTTTTTTTGACAATATACAAAATCAATTCTTTATTACAAAATTCAAAATTTCGATTAGTAAAAATTTAAGCATCTTTTGCCAAAATCACTTAACTCACCGTAAACAACTAAATATTGCGTTTTACCTCTAGTCCTAATTTCCCTATTAAATTAATTCACTCTCCCCAAACTAAATATTGTTTTGTAGAAAACCTTATTTCCTCCATTTTCGGTTCAAATAAATTGTTGCAAGAGGTGCAATTTAATTATTTATTGCTATTATTATTATATTGCTCGCTTTTAAGAATCATAAAACTCGTAAATCTACAGACACATTACATAATTAACCTGTGTTTAACACTCTAATCAACATAGTGATTAGCACTGTGATAAGTGCTAAGTCGACTGACACTTGTGACACTTGGTTGAACTTTGGCTATGATAAGCTTCCAAAAATTGGAAAAAAAAAATTCCCGTCGGTATTTAAAAAATGTCAGTTGATGATGAAAACCGAAAAGAAATGTCATATTTTAGATTTTTATGCAACAAAACGCTTATCAAATTCACCAGATACTTCTTAATAATACTTAAAAATAAAATACGAATGAAGTTGCCAATACTATAACATGTTCCAGACAAGGATTGTGGTATCACTGGTATCCTTAATGAGCTCTACAAAGAGCGAAATCGCGTTCGTCATTTGACTGAAATAGTTTATTGCGGCTGAGACATTACAGGACATGTTTCAGACAAGGATGATGGTCTCGTTGCTGTGACGTTGGTGTAACGTGAGACAAAAATATAGTAACATTATTTCTCCAACAAAAGTCAAGAATCAACAGTGTAATTCAATTCAAAGATGCGGAAGCGCGATCGTCGTTTGACTGAAATGGATTGCGCCTGTAGAATTGTTCTGGACAGGGATTATGTCATCTTTGTTGTGATGTTGGTAAAACATGAAACAAAAATATACTAACATTTCAATATTATTGTAATTAGACGAAATTCCAAATTACTCATAAATGTATCTAAAATATACCCAAATCTGCAACCGTTAATTCTTATGCACTAAAAATCTACTGCATACTACGTTATATACGTGAATATCTTGAACTAAACACTTTTAAATAAGTGGAAATTAAATACTTGATAATATTAAATACATTACTTGAAAAATGATACATATTTTAAAGAGAGCAACTCGATCTTAAGTAATTTAAAATGGTCTGCATATATCCTAAACTAATATTAGTTTAAACAGAAAATAGGCATATTTTAACTGCCAACAATTTAGTTAAAAAATAATGGTTCTTGGGATTACCGTGATAAAGTGGAATTACTATTCAATGTTTCGTCTTCGCTTAACGAGACACCTTCAGAATTTTTTTCTCCACGAGGTCAGAATGAGATCGGAGAGATTCAAGTGTGTTGAATGAAATTTGCAGGCTTTCTCGAAGAACCATTTATCGTAATGTTATAGATACTTTTTGGACAAACTCGTTGATAATTCCCGAAAAAAACAAGGGCTCTCTATTTTCAATGAAGTCTGGAATCGTGGTCATCTTTAAAAAAATATTAAACTAATTTAATTCCTTTCCTGTTTGCCGAAGAGAAAAAGTTTTCAAAAACAGCGTGCGCCAAATTTCAAAAAATGTTTTTCTGTAAAGAATTTGCAAAAATTGAATTAAACCAAATTCTTTTTCATACAACTTGTAGATCTCGAAAAAAAACTATTAAAAATATAATATATGAGTTCTTTTATCTTAGTCTCTCAGTTACATCAACAAAAAGTTCGCTATCTACGCATCAAAAAATGGGTCAAATTTATAACGATGTTACAACATTTTTTGTGTTGTCTCAGAAATACTAAAAAGTGGTACGAATTTAAATTTCTCTATATTCTGATTATTGGCGCGTATTTCACGATTTAAAACATATGCACGTTTCACCTGAAAAATAATAATTTTAAATAGTTTTCCGATGATCTCTTGGAAGTTATTTTCAAACTGTGGAAAATGTGTGAAGTTTCTGGTGATTGACAAAAAAATCCGAATTGCTTCGAATCAGTCATCATCATTTTTGCAATCGAAAATAATACGAAAAAAAAATGTTCATCTCAGACGTCTTTTGTGTACCTTTTTCTTTAGTTTTATCCTCAGCAACAGCAGTATTTTTTCCTGATATATTTTGCTTCTTATTGCAAGTTACGTTGTTCTTCTATTATTAATTTTCTTACGAGTTGCTCCACAAATCTCCTTACGACTTGCAATGGCAGTTCCTCACCCAAATCTTCTTTATCCAACTAGGTGATTACTTCAATAACAATAATTTTTGCCTTTTTATTTCTTACAACTGATAAAGAAATTAAGCGAACACCACTATTCATCATACATTTGCGTGATATTAGCACCAAAGCAGGTTCTTTTGATGTTTTTTTGGTTCGAGTCCTGAAGACGACTTCTTCCAACTTTATTTTATAATTACCAAAAATTATCGTATATAGAACGAAAGCTTTCACGACTTTGGTCAATCACGACTCTTGGGATTAGACCGCGTCAAATTAGAATTACTATCCGACGTTTCGCCTTCGATTGCACGAGGCATCTTTAGAGATGTTTGCTCCACGAGATCTGCATACTGAGTGAGCTCGGAGAGATTCGGGCTTTTATACCCAACTTGTGCTCGCCAAACCGTGACCCTGGGCTTAGATCGGTTTCCACTTGTGATGTAGAGCATCCAGGATTATTTAAACGAAAAATAAGAGAATCTATAGAAATTTTAAATATACAAAAAAACTTAGTAGAGATACGGGTTACGGTCTACATCAAACGTGGAAACCGATCTCAATACAGGATCACGGGTCGAGGAATACAAGTCGTGTAATTTAAAACAAAAGCTTTAGCCCGCCTGAACCTCTCCGAGCTTATTCAGTGTCTGATGTCGTGGAGTAAAGATCCCTGAAGGTACCTCATGCAAAAAATGAATGCGAATAGTAATTCCAATTTGACCCGGTCTAATCCCAAGAAACATGATTTCTTAAATAACGGACAGTTTTCATAGTTTCTTGAAATTTCATGGAAAATCGATTTTATAATGCGCCATTTGGTCGCTGTAACACAGCGAACATTTAGAAGCTGTAACACAGAGACCATTTGAGAAAACTTATAAACAATATACTATGTTTTTAATAGGTCCAAAACAAAGAACAACTTTTGAACCCTACTATTTTTGTTTTTGCCCTTCTTTTCTACGGGCAAACAAAAGACGACATAAATCGATTTGGAGTGATTTGAAGAGGGCGCCGATTCTGCAACAGGTCGCATAACGGCAACTCTAGATTTTACCTCTTGACCATCATAAACAACTTATTAAGAATTTAGTTTACACGCAATTTTTTTTAACTTAAACCATAGATTGATTGTATTAAGTACCAAAGTAGACATCTTACTTGATCTAAGAAAGTTTTAACAAAATATTGAAATAAAAAAATCTTAAGGCACAAAGTGAAATTACAGAAACAACTACTTCGCTGGCTAATACCACGACGGGTACTGAATTGCACTGTTAATTCCTGACTTTCGTTGGGAGAAATAATGTTATTGTATTTCTGTTTCACGTTACGCCAACGTCACATCAAGGATACCAAGATCCCTGTCTGGAACATGTCCTGTAATGCAGCAGATGCAATGATCTATTTTGGTCGACACGAGGTTTGCTAGCCTCTGGGGGCCTAATGAGCTCTAAAAAGAGCTAAATCGCAATCGTCGTTTTGACTGAAATGGATCATTGCCCCTGCGGCATTGCAGGACATGTTCCAGACAGGGATTTTGGTATTCTTGTTTTGTTGACGTTAGCTTAACATGAGACAAAAATACAGTAACACAAAAATATCTTTTTAACTGAAGGTCAGATGCTACCGGTCACCACAGTTGGAAAACTGCACTAAACAGAAACCATACTCTATCTGATTCATGTGGAGGGCGTTTACAGCTTTATAAAAAAAACTTTGTAAAAAAATATACTTCTAAAAGAAAACTCTTTTAGTATTTGTATCATTTGGTATACGTTGTACATTCCATCTTCAGATTAAAGAAAATGTTTACTGATGGATGGCAATATACTAAATTAGTTTAAATACTGGCCTTATCAATAATTCAACTAAGCATAATAATTCTAAACACTCTTCTTGCAAGAATTTGACAGGCCGGATTTTAGTATTTAAAACTCCATTGAAGTAATTTTTATTAATTATAAATATTACGGTACCTACATTTAATATAAATACATGAGAATCCTCTCTTCATTTTTTTGTCAGTGCAAAAATGCTATAAAAAGTGTAATTATTTATGTTTAATGCTTTTCCATCGTTCAATTAAGAGAAAATAGTTGACTGGGTTACTAGGTTTTATCATTTTAGACAAAACAGAATATTAACATTGGCAATAGTTAAATTTCGATAAAAACCAAAGTATCCAAAACAATTAAATACAAAATAATTTGCAGGTTAATTTAAAATATAATAGCCGAGAAACGACTGATAATTAACCAATAAGTAAAGTTGTTATATGATTTTTGGTTCTCTATTTATTGAGTTAGTAATGTTGATATCATTTTATCAATAAATATATTTGTATTAATACTTACCGGTAAACTCGCTCCATGAACTTACAACAAGCATTTCACATTACACCAACCGACTTTACAATACCTAATTTAACTTCGGCACCTACAAAAATAATTATTTGCCAGATGGGTTACGTATAGGCGGTAATAAATACGCAATATTTACAAACAAAATGATTACATACCGTAAAAGAGATTGTATACATAGAAAATTTTATAGATTTGTTGTGGAGAATACACTGTTATAGACTAGAAACGCTTCCAAGTGCAACTAACATTATTACGGCTTCATCGTATGAATGGTTCAAAAAACATGAAAGGCTTTCTTTTACATTTGCAATTTTATTTTATGCATTTTACAATACGGGGGTAAAGTAAAATGTTTTTGCCTGGATCATTTTTGTGCTATAGTAGATATTTTTCGAATATGCAGTGACGTCATTTTTAGTATCTTTGTAACAGTAAATTTACTAAAAAAGTCAGGTCTTTTCTTATTTCAACTAAAATTTGTCACGTTGACAAATACTTAAGTGTGACATTTCCAATCGTTAAAATAGTTTATCTATGCGTCAAAACAAAGTCAATATTGAAAATGTCGAAAAAATTGGAAATAGACGAGAGCAAAGCCAGCTTATTATTCTTAATATATTAGCTCTTTTTGAGCAAGAAAAACAACAAGTAGTTGCGGGAATCGCCTTGGACCTGTAGAATGTGGTGAAAAGAACAGCTTCCGTAACGAAAGTAAGTTCAAGATCGATATTTAATTTAAGCAAAATGGACTAAAATCGGACAAAAGATTCAAAGTATTATTATTAACAAGAAACAAAGAGCATATCAAGATAACCGACTACTTAAAAAGTAAGATCCGGAACACCATTTATCGCATGTATGCCTAAAAGGAACATATTACCATTAAGTCGCTCCAGTTTTCTGCGAAAATAAGTAAGAGAAATTGGCTTTCGATGGAAGAGAAGTAACAACCGCAAGTATATCGTGGATTTACCAGATGTTTGAGAGAGTACACAAAAAATATGAATTCACTAGAAAACGGTTTTACTCCAGTCTTCCTTGATGAAATATGGATATTCAGTTAAGGGTCTTTAGAAATACCTGGCAGGTACAAGCTCTTCAAAAAGCGGTGAAGGTAAGTTTATGGAGCATTTTGACTATATTTGTTTTTTGTTTAGTTTTCTTGTGCATTTACATTTAGAGCATCGATCGGCTTAACATTTTTGCTAATTTAAAGTGTTCTTTTAACCCAAATCTTAAAAAAAAATAAGTTTATTATAGATAATGGTATTTCAACGATAAATAATATGAGAGTGTCGGAAAGTAATTTTTTTTATTAAATACCAAAATAGAAATGTTACAAGGTGTCAAAAATGGCGAAAAATCAGTAAATTTTTCACCATAAAAAATATTTATGTTTATTTTTTTTGCAATTAAAATAACCTTTTCACATCCCCACAATAATCAGGATTATAAATCCTCAAAGATACTGCAATTATTTAATTGATAAACACGACCAGGATTTAAGTTAAAAGCCAACTGTTTTTGGCCGAAGAAAAATAAAAATGTTTATTTTTTGATATTTAACAAAAATAATTACTTAATTGTCAAAATCCTATACTATTTATCGTTTAAATACTGTTAAACTAAACTAATTTATCCTAACCGAGACTATTTATAGGTAAATGTGGTCACACTTAATTCCACCCGACTGCACCGTTGTCAAGTAAACAATAGAGGGAACTATAGGGAATAGACCCTCTGTCTTTATTTAGTGCTTTCTTACCACATTTAACTATTTCTATACTTTCAAATACATCCAATAATCTATTATTAGATACATTTTTAATCAACTTATTTATTCATGTTTGGTGATTGTTTTCCAAAGCATGTTGGGCACCGCTTGACTTTTCTGTTCTTCGGTATCTTAAATGTGCCATGTGTTCTTTAAAACGAATGTTTATGGACCGTTTAGTTTGCCCAACATATTTTAGATCGCAGTCATTACAGCTAATTTCATAGATGCCACTCCTCTCCTTCAAGTCGACTTTGTCTTTAGGGTTTCCAAGAGCATGTTCTACCAAATTTTAAAGCCCATTAAACTTCTGGATTTGTTGTTATAAAATAGCATAATATTAAATTTTAGAATAAAAAAATATTTTATCCGTTTTTTAATGAATAAATCCCATTTCATACTGTTTTTCTTTACTTTATTTAAATATATAATTATATATAGTTTCTGTTAAATGTCTGCAAAGCTTGGTGAACTGTAAATTATTATTAAAATTAGCATTTATCCTTCTTAATGGCAGCCACACACCAGCACCATCTTGGATGCGATCACTGCCACCGTGGCGGCCAAATGACAGCAGAGGATCGTGACCGTGATTGCTGCCGAGAACGCTTTAGTGTGTGCATTCCTTAAATAACTTGGTATATAAACCGTTAACAGCTAAGAAATACGTTCTGTTTGTGCTGTCGTTACGTCACTGCATATCCGAAATAATTCTACTATATAATATAGATTAAATAAGTTTCTTGTAAAATCATCGTTAGTGACAATGTTCATTTCATTTACATTTTACCCTCTCATTTACTAACCCTTAGAAAAAAATCGGTAAATTTCCTTTACCCGGAGCTACCCTCGTTATAAATTTTTCCTTTTATTAGGAATAGAAAAGTGTGATCCAGTTTACTATTCCTAATCAGTACATAGTCATTAAGTAACACATATATATATTATCTTTCAAAATATTTTTATTGGACGCCATTTTGGGTTTCTACTACCAGTATTTTATCAGTTACTACCTATGACACACTTGATTTTCGGGCATTGTTTAAAATTAAATTCAATAAGTAGTTTTTACATTGATACACGCCGTCATTTTGTTACGTCATGTTGAATTCGTACCAGTTTATACCCATATTACATTCATTTTTTTGCAAAATTTGAAATCAGTTGAATAAGTTTTTTTTACGTTGAATTTTTAAAAAATTATTTGGCTGGCATCTTGTTTTACCATCTTGAATTCGTGCCACAAATTTAACAGTTTATGTCTAAATTACACTGAATAGTTGCACAAAATTTGAAATTAATATAATGAATAGTTGTTTTCAGGCCGATTTTTTAAATATTTTATTAGGCTGCCGTTGTGTTTTGCTATTTACAATACCAAAATGTAACCTGTTATTTTCTATGTAACACTTGATTTTTGTACAAAATTTGAAAAAATTGGATACCTAATTAGTATTTTTAGTAATCATTTTTGACCGCGAACTGACGGACCGACGGAATTGATAAAAATATTTTTTGATTATTTATCTAGCCACGCTAAACCCTGAAAATTCGTAAAACCTGAAGGCGTGATTTTTTTCAGGATTACAAATATTTTATTTGTCCGCCATTTTGAGTTAGTACCACAGTTTTACTAGTTCATCTCTATACCACAATTAGTTATGGCACACAATTTGAAATCAGTCCATTCAGTTATTTTTCAGGCTGAATTTTTAAATGTCTTATTAAGACGCCAAAATTTTATCAGTTGAGTCCTACATAATACTTTATTTTTGTGAAAAATTTGAGATAAACTGGATAAGTAGTTTTTTAGTAATATTTTTTTAACGATTTAGTAGGCCTCTATTTTATATTGCCATTTTAGATTTTTACCAAAATGTTAATAGGTCATCCCAAATTTGAAGTCAATCAGGTAAGTAGTTGTTTAGCTATTCCGAGAGGAGACAGACTGACTGACGGAATTGAGAAAACATGTTTTTCGGCATCTAGAGACCTTGAAACGTAAAGATCTGAAAAGATCTTAGAGGGTGTTTTTTTCACGATAGCGATACTTCCCTTTTACAAGGGAAGTAAAATTTATTTGGCCGCCATCTTGAATTCGTACAACAGCTTTACTAGTTTATCTCTATATCACACTTAATGCTTGCACAAAATTTGAAATTAGTTTAATAAAAAGTTTATTTCATGCCGATTTTTAAAACATTTTATTGGGCCGCCATTTTCTTTTGCTATCTTAAATGTATACTAAATTTTTACCAATTCATTCCTATGTAACACTTGATGTTTGTGCACAATTTGAGGAAATTGAATAATAGTTTTTTTAGTAGTAATTTTTTTAACGTTACACTAGTCCGCCATCTTGTTCCGGCATATTGGATTTTTACCAAAATATCACCAGGTTATCCCCATTTGACTCTTAATTTTTGACTAAAGTTTGAAATCAATCTGAAGAGTAGTCTTACAATCATGCCGCGAACTGGCAGATAGATAGACAAACCGACAGAAAGATCGACGGAATTGATATAACATATTTTTTGGCATCTAGGGATGCTAGAACCCGAAAATATGTAAAACCTGAGAGGGTGATTTTTTCATAATTCCAACTATTTTATTTGGCCGTCATTTTTGTTCCGCCATCTTGAGTTAATACCATAGTTTTAGTAGTCTATCTCTATACTATATTAAGTTATGGCACATAATTTGAAATCAATCTTTTAATTTGTTTCTTCAGACTGAATTTTTAAAATTTTACCAGTTGATTGCTAGTTAATACTTGATTTTTGTCCAAAATTAGAGAAATTGGATAAGTAGTTTTTTAGTAATAATTTTTTTAACACTTCACTAGGCCGCCATTTTGTTTTGCAATATTGGATTTTTATCAAAATGTTACCAGGTCATCCCTATATGACCCCTAATTTTTGAGCAAAATTTGAAGTCAATAAGTAGTTTTTTAGATATGCCGCGAACAAACAGACAGACCGAAGGAATTGAGAAAACATTGGCATCTAGGGACCCTGAAACGTAAAGATCTAAAAAAATCTCGGAGAGAGATATTTCCCTTTTACGAGAGAAGTAAAAAACTCGCTAAATAAATTGTATCCGGATATTCTTTTATCCATAAAAAATTTAAAAAACCCTCCCATTAGAGCAAATGTATTTCCATTGTCTTTTAATAATACTACGTATTAGAAAGTCAATAATGCCACATGCTACAGGTCTTTTGTTAATTTCCTCCGTTGACTTTAAAGATATTTATAATCAGCAAATAGCTATTAAATAGATATAAATTATACAAGGTGTTCCATAAATACAATTTATACTTGAATTTGAAACTTGAAAATTAATTTCACTATTAAGAACCTTTCTACAAATTTGTTCAAAAAAATAGGCACCCTCGTTACCGTTCGTATTTTTTATAGATATAAAAAAGTTGAATACAAAAGTTTGTTCAAATTATACAATTTTTTTAATGTAATTTGTTGATATACAGCGTGCTTCATTTTTCTGAAATCCACATCTATTTTAATTTCTTAAACGCTGTAAATTATATGTCTATCAAATGAGTCTCTTCTTGTCGATTATAAATATACTAGCTTTGATTCTCTATATTTAAAGACAACCGAGAAATTTAAGAAAAATACTGCCATCAGAAACAATGTTGACTTTACTGTAGAGTAAAAAACTATTGATTTGTTGCGTCTTGTGGCAGGGTTTTTCAAATTTCTCGGGTGTATTTTGGTATTGATATATTAATTAATGTAATATACAGAGCGCTACATTTAAGAAACCGAAGATGATGTTGACCCAAGAAAAATTGAAACATCTTATAAATTTGCAAATTACTTAATAATTATTTTATAAAAATACGAACGTTAATGAAAGGTGCATTCATGCACTATCCACCTATTATGTAAATAAGAGCATTCTCTAATTTCCATAAAAAGCCAAAAACTACATTTTAACATTATGTTCCGCTCACAGAGTTTGTCAATATCTTTTTTTAAGTCTTCAGATTTCTTGATGTTTTTTTCGTCTGATTTTTTATTCCACAAAACAAAGGTTTAGAAGTTTTTATTACTGTTCTTCTTTTAATTAAGCTTTTTCGTAAATATGTACAGTTAAAAGAAATAATTTATGATAAAACTTGTGGATTAAAACTTCATAAACTCGCTACTCTGAAGCAAAATGATAAATTTTAGACTTTTTTTGGCCAAACCGTAGTTTGGTTGGCAGAAATTAATGTTAGCTGAAAAGAAAACAAGAGGTCAATTATATAGAATAAGTAAAATTAAGTATTACATTCTCCTATTTTTTAACTTCAAGGTGCAAAGAACAAACTCTGTAAAATAACTCTTGTAACACTACCGCATTCTTTTGTTAACATAATTTTGGACCGTACCTCCTATTCAGTATTTAACAATTCTTTTTCATTTTTCCTAAACGAATTCCTGACCTTAGTACGATTACAGGCTTAAGCCATTTTGGAGCTTGAATGTTGTCTACTTTTAGAAGATAGTATTTTGTATCAATACGGTATTATCTGTTATAGAGCTTCTCAGGCTGGGAATTCCAATACGTTTCTGTTTGTTTGCAATAGTCGTCTAAGCCACTTTAGATTTTATAGGCAGCAGTGCGGATACTTTTTGTGACAAGATGTAGGAAGTAATACAAATAATAAAACAATTCTTTAGAGACTATGCATTGTCTCCAGGAGGATACAGATAGCTCTATCTGTAAGAAAAAAAAATAAGAAATTTGGACAATTCTATTATCCCAAACATTGAACTGAAAGATCAGAGATAAGATATCTAGGAATAATTGTCGACATAAAGAATAAAACCTAAAGTTATTATATCTTGATATAAAGTCGCCGTGCTTCCTTTCAGCAATCTAATGATCTGGAGGTTACTGCGCAGTTGGGTGAAGACGCACTATACTAACCAAGCCAGAAGCTGGGTTCCAAAATCCAACGTTAAAGCCTTAACCGATATCACGAATTTCGATTTATTATTAAATTTGTTTTATAGCCATATCCGCGATATGGGTTTTTATTGGCGTAGATGAAATCGTTAACTGGTATGTTATTTCGTTTACAAAAAGTCTTAGACATATTACTTAATTCACCACTCTCTTAAGAATCGTTGTAGGCTATAGCCAGAGACATATATGTGAAACCACTTGAAGTTGTCAATGTTTTAGACCTCCCCATTTCTAGTTAAAGTTTGCAAATTAAATGTACCCCAATAGTAGAAATGATAATAAATGTTTTAAAACAATAACACACTGGAAAGCCCCCTTAAAGATTAAACGTTGTCTTAACAGGAAAAAAAATCGCTTTCAAAACTAATAATCCTCTAAGAAAATTTCTGAAAAACACAAAACCTAAAAGTAATGGAAAAGTCAAGGATCTGTTAGATAGCATGTGGTTCATGCCCAAAAACATACATTGGACAGACGGATAGAACTTTTAAAAGCGGATAAACGATCATAAACGCAGTTCTATTCACAATAAACCCGACTCAACATTAGCAAGCCATATTATCAGGTAGGACCATGTGTTTAACGACGATTTTAAGATCATTCATGTAGAGAATAAAGGCCCTAAATTAAATTTATTGGAAAGTTTAGAAATAAAACGCCTAAAAATACAAATTTAATACTTAACGACCAAACTAATTTAACTTTACTCAACATTTTCTGTAGTTTAAGGTGGTTTAAAAAACCCAGCTTTTGTACAATTGTTTGGAAAATTTTCCAATAATAAAAATTTGAAACAGTAGTGATAAATAGGCAAGTGAGGTTTGAATTTGGAAGAGAATGAGTAAATCAGAATAACATGTGGAAAAAAATGTGTATTTTTTAAAGTGTTCAATTTATGTTTCATTCATTTATTTCATTGTGATATTCTGGGTTATCATCAGAATCACACGTTATAACAATGACATGTATTAATTGTTTAATAACTCAGCCTTCAATAGTTTTTAGGTTCGGAGATACTCACACCAGATCGTTTTCAATCAACCAAGCTCTGTCGACTAACAATGCATACTTTAAAAAGGCACCGAGTGCCACCAGTCGTTTAATATGTGCTAATTTTGACATTAGCATTCAAACTTTAAAGTTGAAGTATAAATTATAGAGAAAATAGCAGTTACAAATGATGTCGGTTTGATTTGCTACATTATTCATCTTTATCTTTACGATATTTTTAAATGTTTTAGCATCAGAAATCAGCAATTGACTTTGCCAAATACGATCGAGCGTCCACAGTTGTTATGACAACCAACCAGCGAAGACTAAAACCATTTTTCAAATGCAAACCGCGGCGGTGATGCTTGGTCGTGCTCGATCGCGCTTGATTCATGTTATGTTATGGTATGATTAAAACAACGTTGACATAATTTGTTTTATTTTCAGCCGGTTGCATACGATCGAAGACGCTTTTTCACGACCGATCTGTGTAACTGCGGCCTATTATGCAATATGCATGTGGTATATATTGTAGTCAATAGCAAACTTACGAAAGCTGCATTTTCTCGTATCTCGTCTCTTTGTGAACAAACCAGAAAACACATCTGTCGGAAATTAACAAATATGTTAAATAACCTGATTCATCATAATTCGGGAGCAAGAATCCTGTTGTTCCGGTCTTTTTTTTAACGCAATTACACAGTTTAAACTTTAAATGCTCGATTGTAAAAAGTTTTGTCCTCCTTCCTTCATTTACTTGAATTAACTTTTGCAATTGACAGTTGTAAGAGTACAAATCATTACTACTTAAAATAGCAGGTTGGCTAGTAATATCGTTGACATCCGGTATATCCTTAAGCTGAAATATTTCGTAATTTTTTAAACGGACTTTTGTGAAAAGTTGACAACATTAGGTATAAAACTTAAATTATACTTTAGGTGGTATTGATCATATGGTTAATTAGTTCATTTAGCCTACTAACTAAACTTCTCTGGTATTTTTTTACTGGTGAATAAATTATTAATTTATTCTTTTGCATGAGTACTTTAAAAATCAATTAGCTGCGGTTCAAATTTTCATGTCAGTTTAATTCTCGACAGTTCTTGTCACTTTCGTTGTTTCTTTGCATATTCATTTACATTTCAGATGATTTTTTTTTTGCAAATTAATTAATTTAATTTACTTAAATCCTAATTAACAGAACGTAAAAGTAGCCAGAAATAATTTAATTAAAATAACATAATTCGTTGAATAAACATTAAACAATTATTTTTATGGACCTACTTTTATTCTCTTTAATATTTAAAATTCGAGAATCTTACAAGAAACAAGAAGATTTCATACAACGATTTTCTTCTTAACATTATGAAAAAGTTCTTTTCACTTTAAAACTTCAATTTTTCAAAAAACTGAAGAGCTTTAATTTTCGAAGAACCACTATTACTACTAAATTAATTGAAATTCAGGAGCGTGACAATATAAAGACCACCTTTTTTAATTCTAGAGGAAAATGAGAGTAATTCGGTTAAATATTCTTGTGTACCTAAAAGTTGTATAGTAAAAACCTTTAGATGCAGGGCTTCTTAACACGCTATTAACTATTTAAATTATTCTGAGCTTATTTAGTTACTAACTACATCAATCATTTAAATATAATTAACTATACAGCAGGAAGTTCCGAAAATTTGTTTTTTACATATTCTGTCTTTGTCTGATTAACTCAGAAGATTCAGGAGAAAGTATTATATGACCAACTATAATTATTACTGATATTCTCGAGCTCCCTAAAAACACATTAATAACCAATAAAAGGAAAACATCAATTGTTATGGCTATGAGATAGATATTCACAATTTTTATTTGCCTTACTTACTATTAGCATACATTTTTAATCTTCATTCCGTAAAGGAGTGTCTTAACGAAAATCTGATCATGTATGTTGTACAAGCACCAGGCGTAATTGGCATCCGTTCCTGCTGGAGGAACATATATATCATTTGTATCTCAGGGCGGTTTAATAACTATTATATATACGTATATATATATATATATATATATATATATATATATATATATATATATATATATATATATATATATATATATATATATATATATATATATATATATATATATATATATATATATATATATATATATATATATATATATATATATATATATATATATATATATATATATATATATATATATATATATATATATATATATATATTATATATATATATATATATATATATATATATATATATATATATATATATATATATATTATATATATATATATATATATATATATATATATTATATGGAGGAAATTTTCTTGGGTTTTTTTCGGTCTCAAATCTTTTTGGAAAAATAATCAGGTTTATTCTTTCGCAAATTTTTATTCTGTTTTTGCCACAAACGGTTCCTCAGATATGCCTTCATCAGTGTTATTTGACAATGTGGTCCAAAACCAAGAAGGTAACTTCTTGTGTTTTATTAAAAAATAATTATGTCACAACACATATAAAATTATATATATAACATAAGACGATACTAGAACATATAATTTTTATATTAAAATAATAGTGACATCCTTGCAGTCCGTATTTCAATTATTCGAAATACTTCAAAATTATTTTTCGTTTAAAAAGTTTTGCTCTAAATGCCCCCTCTGAATACGCCCATGATAGGCACGCTTAATATCGGGCAATATGCAATAGGCCGAGTTGGATTGCAGTAGGCCGGTTATTTAAATCGCTATGTATTTATTAGGATATGTTCTACTATGTGTTCAACTGCAATTTTAATCCATAAGTTGAATTATTTGTCATGTACTTTTAAGAGTCTCAGAAAGTTTAATTAAAGACAGGGTTTGATTTTGCGACACTGTTAACTTCATAAAACTTCAAATAAAAAATGAACCTGTCAGCAATTGTTCTTCGAGCATTGATTTAGTTTAGGAAACAAAGCTATTTTTATGGCCAACTTTAGGAAAATTCTAAAGCAGGACAATTTTTTGCATTGTACATCTTCGAGAGCTCTTGTTAACTAGCTAAATTTTACATTGCTCCGAAAAATATGTCAAAATATTGTAATTTTTTTTACCTCTGACCAGACCACGTAGGCCGAAGACTTAAGTACTAGGTACCATGGTCCCTTTACGTGAAAACAGTGAAAAATTACTAAGGAGGGCATAATAGATAATAATTCATCACAATAGAACCCGTGGTAGTCTCTGTACAACAGAGAGAGATTGCTCACAGTTCGGTAATGCTCTAGTGACGCAAGCTAAACAAGTTGGCAGAAGAAAAGTATTTTCGAGCCCAGAAAAGAAAACCCAATTTTTTCGCGTCTCTTGTGGCAATTGAGGTGGTGTGAGCATACTAGCGGAGATCATTCTGAAAAGTGATTCCTATTAGGCTAAAGGAATCTTTGGCTTCAAGCATGTGATTATTCATTTGAATGTTGTGGCTACTGGAAGATAATTTGTAAGATTGTAAACAAGATTGTGTCTTAGTGGCGTTAATCTGGATAACGTTATTTGCTCCTATTCTACGATTTTAATAAGGTCCTTGGTTAGGGTTAAAGTTACTACTCTACGCCTATCATCAATTTTAGTCTTGGATACCAGGTTTGGAGAATTGTATATGGAAGTGGAGTTAACTATCGTCAGCATAGCTGTGATAGGATTACTGGTAGAAGAAAGCAGATCATTGATGTGCAGGAGGAATAGAGTAGGTGCCAACAATGAACCCTGTGGAACACCTGCGTTACTTATTGAATGTTTGATGAATGGCCATCAACCACTATAGAAATACTTCTGTTGGAAAGAAAAATGTCAATCCAAGTTCAAAGTTTTGGAGGAAGTCTATATGCACGAAGTTTGTGCGTCATGCTAGATTTGATCAAATGCTTTGGATATGTCGAGGGTAATAATAATTTGAGCTTCACTGTGGAATTGTGTGGGTGAACTTATTCCAGTTGTGGATTATGATATTAAGAAGATCTGCTGTGGATCTCTGGCCGCGGAAGCCGTATTGTCTGTCGTTGATAAGTTTATACCTTTCAAGGTAAATTAAAAGATCATTATAGATTTATATACTTCTTCATTGCCTTACTCATTATTGAGAGGAGGGATATGGGTCTTTAGTAAGAGGAAAGTTTTTTATGAAGAGCCTGTACAAGAGCGCATTTCTACCCTTTAGGAAAAATGTCCTTGTTAATATGACATTTGAAATAATGTGGTAATAGGTGGTCAATTCAGAAGCGGAATAGCATCAAGGCCAGATGACTTTTTGGTTCTAAGTGTTTTGAGAATACGTCTTACCTTTTTAACTCTGAAGGTAATTTCGGGCATATTGTATGATAAATCTGGTATTGATAGAAAGGAGAAGCGAAGAGGAGGGATTAAAGTATAATTTGCGGCGAATTGTTTTGTAAAAAGCTCAACTCTAGGCTTTAAACGTTTATATTATAATATTTATTTATTTCGTGCTTTGTTTTTATATTGCAGATTTTTTGAAGTAGGATTCTTAAAAAAATTGTTATAAATACGGATTTTCTCTAGAATGTGGTATATAGGTTTCTATATCTAATTGGATTACATCCAAGATTTGTGAATAAAGAGAAACAAAGAACATTCCAAGGAAAGGAAAAGTAAAAATGTAATGTTAATATAAAATTAAGATTAGAAAATATAATAATATCGGTTGCTTTTTAAAAATCTAAAAATTATGCACGTATTCGAGGACCAACGGGCAACCCACAGAAAGCATTGAAAAGTGGTTATGACCCTTAGAAGGGGACGTGAGGGTACGTTACTAGATTAAAATTTAATAAAAGAGGTACCTACTTTTAAAGTCTTGTCAGTTTTGATGAATTTAATTTAAAAAAATCGTTAAAAACAAAACAGGCTTTAATAGATTATTTTAAGGAAGACTAATGGCCGGTTGCAGAAAGCTCAATTAAAGTTTAGAATGTTTAACGAAATGTCAAATTTGACAGCAGGTTCCTAGATTTCTGTAGACAGGTTGTCAAATCCGAAAGCTCGGTTAAATATTCTAAACCTCAATTAAGTTTTGTGCAACCGGAGGTTTAAGTATTTGTGGTTTGTAGAATCTGTATATCTGATAATTACGTTAAACATTTTCAAATTGTCATGTATATTCTCCCCAAGTCTGAAACATTAAGTTAAATATTCTCTCACTCGATTCATTATAGTAAGGGATTTCAAAAATTAAGTTAATTATTTTTTCCAAGTAGACCTATTACGTTCATTTATTTATTTATTCCTGCGAGTTCACATACATAGTAAATATTGACAATGCCACTTAAAACAAATTGTTCTAAAACATGTACAAAACATAATGATATACAATACGGTAAATAATAAAATCATTTAAAGACAGACAACTATATATATATATATATATATATATATATATATATATATATATATATATATATATATATATATACATTACGGTTTAATTCATACACTAGACGAAACAATGGAGTGTACATTTTCTTACGTTATAAAATTTGCCTCATTGCTACTTTGTCAACAGCATGCCGATTGAGATTTTTTTTCGTTTCTTGATAACAAAAAAGGGATTCATTTTTGTGCTTTAATCCTTCAGCTGAATAGTTGAAAATAATAAGACGTCGAGAGATCTATCTGCAAGGAGTTGGATAATACTGTGGGCCTGGGGGGAGATAAACACAACAGCTGTTGGCTTTTTTAGTGGGAATTCTTAACTATATTTCTACTAAAAAATTGTAATGTATGCCATAGTAACTAATAAACAATAAAGCTCTCCATTAAAAACCGATTCGTGCCGTTCCGGTATCCCACATGACCTACTTCGACAGAATCCTAAAAGCTCATATTTGACGTTGAAATAATGCTTCATTTTAATTGGATAACATCGTAGCTAGTGAAAAGTACCAAACTTAAGAATGTTTTAATATTGTGAATTTAAAAAACTAAATTTCAAAGACATATACTGGAATGGTACATAATACATGAAGACCGATAACATAGTGTTAGCAAAATAAACTAAATATAAAAAGCGTTATAAAAATTAACACTAAAGTCCCTTTTTTAAACGCGCACATTATCTGTCGTTAGTATATTGCCTTTCATTACATGCACAAGCACATAATCACGTAGGGTTCAAATTGTTAAAACTAATATGTATTATTGTTAACAGAATAACATATGTTTTATTCATTAATTGATGCAAAGGATTAACATTCTTCTATGTAAAGGTAACAAACCTTTACTATTCTTCTTGCTTTACTCTCACTATTAGGAATAATCTCAATAACAGGGACCAAAAGCCATTCAAAAAGTTTACAATTATTGTCATCTTTAAGCAAAATAATATCGTTAGTTTTTAAGTTTCTAACATGTTTTGTCGATTTTAGTCTATTATACAATAGATGTATTGTTGTTGTTGCATTTGACTTACTTCCATTCAAACAGTCGATTATTTAGAATATCAATAGAGTTTTTCTCTGTGAATAAAGTAAGGCTTTCACCAATTAAAAAATAGCCGATAGTAAGGGAATTCATATCTTGGGAATCAGCAGAACTGGGAGTTAGTAGTTTTGGGACTTATGATGGCTTCTGTTTGTGAAAAAACAGTAGCAAATATCTCAAATGTTAGATGAGCGTTTCCAATAATTTGATTTAAGTGAAATTTTGTAGTTTTGATGGCAGCCTCCCAAATTCAACGCCAGTGCGGACTTCGTGGAGGGATAAATTTCCACTATATCTCTTGTAAGCCTAGAAAATTACGTATTTTTTCAGGGTAATCTTTACTTTAGAAAAATGTATATTACTAACTTAACCAATTTCGGGCGCCAAGAAGATTTGTTGTATTTATGTTGATAATTCAGAGACAAGTTCTATATGAACCACCTTAGTTGTAAGATAAATGAAAACTATTACCAACCACCAATTACAATGAAACACATTGTAATTGGTGGTTTTTTAACTTTGACGACCTTATTTATTTCTTTCATTTATTTACATTAACTGTTTTACAGGAAAAAATCCCAATTACAAGACAGTGAAATACTACATAATTAAGCTTAATAAAAGTTACATTTTACCTATAAAAAGGAAAACTAAACTATAAACCATAACAATGGTAATTACATCGTAAATGTTATCTTATATTAAGACTATAAATTAGTTAAATGGTTTAGCGCCTTAAATTTCTCTTGAATGGTCAAGTTATCCGAAAATAGATCTAAATTAATTTTAAGATTAAACTTATCATACATCGTATATATAGGCGCAAATTTTATGATGTTTGTTCCAGGAGTCGGCAAGTATAAAACGTTGCTTAGGCTTGAATGCATTAATAAGGCACAATGAAAATTATTTTAGAAAGTAAGCAGACGCAGTTTATCTTATTTTTTAAGAGATTATACAAAAATGTCATTTGCAGGTTATCTCTTCTTGTCTTAAGTCAATTAATGCAAATGTATTGAAAAGCTCTTCCTGTGAATATCCTTGAGAGGGATAAATACCGTGCTTTTTGAAGCAGATGTTTCCAAATTTTCTCTGCATATGTTCAATACCAGCCACTTGTACAGGGTGTTTTTTTATATTTTGACATGCATTTTCACCCTTTGTGTTTGGGGATACAAACAAGTGTAAATTTAAAGTTATAGATCTTGATGGGTGATATCCTTTGCTGATGAAATGAAAAACAAAATAGTATCAAAAAGCTGCAAAAACTACACAACTTATGTTTTTTTTTAATGGCAGATCTTTTCTTGCCGATTTCAAAAATATATGATATGATGGCATTCGCTTTAGCCCTTTCAGAAATATGACATCATTTTATGGAATTACAGGTTGGCTTTTACTGAATATCGTATCGTTGCCATGAAACAAACGAGTTCATATTTCTTGGTTACTATGGCACTTGAAATATTTTATTTTGAAATTTTACGTCACATTTTTTAAAGTAAAAATACTATTAAAAAAGGGGTTATTCAGAGAATGAAAAACTAGAAATTACTCAATTATATTACTCGAACAATTCAAATACAAAGAGAAATACAATTAAAAACATTGTTAGATTGTTTGAAGAGACCAAGTCAGTTAAAAGGGGATCCAGGAGAGTTAGAAGAGATGAAAATTTAGATTTGAATATATTGCTTAATTTTGAAGGTATGTTATTAAATTAATATTATTTAAACTTCAACACTATGTTTTTTTTATTGCAGACAATCCAGAAGAGTCCACAAAAAATGTTGCAAGAAAAATAAATAAATCTGCCTACAAAATTAAAACTAATTTAAATTAAATAAGTATCATCCTTTAACACATTTACTCGTCCAGGATTTGACAGAGGATCAAAAGTTGCAAAGAGTATGTTTTTGTCAAGAAATATTGCGGTTTTTAAACGAAGACAGAAACTTTTTAAATCCTATTATCTTTACGGATGAAGCCACGTTCACCACTTAACAATAAACATTATTTAGGTACCGATAATAATCAGAGACAACCAAGCAAAACGCAGGGACGCCAGGCCGCCCATGTGTGGTGCGGCATTTTAAAAAACCGTATAATAGGACCAATATTTTTTTATCTTAATCTAAATGGGACAAGATATTTGCATTTTTACAAAACGAAATTGAAGATATGTTAGAAGAGTTGCCAGTTCGTGAATATAATAATCTTATTTGGCAGCAAGACCCCTCATAACATTCAAGAAATAACTAATTTTTTTAATGAAAGATATAAGTTTTGGATCGGAAAATATGGAACTGTTAGGTGGCCTGTCAACAGCCCCGATTTAATACCTCTGCATACATTTCGGGGATACTTAAAGAATATGGCCTATTACGATAAAGCATATAACATGGGAACGATACAAAAATATTAGAAGAAATACACATTTTAAATACCGAAAAGCAGATTTGTAATGCTAATTCAATAAGTAGCAAATTTTGAGGTAACGTCAGTAAGTGTATTCAATAGGGTAGACACGTGCAATAGTTATAAACGTATAACGATTTTGAAGCTATTTTAGATTTTAAATTTTCTATGTAGAGTTTTTACCTTTTTTAATATATGTATATTAAGGTTCTTTCTCCGTAACATTTATTTCACAAAAAATTGTTACATAAAAATATCAAAATAAAGCACTTCAGGTGTCATAATAAATATGATCTCATTTGTTTTGTAGCAACGATACGAATATTCAGTAAAAGCCAATCTGTAATTTTATAAAATGGTGTCATTTCTGGAAGGCTAAAGCGAATGCCATCATATCATATATTTTTGAAATCGGCAAGAAGAGATGTTTTTATATACCTAATAATAGTGTCCCATTTAAAAAAACGTAAGTTGTGTAGTTTTCGCAGCTTTTCGATACTCTTTTGATTTTTATCTCATCACCAAAAGACATCACAGATCAAGATCTTTATATTTACACTTTTTTTGTATCTCAAAAAATAAATGGTGAAAATGCAAAATATAAAAAACCACCCGATACATTGTATTTAGGGGACCATACAACTGCCACGTATTCCAACTTAGATCGGACTTAACTATATAGTAATAGTATAGTGTAGTAATTTTATGGCTTCCATATGGCTAAATTCTTTAGTAGAATGGACTATAAACCCCAACATTTTAGGAGAATCAGACATAATCGAGCTGTAGTACGAGGTAAATGATAATTTTTGGTCAAATGTAACTCCCAGATCACAAAACTCCTTTGACCTATCCAGAATTTCACCTTCGAAGTTATAGTTAAAGAAAATCGGTTCTGACCTGATAGTAAACAACATAGCACTCATTTTCCAACATTGAGCTGGAGACTATTTCCCCGGCATCAGCCAATTCTATGCTGTAACAATGTACTACGGTACTCCAAAAATGCTATATAATCCATCGATGGAAAACCATTTACAGCTTGAGACTGTGTGTGATTAGTGAATCTGAGACTCCGATACTAGGGAGTTTATTAATTAACAACGTGTGATCTAATTTGTCAAATGCCTTAAAGATGTCAATATATTTCATCATTTGCAGGCCCTCATCAATCGAGTCTGCAATGTATTGAGTTATGACAGCTAAGTTTGATTTGAACAAAAGGAAAAATAATGTGCATGTCTGCCTTCTTAAAAACTGGACATTTATAAAGAATGGTCTGCCAAAATCGATTCCAACTTTAAATAACGGTTTTGATAAATGAGAAAGATCAGCCATTAAAATAGAATAATTAGGATCAAATGATAACTCGTAAATTTAAGTAAGTTGTCTATCCGACGAAGTATCTCATTATTATCTCATTATTGTCTAGAAAAGAAGAAGAAAAAAAAGAAATGTCAGATCGATCCTCGAATACAGACAAAATTTTTTCAGTTAATTGTGGAATCTTAGAAGGCTAAGCGTTTTTTACAGGAGCTATTCTGTTTGTATTACATTTAAATTACATGAGACTGATTGATCATTATATATGGCACGAAAATAAATGCAAGCATCATATGCTTTAGGGCTGGCATCAGAAGACCCTTAAAATTCAAAACGCATAAAATCTTTATTTGAAAACAAATATCTGGCAATTTTTAATGTGTAGGTGTATCATCATGAAGAGTTTTTCGTAAAGATTTTGAAAGCAGATCATTTACAGGCTCCCAAAAAATACCTTATTTAAAGAATTTTCACATTTGAATTCATTTATATTGAAGGAAGCTATATGAAAGCATTTTTTGACACTGCTTGGAATATGTACATTATTTGTATAATTTAGAATGTGCAGAACTGAATAAGTTTTTGAAAAGTCCGTGACCCAAAGAAAGCTGCAAAGGTAGTTTTCTTTGTGAAAAATTTCTGGCAGTTAAAAAGAAAGCGCTATTTGTTCCATATGAAACTATTTGCAATTCTATACACTTAAGAGTATCTTCAGAATTGCCTCGTTACGAAAAAACTTGGCTTGGGTTTATTTTTATCGTACGATACATTTTTCCGATGTCACATATTAAATCGTACAGGAAACTTTTAAATGTGCACAGATTATAATATAGTTCTGGTTGAACCACAGCCTTTAAGTATGCTATCGTTGAGAGAAATACCAGTTGATGAATTCATGCTAGCGTCAAACACAATCCTCAATTTAGTAATCTGACTTTTTTCACGAATTATGTAACGGATATATTCTTCTTAGTATAAAGAAAGGTGTTCTTCAATAAACTCCTTAAAACGATAAGAAAGCTATGAATTTGTCATAAAACTTTTTCTAAAGTATAAAATCGTTTAACTGCTTCTTCAAAGGAGTTTCCCAATTGCATGTATATATATAAAACAAAATATTACCATGGAGTAGCATTAAGCCACCTGCGGCGCAACTCATAACCTAAGAGTAAATCAAAAAAAGAAAAGTACTAAGGTGGCAAGAACTATAATATAGTAGAAAAAGGAATTCTTTGGGCTGACCGCTAAAGCAAAATGAAATTTGGCCATAGACACGTGTTTCTGACTTAAGGGCTTCATCAGTACAGTCAACTAGTTGAGGGACTAAAACAACTAATTAGTTTTGGCGCTAGTCTACTTTAGTCTTGTAAGAAAAAAATATTTATTCTGTAACACTTAATATTATAATGTATAAACGAGGTGTTGACCGTTGGTTTCAGGTATATTTAGTGGGTATTAACGGCATTGACAAGGTGACTTTTAAGAGAGATATTTCAGGAGCAATGATGCCCTTGTCAATTTTGAGAACTACCGGGTGGAGCAGCTTCTAAAATTTGAGATTTTGTGATATTCCCTGGAGAAGAAAAACTATTACCAGAGTTTAATGGATTACTCACACGTGAATTTCTGTTATTAGAGATTTAACTAGCCTGTTTGTTTCCAACAGAATAATTTCTGCTATTGTGATTAGGAAAACGATCGTGTAATAATGTTTGATGTCGTTACTTGCAAATAAAACATAATTAAGAATTATACTCTTTAATCTGATGTTTAGATACCAAGCAATTAAAACAGAGTTTTTGAATTTTACCAGAATTCAATTTTCATTACTGAATCTTAAGCATTTATAAATTTTGTGACCTTCATTATGAAACGTAAGTTCTTGACAAAAATTAGCTTGATGAGGGAAGTTGGTTTTGATAATTGTACTGAAAGGTTTCTAGGCAATCGAGTATGATATAAATTTAATAATTTTGCATTTCTGAGATTCTGTTTTGAATGTTTAATAAATGTTTTATGTGAGCATAAATAAAATTTAACTGGAGAGTGTAACAAGCATTTTGACATGCTCGTTACAATTAGTTAAACTTAATCAAATTCTCTATTATATTTCATAAAAGTCGACATTCGAAAAGGTTTGTTTAAATAATATAAAATTTTAATTTTGTTCATAATTAAAATATTAAATTGCATTCAACATGGAAACAAATTTAGTCCTACCCTGGCGAGAGCAGTCTGATTTCTAGATGCGACGAATTTCGGCAATCCGGAATGCGTGTGAATTTGGTTGGTCGAGTCGTATAATTGAGATTTTAGCCTGTTTGTGAGGTTACAGTTTTTATGAATCTCAATAAAACCAATTGAAGTGAGAAATGCGTCCTCTTTTCTTAACTTGAATCTGTAGAGGTCAGATCTTGTGTTCCTGAAATGAGCTGTCGTATTTAAATTTCAAAGTTTGTATACCTTAAATGGGATTTAAGCAGCAAGGGACCGATCGATAAGAAAGCCAGACCATCAGGCTTTCATTATTTCGCTCTTTCCTACTTTCTTTAATTCTTTCTCTACTTTTACCCCATTTGGACTCAGAGAAAAGCAGCACTAAGGTAGCTTAGCAGTTTTTTTTTGGTGGAGACTCCTGTCCATTCCTGGAATCTGTGATCCATTTTGCGGTGGAGGATTCTGCCTGCAGATATAAGTGTCGGATTGGGAATTTTAGTTGTGAAGTGTTTTGGAGGCTCTGACTGCGGACTCTCTGGAATATCCACTTTTAATTGCAAACTAAGTGCCTTTTGTAATATATTTTTCCCTTTTGTTGTGATTTTGAAACGTTGAAATTCCAACATTTTTCGCTTTTGTAATATATTTTTTGGCTTATATTTAGATTACATATGTAATATATTTAAATAATATTATACCTGTAAAATTATATTTTTCAAAATATTTTGAAATTCGGAAAAAATAAGTAAATTTCCAGATTTTGTAAAGCTACTTATCTTTGGTGTCTAAATTTATTATATCTTTATTACCGCTACTATATTTTAAGTACTCTGTATAATATTTTTCTAAAGCACATTACTTCTTAAGAGTTAATATTGGTCTCTTTTGAAATTTAATTAGGTACATAATTATTAATTATAAGGTCCTTTGAAAATTAAAATATTTGTCTTCCAAATTAAATTTAAATTTGTCATTTTGGTAAAAATAGTTTAACATTAAGTATAAAAAAAGATACACTCTTGATTGACTGATAATTTTTAGGCCTATCAAGCATACTTTTGAGAATTTGTTTAAAATCAGTAAAAAGTCAATTATTGATTTTATACTTGTTAGTTATAATTTTCTCTTTAGCTAGCTAAACATTTGGAATTTATTATTATCCAGAAAAGGGGGGAACATTTAACTGAGCTTAAGAGTACGCTGACCAGTATTTACCACCCGAGTAGAAAACTCACTTACTTTTGTATATAACTTAGCCGATAAAGAATAATACTTTTCTTCTACAGAGTATTGATGAAACTCTTCTTCAAGTTTATATTTTTCTAATTGTTGTTGAACCTCACAGTACGAGTGATATGTCTTCTTTAATCCTTCGAAACGCACTTCAAACTGAAACTTGTTCATCTCTGAATTTGCGTTTGCATTAAACCACTTTTCAATTCGTGTCACGCTATTTTTATCTGTACCTGTAAGCCTTATTACAGATTCCAATTTTAAATCAAAAAAAGAGATTTTAGAAAATAGACGAGAAAAAAAACTGTTTAACAATAAAAGAAATACTTAAAATATACGAGAAACTATATGTTTATTATATTAGTTACAATTAATGTAGAGGTTAACATAAAATAGAGAATGTTTTAAATAAAACTCAATAATCAAGTACTTTTTAGTTTAACCAGGTAGCTATGGGAAAAGCAAAATTTAAACAGTTATACAAAAACATTATTTTCTTAGCATTAGTTAGCATAAAGTTTTTTTTATACAAGAACAAATCTCTTTTGTAAATAATTGTATGTAGTTATATGAGATATAAAAATTTTCAACATTACTACTTAACTGCTACATGCGTGAGAATCTTAAACCTCACTTTTCACTTTGTTTATTTAATGTCTTATAAATTAATTTGGTTTAATTTATAAGACACTTTATTCACCTTCTTTTCCAAATTGATATAACGAAAACAAACCATTCACCAGGTTATTGATAACTTTTAAATCCGGCTCGAAGGAACAAACACTAGAGAAAACAATGGACTTTACTTTTTTTATATATTTAAATTTACTTCATTGTTGCACTGTAAACTACATGCTAATTGACATTTTCTTTCTTTTCTTGATAACACAAAGGAGCACTATTTTTGTGCTTTAAGCTTTTTGTTGAGTATTTCACAATAGTAGAACGAGAGATAGTCGGCTACCTGCTAGATGTTAGATAATATTGTGGTCTTGTAGGAGATACATTTTTCTGGATAGTTACTAATTTCACCTGATACTGCTTGATATACATTAATGCCTTTTACAATATAATATTTGGAACGAGCGAAGTAGTGCGATTGAAAATATCTTGCGCAGTGCCGGATTTAGGACGTATTAGAGCCTAGAATACTAAGTAATTAGGAGCTCCAGAGCCGATGCCAGGTTTTGCGGGGTTACCCTTAAAAAAAAACATAAATTTCCCCCTTCGTATTTTGCTGAAAAGCGATTATCATGATAAATTTATGATGTGACTAAACAAATGCCATGCTTTTTGTCTCTTGCGAGGCCATCGCCGATGTGTCTTAGGGTCGTTGGACATTTGAGTCAATGGTAAATCCCCACAAAACGCGTCAGCTCTATGCTGGGGCGCCTGTTCACGGCGGGGCTATAACCCCCATAGTCCCAAACTTAATCTCGGCTTGATCTTGCGTATAATTATCTCTTGCAATACGAAAACTCTGTTTAACTTTATGGTCTGACCTTAATACAAAACTATATATCTTAGATGGGAGTAAGCTAGTGCACTATTGAAACTGGACAATTTGCATCACAATTTTCCTCTGGTTCAAAAAATACTTCACCAATTCGACTATAATGTCTTTCTATATTTTCTGATTTTAATAAAAGCAAATCGGTTGAAATTTTGTCAAATGCTTGGGTCGGATCCAATAAGAGAGCAAGAGTGTAATTTCCATTAAGTATGGACCATAGCAGGTCATATGCCGCTGTGCTAATTGAGAATTGAGGAGAGGCCCCCCCCCGTTGACACAGCAGGATTTCAGGCTATTACCTATTACCTTTTCAAATAATTTAGATATTATTGGCAATCCTATAATCTCTCTATAATTAGAGAGAAGTAGGTGCTCTCCCTACTTGTATAGTGGTATAACATTCTCAACTTTAAATCAGTAGGAAACATTGCTCAAGAGATAAATTAAAAAGGTGGCAGATATCATGTTTTATATAATCCCCGATACATACTCACGTTTTTATATTTTTAATACTTTTAAGTGCTTTTAATATTTCCTCCATATACATAGACCAAACATTTGTTTTACTGGATAATGTACAAATCCAATCCATTTTCACAGTATTCACCAAAAACATTGTGTGGACGGTATTATTGGCAATATTTAAATGACATTAAGCAAGTTGTGTGATAGTATAAATGTTAAAAAAAGTTATTTTCACAGAAGAAATATGCATTTCCATCCCTTCAATCCATTTTTTAAATCACAGTTTTCAGATATATATTTATGATTTACATTTTTAAAATATTATGCATTTTTCACAGTTTATTATTTTCTATTTCTAAATTGATATTTTTTTATTCAAGGTTTCTACCTGCTTTTTTAAGCCTCTAATTTTTTCATCGTTTCCAGTTATTACCTTTTCATAGTCCTTAAAATCTTCTGTTGTTTTTTAGATTTTTTATTTTTTAATTTAACTTTGACCTTATACTGAATTAGTAGGTACTCCTCTATTTGTTTATTCAAGTTTGCATATTTATCGTCGACTTCTTGTCTAGCTTCCATATATTTTGTTGAACATAGAATTCTATTATCGTCAATAATAATAAGTCTAGCTTTTCTTTTTTTATTTAATTTTAATACGGAATAAATATCAGAATTTCTATATTCAAAAACACACCCTTCTCAGTTCTGGAGGGAATGCAATTCATAAGCTGGAAATGGTTGCGCAATTTAAATATTGAATTTTTATACTGCAATTAATTTAAAAATTCTACATTTCTCAAAGACGAATAAAATCACATAGGGCGTCATCACAATTCAAAGCAATATGTACAAATTTTGCTTATTTTTCTTCACATGCTTAAACTTCCAACTCAGCAGGCTTCAGTTTGGTAGAACCAACCTGCTGAGTAGGCAGGCCTAATTGCGAAGGGTGAGGAACATAATCTTCCTCCCATCTTGAATTTGTAAACTTCTAAAAAGCCTTAGACCTTGTTGAATTCTCGTGAGTCTTTGACGGACTAACCGACGCAAGAATAGATTCTCGCTACAGCACGTTATTGAAAGATATTTACAGGACTGCCACTATGCACGTTAAAATCGACGAAGCAACCACAACAGGAAAAATACCTCCAAAAATAAGCGTCAGTTAAGGAGACACCATCTCTCCTAAGGCCTAGGAAACGTATTTAAAAGACTAAGCTGAGAGGAAAAGTGAATCAACATAAACGGTGTGAACCTCAGGCACTTACGATTTGCAGATGACATATAATCAATGGAAATGAAGAAAAGCTGGAACAAATGTTAACAGATCTAGTCGCAACCTCAAAGAATATTGGAATTCAAATTTAAGAAATTCAAGAAAAATAAAATTAATGTCGAACACCCGAAGACAATTAAAGATAAACCATAAAACGTGGAAAACTTTTAGGAGTAGGTGACTCAACTAAGCTCGCAAAACAAAACCAAGTCAACAATATCACAAGAAGAGTAAAACTTGGGTGTACTATATTAAGAAAACTTAACTTGATCCTAAGAAATCAAGAGATCCCGCTTGAGAAGAAGAGTTTGGTACCCCTGTATTTTACATCTATTAACGTACGGTATAAATAAAATGGCAATAACACAAAATTAACTGAGTTTAGACGTCGTTCGAGGATCACCGAAACTGTTGAGAGAATCCCGAAGCTAGATAAAGCTTGGCAGAACACAGGACGAACAGACTCCTGGACCACAGGGCAAACCAAAACATAAGATGGCGACCCAGAACATCAAAAAGAAGCGCAGGTTGGCTACAAACACGGTGCTCAGATGATATCAGTGAAAGAACTGGCAGAAACTGGCTGCAGGTCGCCAAGTTAGAGAAATATGACATAGTTTAGAGGAGCCCTATGTCGAGCAGTGGAGGGTAGAAAACTGAAAAGAAGAAGAAGACAACCCAATCATTATACCTTGCCTATTGTATACAAGAAAGTGTTAAGCCTCATAAAATGTTTAAGTGAATGGGGGATGTTGCTGAATGTAATAAAAAAATCAGATTAATGAACTTAAATTACATTGCAAAATGATGTATGCATGCTTTTTACCCGTTAAAATAATTTAAATTACTTAACACTTTGTTCTAAATATTATATGGATAAAAAGATAATCCAAATGTTGGGCAATTTCAGCTTATTCACTAGCCTTGTGTCTTAACTTTGGGGTGAATACCAAACATTAATATAATTAGTCCATCCCAGTCCTCTTAATTTGGAAAAAGAATTACTCTTTTAACAATTCTTAAAACCAGTTAATTTAAAGGATAGATATTTTAATCAAACATATTATTTCTTTTATAATTTTCCTCTGAAGGTTTTAAAAATACTTTTATATATCGTTTATCAGAATAAACAATTAGTTCATATTTTTTCACTGGAATTCTCGAAATCTCTCAATTTCAAAAACTTGGATATGTTCTATATTCACTCTAATCATTTTGTCAATTTTTATATTGGAGAAAAAGCAGATCAATAAGCTTCATACTCAGGTAGTCTGGTTTCGCATATTATGCACAACTGCCATACCTATTAGAGGTGACTTTGAACGTGCCGATCGCGCTATACCAACACCGCCTCTACTAGAAAGCCTGAAAACGTCCGTTGATAGCTTGCGATGAATCATCACTAGTAGTTAATTTTTGTATTTAACTCCTATCTATAAATTCGTTAACGGCGTGTCTTTTGCATTCGTTTTTACAAATAAATTAGAACATTAGTAGTTTTTTAACTATTTCTGTACATATTTGTGTTACTGCTACTAGTTTTGAGACGTGCTATAACATTTTCGTCAAAATAGAAGTTTGTGGTAGTAAGGTTAACACCTGAACTCTAACAAAAAGTGGATTTTCAAAGAAATATTTTAATTTAGAACAGTGCCCTTTATTTATTGTGTACCTAACTGTAATGAAAATTATCATTTTTTGGGTTTCCAAAGACGAAGAAAGTCGAAAGAAGTGGCGTCATGCAATAAAAAGACAAGGTTTTACTCCAACAAAAGCATTCATAGCATAATATAACTGTTTGCTTTACTGCCCTAACCTCTTCAGTAACCCAACCATTCATATTAAATTTATGTGGCTCTAATTATTATATAACTTCAGTGGAAAGCACGGGTGTTAAAGTAATGAAAAATCTCATGAAAAGATATATATTTCAACTCGACTAGATCAGCCCTATACATATTTTGCCAACTTTCTTGTAATCTTGATTATATATACGTTTATACATCTGCACTAGCCATTGGACAAATCCCACTTCCACAATCTGAGCCTTATGATCAGAACACCTCATTTTGAACCCCATTTATTTCAAAATTAATAAAAATATTGTCTAAATAATTCACTTTTCACGAGTTGGGCTATGTATGAGCTAGTTGAAACCAAAAGAAAAAAATAGTTGAGTTAACATTTCAGTTTTACTATAACTATCATCTAATTTATTAAAAATCTGCATTGCAATCTCACGGAACCAAAATTCTCACTTTAGCTTTGAAACTTTTTGCCAAATTTAATCCATGGTAAATTAACAAAATTCTCGATTTTTGCAGATTCTGATAGCAAGAATAGACTAAATCTCAATTTGTGTAACATTGTATTAATGTTATATTAGTCTCTTTTCCGTAGTTTAAGTTGTACATATGAATGTACGTATATATTTGTGTATCTTAGTCAGTGAATAAAAGTGTCATAAAAATGTTGATATTGTTTCATTTTGTTAAAGATCCTTCCTCTGACAGAAAAGAAAAAAAGGTTTTACAAAAACTAGAAAATTCATAAAAAACTGGTTGTTTCTCTTTTCAAGTAATTTTACAGAAGCAGGTTTTGTTGCGTTATGTTTTCTTACAAATTGGAATTGAAGTGAATTTGTTAGACACAATTTTTTATCATGCGGCTACATATGAAACTGATAAAAAAGCACTGTTTACGCTAGAAAGTGCTTTATATCACAAGTGTGTTAGTTTGGAAGATGGTAAGTAAGAAAAAAGCTAAAGGCTACTTTTAATCTATTTCAAATCAATTACTCAGTTTTTCAATACTAATGTTGAAAAGTAAATGAAGTCCTAGTGAAGCCTTTGTGGTTGTAAGAAAAATAGTTTACTATTTTTTATTTTACTATTAGACTTCTATAGACAGTTATTCTGTATAGCTAAATTTTCCCAATGCTGATTTATAAAATTACTTTTGTCGCTTATGGTAACTGGTGAGAAAAGCTTAAATTTACTACCTCCGAGAACGCAGATTTAGCACAGCCTATATTATACTTAAATAACTGATTAAAACTAGTTTTTTATAATTAAAGACAAGATAAAGATTTTATCATATTAATTTGTTGTAGGGACTATGACAAAAAAAAAACATATTTCACAGCTTTTTATTTCCACTTAAAAATGATATGTATCTAGTTAAATTAAAAAAAAATTCCTTTATTTAGCGTACAACTAATAAATAAAATATAACAAACTTATCTTAATAAAAAACATACACTTAAATATATCGCTAAAATACAATATTATAAAATATCCATATGCACAATGTAGTTATAACATTGGAGTATCACAATGCAATATCACTCTCCCATTAAGTGTTTAACAGTTTCTTAAATGAATCTAATTTTGAACTATCCTTAATTTACTGTGGTAAAGAGTTAAACTCAATCAAACCCCCGTGGTAGTATATGTATGGTATATGTATATCTTCTCCCTTAGGTCATTAGTACTCCCTCCAATTAGTCCACGCTTATCAAGCCTCAATGCTGTGGGAGTAAGTACAGCATTTCCAGCCCCCATTCTATGGTCTTTATGCCATCTAAAGTGTTTCTTACTGAAAAGAATAAAAAAGCTAGAGGCAACCGATAAATATTCATTGGTCTGCAAATATCAGATCGGAAACAGCCAGCGACAATATTGCCATAGGCAGTAATTAATAATTGTCTTGTATTTGCCAAAAAATATTTATAAAAATTTTATATAGTAAAACCAGTTTAAACTTGAAACACTTGAATAAATCACCCTTTTAATATTTTTCAGTTAATAAAGCATATAATTCTCAGTTCGACTGCTGAAATGGTTAATTCCGATTCAGCTTTTACTAGTATATCATTCCATATGACATATTATTCCATATGACCTAGCTCAAATTAACTGCCAAGGGCGCCTGCAGGGGGGGGGGGCTAACAACATTCAGACACGGGAGCGTGATGTGCTTTTAATATGTAAGTTCAGCGGACATTTTTCAAAATACAGGGAGGGGGGCAAGTGCCCCCCTTGTGGACGTCCTTGGTAACAGCATTCAATAGAATAGCAGTGATATTACTGATAAGCAATTTATTTAAATGACGTGTATAATCGATAATTACCACAACCACTCATAAGACATTATATACAACTCCCAATAAGCTAAAAATCATTAGCCTGGGATGTTCAGTGGTGAAAAAAAAACGAATTTTCATTTGAGAAGGCTAGCAAAATATACAAAATTAAGCAGTTTCATGATGTTTGGGGTAAATAACAAAACAAAACCAAGTCACTGATATCACAAGAAGACTAAAACTTGGATATATACTTAAGATATATACATACATAGAACGGAATTAGTAACTAAAACACAATACAATTTTTAAAGCTCAATAAAAGTTACGAATGAATATACCCAATGAATAAATAATTATTAAAAATTAAAAATTATATTACCTGTGATTTGCTTATATAATGAAGGTGGGAATCTTTTATTCCTGGAAGGCAAACGGTTCTTTTTTATTAGAAATCGACAATATACACTTGTAGTTATTCGTAAGTATACCTACATGTAATAAAAACTAAAAATTCACTTGAAAACCCAGGAAAAAACTTATTTTGTTAATAATAAATGTAAACAAACTTCGAAAAGTGAACATTGACATGATAGTGCCTAATAATATGGCCACCGTGACATCACAACTCCAGCTGTTCATTGCGGGAATAACTACTTATGATGACTCATCGATGCCTGCTTCAAGGCTTTCTAGTAGAGACAATGTTGGCTATACCCTGCGATATTCCCGATGAGTTTCAACTTTATTTGTTCTATTTGTTAAGTTTAGTTTTCCTTTGGTTGAATATTCAACAACGCAAAGAAATTATAATAAATTATAATGACAGCTAATCAATCATAATAATATGCAGGTCACACCAGTTTTCAAGTATTCTTTTATGTGAAGTATTTAAGTTTATGAAATATATTGTTGAAATCCGGAGATTATGAGGATTTCAGTGAAAAAGGTGTTTATTTAAAAAACGCAAGTTCATATTATTTGTAGATTTGCGATATTCATTTGTAAATCCTGTTTTAAATATCCTGGCGGTTCAGGGAAAACCTTACGACCTTATATTTATAATTGTTTTCAATTTTTAAAATAACAGCTGTTGGGTGGCCTGTATCTCTCCATTTCATCGCGTACCTTGATAATTTCGGCGTGTTATGTATTTCACTAATGTAAATCTCTATAGACTAGATATCTTAAATGTGATGCTTATTACTACAAGACGTATATAATGAATTTATTCATTAATATATAGAACTATTGCTTTCTACTGCGTGCTGAAAGTAAAAATCTATACAATTTTTTTTTCAGATGCAGATGTTGTATTATATTTTCAAGTAATTTTGATATATAAAACATGTAGAACGTAGTAATAAATGAGAAAAAAAGAATAAAAAACGGTACTCAGGTTGGTCGAATGCATTTGTGGAATTCTCCCATAATTTATCGTGCGGCGTGTTACTAAGTTATATAACGGAAATTAATTATTGCAATAGGAATTGGTGGTAGCAGGAACTAAATGTAAAATAATATATTCATACAGGTTGACCTTTCACGTACATAAAAAAATTTAGAGACCAATTATTTTGGGCAATTTTAAGAAAGTTTTGAATAAATACTTGTTTAAGGTTCCCCCTTTTTGACGGATGGTTTATTTTACAAAGGATAGAAACGTTGTAATACAATTTAACGTGAGTTAGTCTGGAATAATAACGTATTTTTGGACATCATAAATTAAAATTAAGTCCACTAGTCGCACGCGTAAGGATAATGATTAATATACATTTTAATGAAAAGGAAAAATGGATTTTTATGTATTTTTATTGACCTCTAGAATGATTTAACTTATTAGCTTGATTCACATTATGAGCAGTTTTTTTTCGAAATAATATTTCACTAAAAATACGTTTTAAAAGGATTGGCGTCGGTTTTGCCTGTTCTCATTCGAATTCTCGATTCGCCTGACATTTTTTGCGTTACGGCAAATTTTTGTGATGGGTTATTTTGCATCTGAAATGCGGTCTAAATGCAATATTTCTCCTATGGGAATAAGAAAAATTAAAACAATATAGAGCTAGGATTAGTAATTATTTGTTTGAGGGAGTGTCCGAAAAATTAAATTAAAATGATCGTAATATCTACACTGACAATTATTTGTAATACAATTTGTGACATTTAGCATTGGCTTTATTGGGATAAATCCAGTGTTGTTATTTATTGTTTCAAAATTTTTTTCTAAAAATATGTTTTCCATGTACTAGGGACTCTAAAACGTCGAAGGACCCAGCTTACAATTTTGGATAACTTTTACAGTTCTAATAGTTTTCCTATATAGCCTAGGATAGTGTAATAATACATATCCTTCCTTGCTCTTCAGTTTAACGGCCTTAAAAAATAATACATATATAGGAAAGTAATATTTATATAATAATAATAATTATGTTAATAACATTGACTTACGGAGGAACTAAACCAAATTTCAAGAAAAAATCATATCTTTCGTGGGAAAAAAAATTGAAGAACTACTCTCGTTATGTAATTTAAATTGACCTTTAACGTGCAAAAACTTCTCTTTCCTTACAACTGCAAAGTCCATTATCGTATCCCTTTTTATTCTGTAGCAATTGAAATTCCTTAAATGCAAAAGGAATTTTTGTGAACATCCTCTGCATAATTATATTTTTCTGAAGCTTAATTTTTTTAAATTTAAGTTTCGTAACAAGCACAATTCTTGCTTTTGTCTATTTATATTTATTAACAATCAATTATCAAACAAACCCTAAAATTTTAATAATTCTACCACATCTGAAAACAGCGTGTGACCGTGCCGCGCTTCACAGCTATAAAGCCAATATCAAAACGGTTCTAGCAATAAACAAATATTTGATTCAGTTGTTCAACAGTGGTAAGTTTTCTGTTCTCGTAGACCATTGTTTCTAATGTGCCCCAAATATTATAATCAACAGGGTTTAATTCTGGACTATTAAGCGGTGAAAGCTTTGGTTCTAAATTAGGACAATTTTCTTGGAGATACCTTAGAGTACTCCTGGATTTGAGACGGAGCGCCGTTTTGTTGAATAATATTATCGTATAATTGTTATTTACAATTTCTATTTCAGGAAGCATATTTTTCAAAATTTCCGTTTGATAAATAGTGGAATCAGTTTTAACGCTGGGATCTATAAAATAAACGTGTGTGTTTCCTAATACCGATACTGGCAAAAAAATCATTACCGACTAAGAAAAATAATCTCTTGGTACTAAAAGCTGTTCCAGTGGGATTGGCGATTTTTCTAATGTAGTTGAGTATACCCTATTGTTGCGGGTTTTCTAGTTGCCGCGGCCGTAAGGAGATAGTTATTTTCCTAACAAGTTCCGAAAGAGTCACTTACTTGCACGCGATAAGTTCGGGTAAGCAGTTGACTGCGGGAAGATGTTTTTTCGCACGTGTTGGGATCAAAATTTTTCCTGCTAGCGTTTTAAAAATAAATATGCATATTTAAGAAGAAAAAATATTTATTGAACAAAGGAATTTTCCAACAATTTCAATGTAATAATACATAGATATTTTTTATTTATTATTTATATATTGGTTGCATTATGTAAATTGATTGCGGATGTCAACAATCAGCAGTTGAAGCCAAAGAAAAGTGTATCGAGGTAACATTGGTGCTTCTGGTGAGAAACGGTAAAATATTTGACGATGTGGATGTTTCTAAATTGTAGATAGTATTTCTGTATTCACCAGTATTTCTTAATAAAATAATTCACATTTAAAGGAAACTAATCTACAAATTTCTCTTTTGTTATTAAAATTTATATTTTACTGTAAAAATACAAAAGATGTTTTTCTAAACTGAGTGCGGGAACATCATTCTCCCGCACTGGGTGCGGGAAAGTAGGTCTTTCAAAATAACTTAATGTATTCAGAAAAATGGTGAAGCGCGCACGCTTTTTGGAAAATAATTTTTCGACGCAAACCAATTTTTTTCGATATCTGCTTTTCGTCTAAACTTCCATAATAATTCCTAACACCTTTTATATCTTTTATTTTTTACATTGTGTTTGGCAATATATTTTCTTAAAAGGGGGCATATGCAGATCATTTTTATTATTCTTCTTACCAAAGTTCCTCTTATATTTCAGTTCTTAACAATTTTCCTAACCGAGATATCCTGGTTCAGCATTATTAAAATTGTTCTTATTCTTTGTATATTTTCGTCACTTCTACTAGTTTTTCCTGACTTCCTGGCTTCATTTTAAGTGAACCATTAGTTTCCCACAAATGCTTTAAGAAATATCTGACTGTACTTGTTTTCCAAATACGCTCTTGAAACATGCTCACTATTTTTTTGGTGCCATAATTTTTACTTCTTAATGATTTAATCAAAACTTTATCGTCATACGATAAATAATTATAAACAGATATTTTTTCAAAGCCACTTTTTAATTAAAAGAGTCATGATCAACTTGCTTGCTACTTGTTGCATATTACCCCGTAAAGGGCGAGTGTTGGTTGTAGTTTTTTTTTCTGCAAAGTGTCCATTTTAAGACATGCAAATATTGCAATCTGTAAAATGGTAAGAGCTACGAAAGCGGTTAGATATCAAAAAGTTTCCTTTTTTAGTGAGAGTTTTTGGAGTTAGGAAATTAATTAGATTTATTTTGGTGACCCTTATGAGATATTAAGCATATCCCGTTAAGAAAGCTCATTTTTTTTAAAGTTAACCAACCTTGCAGTTCATAGTCAGTGGCGGATAACCGTACAGGCGCAGGAGGCACTGCCTGTAGTCTCACAATTCTTATGGGTCTCAGAATAAAACGGGGTGAGTATCTTTTTTTTTGCCCTTCACTTATTACCATCTCCAGAAGGAGGGGGGCCTCCACGTCAAACTTAATCTGCCACTGTTCAAAGTAGTATTTTGGAGATACATGCATCTCTTAAAACGGAAAACTGTATACTTTTTAATTTTTTCCTGTAATGGTTTTAAACCAGTAGAATTCTGTTGGGGGTTTTATATACTTGTTCTTACATGATATTTTCCATATACTAACATTCTAATATACCGAATGTATTATTTTTGCTACGGCTTTAAATGCCATCACTTTAAGAAAAATTCCGTAAATCCAGCCCCGTGCAATATTTTCATATTATTTCTTCTCTCTCTCTCAGATGTATAGGTCTACAGCACATCCAAAAATGACTAAAATTGGTTAAACAGCAAAAAAAACATTAATAATATATATATATATATATATATATATATATACATATCAGAACAAGAAAGGTTTTAACGCGATAAGAACTATAATATAGTAGAAAAAGGAATTCTTTGGGATGACTGTTAAAGCGATATGGAATTTGGCTAAGCATAGATATGTGTTTCTGACGTAACGACTCCATCAGTACAGTCAAATAGTTGAGAGGCGAGTACATATATATATATATATATATATATATATATATATATATATATATATATATATATATATATATATATATATATATATATATATATATATATATATATATATATATATATATATATATATATATATATATATATATATATATATATATATATATATATATATATATATATATATGATCTTGGAAACTATATGGGATAGAAAGAAAGATGTTGGAAGGGTTGTAGGCCATTCAATAATTATAAATTCAATGCCGGTTTGATGACGGCTCTATCTTTTTTCGTTTTTGAGATATTTTGAAAAACTAAGATTTTACATTTTCGGAGAAGTGCTGTATTTTTGCTATATATATATATATATATATATATATATATATATATATAAAGAAATTTGTTTATCGACGGTACTGTAATAAATCTAATGAAACAAAATTTCGGGTATGCGGTCTGTGACTATAAAAACACTCTTTTGGTTTTTAATTCTCTATATTTCGTCAATTTTTTGTCGGCTTCATCAGGAGAAAGCTAAAATACAATTTAAAAAAATACAATTAAAATTTTTTGTTAATGAAAACATTTAATAAAAGATTACTTACAAAACTTAGAGTTAGTCCATTGTATATATAAAATAATGGACGTCTTGTTGACGTCAAGCCATATTTGTCATGAGAGCTTGTTGAAAACCAATTTGAGAAAGTTGTTTGATATTTTTATCAATAATGGGTATCCTAAACATATTCTGAAAAAATTAATTTATAATTTTAATATGTTTGATGGCCCTACTGAAGAATCTGTCCAACAATTTAAGTATAAAAAACCTCCATTTGTAAATAACTTAACCCATTCAATTATTTCGATTTTTAAAAACTTCCCACACATTAAAATAGTTAAATATAATTTTCTCAATAACTTCAACTTATTTTCAAAAGTTAAAGATAAAACACCCTTACTATATAACAGCAATGTAGTTTATGAGTTGTCTTGTTTAGGATGCCAAGGATGTTATATTGGGCAAACATCCCAATGGTTAAAACAACGTGTTACCCAACACAAGAGCGATTGTCGTTTGGGAAAAAACACTTGTGCTGTTGTTGAACATCATCAAAACACTGGACACCATTTTGATTATACCAATGTTAAAATTTTGGAACACCAAAATAATTACAAAAGCAGATTATTCCTTGAAATGTACCACATTAACAAAAGAAAAAACTGTGTCAACTACAAAACTGATACCAAACAATTGAGCAATATATACTGTAATATATTAAGATTAATTTAATTGTGTTTTTAAATGTTTTGTTTCCACACTGTATCATATTGATTTTACTGTTAACACTGACAAAGTTATTTTAATCCTATTGTTTGTTTCTTTTATTTAATGTTTTTTTTTTAATTATAAATATTTGTTTTTATTGTATTTGTATAGAATAAGTTGTCAAAGAAAATCATCATTTATATATATATATATATATATATATATATATATATATATATATATATATATATGGAATGTACGTCAACATATGGGAGACGTCCACTATTTTATATATATATTCAATGGACTAACTCTAAGTTTTGTAGATATTTTGAAAAACTAAGATTTTACATTTTCGGAGAAGTGCTGTATTTTTTTTTCATAATATTTTCAAAATCTGTAAAAACATTAATTAGGCAACTTTTTAAGCGCAATGCATACCTGCATTTAGTTTCTGATTTCGACGCTTAGGTTTTCGGATACCATCATCACCATTTTTTTCGTATGGCGGTCATTTTGTTTTTTAGCAAATAAATAATGTTTAAAAATTGTTTTTATGTCAAAAAACGACAAAAATTTTGTTCGAGTTGGCCATGACTGCGAAGATGACAGTGAAGAATATTTACCGTTGCTATGCTAAGTATTGAGCGAAAGCCGGACATTCTTTAAACGTAGAGAAGTTAGACATGCTGGTAATTTATATTAAAAATTAAAGAATGCGGAGAGTACTGCCAACGATTATTCTGAAAATTTTCCGAAAAGACGTCAACCTGGAAAAAGATAGTTTCCACACTTATTTTCAACCTACTTGCGTATGAAAGTTTTGAAAAACCTCGATCTAAAAGTAATGAAAATCGAAATATAAACACTCAAGAATATTTTACCGAAAATCCTACATCGTCTAAATTGCAAGCAATAGTTAATATTAACATAACTATACATCATGTCTTGAAAGCAGTCCGTTACCGTCCTTATAAATCCACTCTAAATGAAAACTTTTTTTAATAAACCTTTCTTGTGTTATTTTTCTAGCATCGATTAATTGGGCCTTTTATTTACATTACTTCCCTAGGCTTTTATTTATGGGGATATGCTAAAAATGAAACATGAATTCGATCCACCTGAAAATGTACAAATACTTGAACAATGTGTGCGGGATGTACTATTAAATATTAATCGGAACACTCTTCACGTTCACGTTAAAGAAGTGTCAAAAGTGCATTGACAAAAACGGCCGGTAGCACTATTTCATTTTTTTGTTATCTACTTTTTATTTATTATTATTTTATTACAAAAAATCTTTAAAAATATTCAGCTCTCAGCTTGTAGCTCGTGTAGATGTATCAATTTCGGCAAAATATTCTTGAATGTTTCTATTTGGGTTGCCACTATGTTTCTGATAAATTTTGGTCGGCTTTTTCAAAATCAAATCTAAATGCAGGGATGCATTGCTCTTAAAAAGTTGCCAAAAAATGTTTTTGCAGATTTTGAAAATATTCTGAAATAAAAAAAGGCAGCACGAAAATACAAACTTCTAGTTTTTCTATATATATATATATATATATATATATATATATATATATATATATATATATATATATATATATATATATATATATATATATATATATATATATATATATATATATTTTTTTATTTTTGATTGTTCTACATTCTCCGCTAAAATACCTTTTTTTAATATTTAGTTAATAAACTGAACTAAAGGTTCAATAAACTCTCTAATTAATCCAATTTTGTGATTAGATCCATGGCAATTAAAAAGTATTGCAGTGCACGGCTGTAATATCACTAATTAAACTGATAAGTGCCTTAAAAGTAAAAATACATTTTGGGCTTTGGAAACCATAAAGTTAAAGTTTTAAAATAAAAGTCATTGCTGCAAGAAGGGAACCTGACCCCGATGAGATATCAAATTTACCATTCTTACCTTGGGACAATTATTTCTTTACTTATAAATCAATCAGTCAAAAACAATTTAAACGTTTACACTTTCAATAACTGTTAAGCACCTTTTTTAGCACACGGTGAAAATATTTTTCAGCAATACTTAATTAGTGTTTCTGAGGTGAATAAAAGTTATTGCAAAGTTTACTGAATATTTTTATTCAGTAAATTTTGGTTATTGTAACTATGAATAGTAATGTAATATGTATGCACTACCTTGTCCTATAAAATAAGTCTTGAAATGAAAAAAATTATCTTGCAATCTTACAATAGTTGAGTTTTATTTACTATTTGCAATGTTGGTAGATCTTACAATAGTTGAGTTTTAGTTACTATTTCTAAAACTAACGTATTTATTTAATATGTAAAACTGTTCCATTAAGGTGTGTCTGATAAATGATCTAGGGTCGGGGTAGACAGTACGAAACCATACGGTCTTACAGTATCTCCATTGGCAGTGGTTCTAGATTTTTCTGATTTCGACTTAGATTTGGATCGCATACTTTCAGACTTGGCTTGCGATTTCTCGTCATCTTCGGATCCCTCAAGAACAGGTTTCACATTGCTGCCAAATCTAAAGAAAAACTTCATTTCTTGTTTTACTGCCTCCCCTAAAGGTATGCGTGCTTTCTTACTAACTCTTGCAATGTTAAAAGAATATTCAAATAGGACTAGAAATGCGCCAAGGACAGTACCAAAGATCGTAACGTAGAAAATACCCTCTACGTTTTGAAGATCCAATGGCGTGGCTTCCGTATCATCATCTGAACCCTGGAAAAGAGGACAATTTTTAAATAACATTGTTAAATGACCGTTTCAGAAAATTCAATAATCTTTTTAGTTATTGTTATGCAAATTAACTATGTAGTGAAGCTTTTGAAATGTAGCAAGGCCTTGAGGTGGCGCGGCTCCTTAGTGCTCCGTAAATAGGCTACACTATCTGGATATAAATACAGTTCTTCACAGAAATGGTTTTTATATGTGCACCATTTGACTTTCGATAAATGTGCAGTGAGTTACCATTTGGAACTTATTTTTAAGACAAAAGGAAAGGTGTTGTGTGAACTTGGACTGTAAAGTCATTTAAAAGATTGATACTATTGCCTATCCTGTCTTTCGAATACTATCTAACTTCTGCCTCTACATTTGACAAGTTGCACATTTTCCCTGAAAAGGTGGTCATCAGTAAGCTTACTTTTATAAAATATGTGTTGAAGTCGCTTAAGAGGAATTAGCTTAAACTGTCGAAGGCAGCTAGCGCTCTCCTAGAATGGATTCTCTGGTTGATGGGAAAGCGTATCATCAGGCCCGTAACCAGCTGTTTAAACTGCGTCAAAATGATATTTTTTATAAGCAATTATTTTTGTCAGTTCACGACTAGACTTCCAAATGATATAAAGAAAATGTGTTTTATAAACATATGACCAAAAGTGCTTTATTTTCAATGTCCAGGGTAACTCTATAAATAGAAATATCTCGGTTATTTCTGTAATTAGAAAAAATGGTCAAAAATTCTTTGATTCAAACTACTTTTTTATATGCTTATATTTTAATGCATACAGGCTGTCTCAAAAAAGCAAAACAAGTATCAGTTTTGTTTTTTTTTAAATATAATATACCACATTTTTTAACGCTCTTGAATTTTATATTAAATTGTGCATATTTTTTGTATAATATACCATGTATCAAAAAATTAATAGTTTTCGAAATATGGAAGGTTTTAGAATTACGAAATACTCCGGTTTTTTCGGATAAAATTCCTTGCTGATTTAGATATCTGCTGCTACTTGGAGATAAAGGTTTATTTTTCGAATGTCATGACATTAATGTTTGAAGCCCGATTTACTGCTTGATCCATTTTTACTTTGTGCTTATATTCTACAAAATATTTACGAAATAAGGTAAAACATTTTATATAGGAGATAAAACATTTTACATAGTTTTAAAATTTAAAAAAGAAAATAAATCAAACCTATAATTTCTAGCTTAAATAAAATGCTCAGTATCTCTCCCTTTAACCTCGTCACATTTATCGTTAATTATTTTTTGGCATTCTAGTGCATTTATAATTGCTGTATACTTATTTTTCTTATTTATTCAACAATTTTTCTCTCAATTCCTTCAATATTATTATTTCTTTCCCTATAAACTGCATCTTTCAAATAGCTCCAAAGAAGAGTATCCATGCACGTTAGATCTGGGCTGCTCGCGGGACAGATGATTGTTCCATATCTCTCCATCCACAGTTGATAATATTTTGAAGAAAGTCTCTCACTGCTACAGTATTACAGCGTGTGGCCTTTTGTCTTTTCATATTATATTTTGCCGAGCTTGAAGTGGTAGCTCATCTATAAAATGCTTAATTTGATTTAACAAAAGCTGCAGATATCTACCGCATTAAAAAAATCAAAACAACAAAAAAGTTTCGGTAATTTTTTACTTTTTTACACCTTTGACGATTTTGATGATTTTTTTTATTTAGGTGAATTTCATAATCATAAAAAACGGCGCCAAAGTAAAACTATACTAAAATAATTTAATGCCGAAAAGAACACGTAGAAAAAATAAACTACGACCTACCAAAACCTACGGCTATTTTTGACTAAAGTTTTTTATTGATCACAGTGGGCACAAAAAGGCGAAATGAGGGGGGGGGTGAGGGTCGTGCGCCCCTCTGGCCTCCACCTAGTTACACCATGGGTGCGCGGAGGCACTGAGTGAATTGGTACCGTGTTAGCACCATGTTAGGCGTCGTAGGCATCATCAATAAAGCCCTAGCACAATAAAAGGCAATCAACACTAATCAGCAGCGAAGTGCATTACTAGCGGAAGTCTAACATGCGGCATGCATCGATCCCTGGGCTTTGATCGCCTTTTCTTTTAGAACTTTAGCGAAAATTCCCTGGCGTCTAACCTAGTGTTAACGCGGTACCAATCCACCTAGTGAGTTCGCGCTTGCTGGATCGATTAACCTATGTATGTAACTTAAGAGTTCATAATTAATTTGTATCAATTAATGTTTCTTTTTAAAGTTGTATCTCGATGTCAAGATGAAAACATGAAGGAAAATTTACTAGTCCAAAAAATATCAAATATAGCTGTTTTTTGGGTGTTCCCCAATTTTTTGGATAAATAAGGAAAGAAAAACAAAAATATAAATTTTTTTCACGTCTTTTTATAATTGATTGTTTGTAGTAGTTTCATAAGGCAATTATGAACTTTGAGGATGAATAACTCAAAAACGAAACGTAACCGAAAAAAAAGACTTCGGATTAGTGATCAGGACCCCAAAATCCACCTTTATACAAAAAATCACCAAAATCAGCATTTCTGTAAATAGTTACCAAAGTTTTATTCCGTTTTTACTTCCTTCATAAAAGGGAAGTATTATAATGGTAAAAAAATTTTTTTAGATGTTTACGTTTCAGGGTCTCTAGATGACGAAAACCATGTTTTCCCGATTTCGTCGGTCTGTCAGTCTCTCTGTCTGTCTGTTCGCGGCTTAGCTAAAAAAAACTACTTATCCGATTAACTTCAAATTTTGGTCAAAAATTAAGGATTATATGGGGATGACCTGTTAACATCTTGGTAAAAATCCAATATGGCAAATCCAAGATGGAGGAACAAAATGGCGGTATTTTAAACTTCAGCCTGAAAAAACTACTTAATGATCTGATTTCAAATTGTGCGCCATAACTAATTGTAGTATAGAGATGAACCAGTAAAAGTGTGATACTAATTTAAGATGGCGGAACAAAATAGCGGCCAAATAAGATTTTTGTAATCTGAAAAAAATCACCTTCTCAGCTTTTACATATCTTCGGGTTCTAGCGTCCCTAGATGTCAAAAAATATGTTTTATCAAGTCTCTCAGTTTCTCTGTCTGTCTGTCTGTCTGTGAGTGCGCGGCACAGTTTAAAAACTGCTCATCCGATTGACTTCAAATTTGAGTCAAAAAGTAAGGCTCATATGGGGACGACATGGTAATATTTTAGTAAAAATCCAATATGCCGAAACAAAATTGCGGCCTAGTGAAACGTTAAGAAATTATTACTAAAAAAACTAATTATCTAATTTACCTCAAATTTTAAAAAACTGTTACATAAGAATGAACTGGTAACATTTTGGTATGAATATAAGGTAGCAAAAAAAAATGACGGCCTAATAAAATATTTAAAAAAACTATTCATCAGAAGAATTCCAAATTTTGTGCAAGCATTAAGTGTGATATAGAGATAAGCTGGTAAAGTTGTGTTACGATAGCGAAAAAAAATGGTGGCCTAAACATACGTTAAAAAAATCTTCTTATTCAAACGAATTGCAAATTGCGGAGAAAAATTAAATATGGTATAAGGATAAACTGGAGAGAATTCAATATGATGTAATAAAAGTGCGGTGTGTGTCAATATAAAATATATATATATATATATATATATTTATATATATATATATATATATATATATATATATATATATATATATATATATATATATATATATATATATATATATATATATATATATATATATATATATATATATATATATATATATATATATATATATATATATATATATATATATATATATATATATATATATATATATATATATATATATATATATATTGAAAATAAACTTTGCAACATGGTATCCCAATACATAAATTCTCCGTTTATGTATCATTCACTGGAATATCTAATATTAATTGGGTACTTTTAGTTGGAAATAATACATTTTTGTGTTATAAAAAATCATATATTCAGTAGGAAAATATGTTTAGCGATACTCCAAAAATAAATTAAGTGCAACTTTCTGGAAACTTTGTTTTAGTTTTATAATCCTATATTTGAAAAAAAGTGGTTCATCCGTTCATTTTTGTATGTTGGAATTATTAAAAAAAGGTAATCCTAATATATATTTCAGATTTCTCAAATTTCATGGGTATAATTAAATTTGACAATCGGAAATATATATTTAAAAGATTACCTTTTTTTAATAATTCCAACATACAAAAATGAACGAATGAACCACTATTTTTCAAATATTGGATTATAAAACTAAAACAAAGTTTTCAAAAGGTTGCACTTAATTTATTTTTGGAGTATCGCTAAACATATTTTTCGACTGATTATATGATGTTTTATAACACAAAAATGTATTATTTCTAACTAAAAGTTAACTTCAAGAGGTTCGTGGGTTCGGGAGGGGTTTAAAAGACACAATTATATTCTGTGCAACGTTTCGTAGATGTATTTCTACTTTATCAAGCACTGAAACCTTTTAGCATCCATGCACCCATATTTTTACCTTCATTGTACAATAATAAATATAAACTTTGTTTTTACGTACTTCAATGAGACATAAACTGTTGTAAATACTCGCCCACTGCGTGTTGTCGAGGAACTGAGCGTCAGGTCCAACTAAAAGTTCCCAATTAATATTAGACATTCCAGTGAATGATAAATAAACGGAGAATGTATGTATTGGGATATTATGTTGCGATATATATATATATATATATATATATATATATATATATATATATATATATATATATATATATATATATATATATATATATATATATATATATTGAAAATAAACTTTTTGGCGAAACGTCAAAAACTGTTCTTTTCACAACGATGATATCCCATATATATATATATATATATATATATATATATATATATATATATATATATATATATATATATATCTCGATATATATTGAAAATAAACTTATGATATCCTAATACATAAATTTTCCGTTTATTTATCAATCACTGGAATATCTAATATTAATTGGGAACTTTTAGTTAGAATTAATACATTTTTGTGTTATAAAACATCATATAATCAGTCGAAAAATATGTTTAGCGATGCTCCAAAAATAAATTAAGTGCAACTTTCTGAAAACTTTGTTTTAGTTTTATAATCCTATATTTGAAAAAAAGTGCCTCATCCGTTCATTTTTGTATGTTGGAATTATTAAAAAAAGGTAATCTTAATATATATTTCAGATTTCTCAAATTTCATGGGTATAATTCTTTAAAAGAACCCTGATTTTGAATAAACTTACTCTTATAATCTGAACAAATTCATGTCTTTTTCTTTTATGTTTGCCATTTTTTGTTGAACTGGTCTAATTTTAAAATCGTGGTATCCGTTTTGCTTTAAATTTCTCTGAACTGCTTGATAACTAACTCTCTTGTTTCGCGGTACACATTTATCTCTGACACAGTCTCTGATAGATTTTCTTCAAAATAAAGTAATATATCCCTTTCTTCGCATATTTCTTTGCTTCGTCTTTTTCTTACTTCTTAGAGACGCTGTTTCTTGTAATTACTTTTTCGTATGAATTAAAATGGTACAGATAGTATTCTCTGATCATTCTGAACATTTTGCCTATATTCTTCTGGTATTCTTGTGGCGTTAGTATTATTCTTAAAATAAAGCTCAACCATTTTCAGCAATCAAGTAGCTTATTTTTAAAGTATTAGCCCAAAATGAAAATAAGTCACCCAGTAAATCAGACTTCAAACATCAATGTCTTGACATTCGAAAAATAAACCTTTATCTCGAGGTAGCAGCAGGTATCTAACAAGGTAAGCAATTATATCCGAAAAATCGTAAAATTTCGTAATTCTGAAACTTTTCATATTACGAAAACCATTAATTTTTCATACATGTTATATTAAACAAAAAATATGCAGGATTTAATATAAAATTAAAAAATGTTGTATATTAGATAAAAAAAAGCAAAGTTGGTACTTACCTTGCTTTTCTGAGACACCCTGTATACAATAACATACAAGCATATAAAAAAGTCGTTTCAATCAAACAGCCTATGTCTGGAACACTTTTTCTTTCTAATTTCAAAAATAGACGATTTATGTGGATCACTCTGTCCAAGATCCTTTGTGGTCAATATACAAAAAATTGAACGTATGTGAAAAACATGGGCATATCTCATCCGATTTATAGATTTGTCAAAATAAAGCTGTATGTTGTTTTCTAAGTTTGGCGTTTTTGTTTCTAAATTCTTTGAGAAGGGGTTAACCAGTTTGGGAGCCGCATGAATGTACTTGCGGCGAAATTGTTGATCTTTTTGGGTTGACATATCCTATATTGACGCAAAAGTGCAAGAATGTTATCTCACCATGTTAATATTTACGACCTTGCCACAGTTTTTATCAAAAAGACAAAATAAAAAAATATCAGTCGTAAAAACGAGCAAGTACAGGGTGTTCCAGCGAGGTCTGAACAGGGACCTATTTTCGACCTTCCTTGTATTTTGGAAAAATTCAAAATAGCCAATCGATGTATTTTTTCTTGTAGAATCCAAAAATGTCATCGAAAAAATATTTGAACCAGAAACAAAAGAGTTACGCTATGCATCAGGTGTTTTTTAAATGGAATGTATCGTTTTTTATACGATTTTTGGAAAGAGTGATTTTTTTTATGTCCGTTCTGATTAAAAGATTTGATTTTGCGATAGCTGTTTATATTACATTTTAATGTTTTACAAACTAAAATTTTAGCTTCACCTGTTTAAAATATACGATAGGTTGGTATAGGTGATCAAGGTAAAATGACGTTTGAATGCTTTGTCAATAAAAATTGACATTATTTTAATTATTGTCGAAGTCTTCACCTAAAAAATATATATTTGACTCTGATCGAAATGAAATACTCTTTGGACGAGAGACTACAGATTGTTATGCTATTTTACAAGTGCCAAGAAAATGCAAGAGAAGCAAGAAGAAGATTTATTGCAAATTTTCATAGAAATATATCCATCAATACAATTCTAAGGATAAAAAACCTATTTGAGGAAAATAAAACTTTACATGATAGAAAAAGAAATTTAATAAAAAATAATTATTAAATAATAAAATAAAACTACTAATAACATAAGTTTTCAATGTGACCGCCGTTTTTCTCGAAACAACATCGATAACCCCTTTGTAGCCTTTCTAAACTTGCTGTTACAATATGATTTTCCTGGTTAAGGCGGTTTATTTCATAGACAATTTTTCCCATGATCTCTTGAATATTTTCGTTTCGTTGTCTGTATACGACGTTCTTCAAATGGCCCCAAAGAAATGTATCCAAAACTGAGAGGTCGGGGCTATTGGGCGGCCAAGCATATGTTCCGTTTCGCCCTATCCATTCGTTATGGCGCCGATTTAAAAATTGAACCACATCATGCACGGCATGAGGAGGCGCCTCATCATGTTGCCAAATTAAATTCTGATATTCTGCCAATGGTAAGTCTTCCAAAAAATTTTCAATTTCGTTTTCTAAAAACTGATAATATCTGTGCCCATTTAAAGTCCCGTTAAAAAATATTGGTCCCAAAATTTTATTGTTTTTTATCCCACACCAAACATGAATAGAATTCCTCCCTTGAAATTTAATAGTCTGGAACTTTTTTGGATTTTCAACGGCCCAGTGGTGACTATTATGTCTGTTGAATACTCCCGATGTTGTGAAAGTAGCTTCGTCGGTCCACACAATATTTTTGAATAAATCAGGGTCTTCGTTTTCTTGCCAAATTACCATTTGAGAAACAAATTGGAAGCGAAGTTCTTTTTGTGCCGGTGTTAGGTGCTGAAGTGGAAGGATACGAAAAGGCCTAAATTTATGAATTTTCAGAGTCCTGTGAACAGTCCCTCGGGTAACTCTTCTGCGCCTTACACCGCCACCGTACTGAACTTGCCGAACTGCATCCGAAATAGATTTGGTTGGATTAACTTGAAAATAATTTATAATGGCCTGGTCTCTATTTCTTCTTCTTTGTATATTTCTTTTTCTATCATGTAAAGTTTTATTTTCCTCAAATAGGTTTTTTATCCTTAGAATTGTATTGATGGATATATTTCTATGAAAATTTGCAATAAATCTTCTTCTTGCTTCTCTTGCATTTTCTTGGCACTTGTAAAATAGCATAACAATCTGTAGTCTCTCGTCCAAAGAGTATTTCATTTCGATCAGAGTCAAATATATATTTTTTAGGTGAATACTTCGACAATAATTAAAATAATGTCAATTTTTATTGACAAAGCATTCAAACGTCATTTTACCTTGATCACCTATACCAACCTATCGTATATTTTAAACAGGTGAAGCTAAAATTTTAGTTTGTAAAACATTAAAATGTAATATAAACACCTATCGCAAAATCAAATCTTTTAATCAGAACGGACATAAAAAAAATCACTCTTTCCAAATATCGTATAAAAAACGATACATTCCATTTAAAAAACACCTGATGCATAGCGTAACTCTTTTGTTTCTGGTTCAAATATTTTTTCGATGATATTTTTGGATTCTACAAGAAAAAATACATCGATTGGCTATTTTGAATTTTTCCAAAATACAAGGAAGGTCGAAAATAGGTCCCTGTTCAGTCCTCGCTGGAACACCCTGTACATCTGCCAATTTTTTCGATGCATAAGGGTTGTCTTTTGGTTCTCCAGACGATTCTACTTGTAGCTGTTCTGCTATAGTCTGGCATCTTTTTTGTTGGATAATTTGACTGATGTTTTAATATTTAAACATTTGTTTAGGTAGTTTTTAATATCTTCCCCCACTATGTTGTTAATTTAAAATAATGGTCAACTACAAAAGCTGCGAGATGGTAGGTATTCATTTTATATATAACGTAACAGACGGAAATGTTATACAACCACAAAGTATTTACAGTTCAAGAACGTCAACTTCCAATTTCCGTCATTTGTTAGACTCGACGTTTATTTGTGTCGTCCTTTTCTGAGGCCAAGAAAAAGCCTGGTCTACGAATACCATATTATATAGCCCATTACAGGCGCTAATTCCACCCGATTCTTTTTTACAATTTTGTGCGCAGAAATTCCTATAAAGCCTTTTGATGGAATCAAGAACAAAATGGAATCCCATGGAATTTGATGATGGTTCATATCTGCGATTTGTTAAAGATCTATCTTGTTAAAAGATTTCGACAGGATATCTATTACCCCAGATATTTTTGCATATGTAGGGGACAATATGAGATGGAGAAATGATGCTTGTGTTATAGCTGAAGTAATTCATTTTCAGTAGTTTATCTAGATTTTTAGCAAATAATTTGTTTTCATGTGTTAATACAAATTGTAGCAATTTTGTTATATTGATTAACATTTTTCAAATTAATTGCAAAACAATTGGCAGCAGAAAAATACGCGAGTTGGTTTTCGTAACTTACCGTGCATTGTCCGCCACCTTTTCTTTCTTCCCACCATTTTTTTCTTATTTTTTCTATGACACCAGACGATTGCAATTTCAATATTGCCGTACTTAGCTTCTGTCGATAAGGTGAGTCTAAAATATAAAAAAACTTAATTAAGAATTACACGGCAAGGCATAGCTCAAGTTTGTTAGCCCCCCCACAGAGTCTTGTTTCTCTCTCTTAAAATCTACCTATTATTAAATCAGAGAATTACTACACCTACATTTTCAAATTATAAGTATAAACCTATTCAAGATGCATCCCAGTAAAAGTAAAGGATTATGTATCCTATAGGTCTTTGTGGGATAAGGCAGTAGCCATTGTATTTTGTCGAAATACAATTTAGCATAAAACATCAGCTGCGATTTTGCCTACACTTACTTTTATCGTGTTTCCTGTTGTAGTTTGCTAATTTTTTTTGAAGAATTTGTGTCTAAAGGAAAGTCGTTTTATTTAGCAGTGATATTATTTTAATATTGGTCCTTACTTTATAGTTACAGAAATACATGCTATTACAATTTATGTATTAGATTATTTTGCAGGAATTCTAACGTTTAAACATGCGATAAAGTGAAGATTCAAAAATCGTTCCCTAAAATAATCTTTAGAGGTAAGAAATTCAAAAAGTTTTTTGAAAAAGAAAACCTGAAGTGCAGCGAAACGCAAATATACAAAGAGGCCTCTAAGTGTGTTAAATTATATTTCGGGGAAATCAAGAGACCTTTCTCAACGACAATCTCTGAGGATAAAACATAACTAATGAAAAGAAATATCAGAATCCACACCAGAAACAAATTTAGTGGTTCTACGCTAAAGTTTTACAACAATGCAGGCGAAAAAGAAATATCATTGAAGCTGTCTTTTTGGTAGAAAATCAAGACTTTTTAGAGACTAGTATAATAAATAAACAAACTATATTTGTTTTGGTAATTTCCACTAGATTATTTCCGTTTGACAGCTGTTTTGACACACTAAAGGTTCTAAAATAATTGATTTTGCTATTATGTGCTTTTCCATGACATTGTCTACATTGTTAAGAGCTAGTTCACATTTAACGCCTAAGTATTTCCTACTTTTAATACTATCTCTAACTTGAAGATTATAATTAAAACCTTTTTCTAAAAATTTAATTTCTGAATTTGAAAATTCACTGTCTGTAATATTAAAAAATCACTTAAAAAGTAAATGTTCTGAAAACTTATTATTTCTATTGTTACTGTATATTGGAGTTTTTTTTATTATTAGTGTATTTAATTTCCGTTGTTGACTTACATATTTCTTATCGATAATATACTCCATTTGACACCTAGTTTCTTTATCAAAACACTAAAACTCAATGTTACTCAATCTAAATAAAAGTTCACTATGAATAAATTTAAGGTGTACACTATAAGTGTCTCTTTTACTCTATTGTATTTTACGATCTTCTATAATCCTTTTATTTGTATCCATGTCGTGCAACACATGCAGACTTGCTTTTGTTATTTGTCTTCAATTTCATATATTTGGGTGTCACATCTTGTTCAATACACTGATTAAAGAACCAAATATTTTGTGAACAAACTTTTGATTTTAGTAAAAGTTTAAAGTACAATGTAGCTAAAAAACTCGTAGAGCTTGTGATAAATAATTTATCGAGTTAGCCGTTACTTGATGGAAATTCATTATCACTAGTATAATAAATAAACAAACTATATTTGTTTAGTTATTTCCACTAATTTATTTCCGTTTGACAGCTGTTTCGACACACTATGTCTTTTTCAAAAACCAACTTAAGACTGATACTAAAACAAGATTTTTTTTTATAACAATAATAAAAGAGTCTACCTACCTAACCCTAGCAGATTTTATCTATAAAGATTTAACAGTTTTTAAAGTACCTTTGTGTGTAAAACCATACTTATTGTTTTAGTAGTAAAATACTTTTAAAGAGTTAGGTAACGTAATATCTGAAATAATTTTTCTTACTTTTTCTCATTGCAATTCCGTATCCCTTTTCATCTAGTTGATCTCCTACTCGGGTTAAATTACAGTGCCTTTGGGTATTGTAGTCTATTGACGTGGATTCCATAAAGAAAGCATATCTCATCTTTTTGGCCATTTCGACCCCATCCTTATTTTCACGGGGCATATCTTCACTATGTTCCCTCATGTGTTTTGCAATTGCTTGATAGAGCTCATTTGTACTTTTCTAAAAATAGTATTAAATGAGTTAATTTTGTTCCAGCTTGTGTTACAAGAAGTCCTATATGGAGTTAGTAGTATACCCTAAGTAGTGATATTTTTTTACAGAAAGTAGGATACTCCATATATAAGCTTTAAATGCCCAGAAACAAAGGATTTTAGAGTAGTAGAAGTGGCAGCTATTTTGTAAAATTTTAAAAGATTTTTTTAGTTCGCCGTAAATGCAGATAAAATATATTGATATAATGTTCCTTTAATTAAAATTACATGAATTTGACGTTGCAAAAATTTTTTGGTTTGCCGGATTGCAATAAAGCCCAGTAAAATGTAATTTATCTGTCAGATTTTATTTTTTGTTGACTATTATCCCATATGTGCTTGATACTTTTATTAGGGATTTTCAGGCAGAGGGCGCAGAGTACTACAAAACTAGAATATTCCTGGTAACAACCGCATTTAAAAAATCAGTATCATCAGAAAATTCATTGTAAAAGGATTAAATACAGAGGCTGCAATAATAAACAAAAAAGAAAACTTTGGTGATAAGGGGTGGAACCGGACTACCTACTACTCAGCCTTTCAACTTTTGGCCAAGGAATCATTTCCATATTGGTCAAAATTTGATAATCTTCGACTCGTTCCAACAATTAATCTTTGAAATTGCCAAATGACATTTTTGGCGAAACAACTACAGAATTTGCAAGTCACTCCATGAATTTTTACGTACAAACCTAAAGATTTATTACAATACACGTTTTCGGAAAGGAGTCCTAAACAAGCAACATTTACAATAAATTGAGAAAATGTGGTCTGATAAAAATTACAACCAATATCGTGACAAAAATTTGCCAAAAACATCTTTAAAAGATTGTCTTTTCACACAAGCATCAAAGAATACATGTCATACTTAATGGAGCAAAGAAAGGCGTCACAAAGCCTCCTCTCTCTCTCTCGCCGAACAACCATAGCCACCAAATTCTCTGGGACCGTGAGGAAATATCAGCAAATTAACGTGACAAATCATACAAATTGGAAAATAAAATGTATAGAGGATCCTAGTTTTAGCATGGTGGGAAGAAAACAATACCAGACGTTGCAAGAGAGCCCTGGAAATAAACGTCAATAAAAATTGTAGGTTAGATTACTAGTTTGACAACAAATAACAGAGTTTTTTTTTCCAAATAAATTTTACTTCGGAAAAGAATTTTATTGTTAGAGTCATTTGGGTATAAAGAATCAAGAACATTATGTCTTGTGAGGTTACTGGTTGCTTGAGCCACAATAAAACGAAGGACAAATGTAATATATCTGATAGATTTCCTAAAAACCCTGATTTCTACAGTACAGAGGGTTTATGCTTGCCACAAATATGACAAAATTAACTTAAATAACGGTAAATATTTGGTTCAATATTTCTAAATCAAATGATTTCTAGCGGTTATATGCTAAGCTAAGCATTTTGAAAATAAAAAGAAAAATTAATAATGCTACAGACAGCAACCTGCTCCAGACTTGTTTAAAAACCAATAATTGAAAAAATAAAAGAAATATTGCAGATGAGACTGAGGATCGGATTTTGGCAGGCTTACCTGATAACAGGAAATTTGAGTAGACTAAACCAGATAAAGATTCAGCTAAAATGTGTATAAATAGTATGTAATAAACATACATTTTTCTAAGGTGTTCAAATACTTGATATTTTCACATACCTACTGTAACCAGATGTCCTCTTTTTAAGCATGTGTATAGGCATCCAGTATATGTTTTGCAATCAATTTATCCGAATTGTTTCCATTTTGTTCATGAAAATTACATAAAAAAAAACATATAATTATTTTTTTTACATCCGAAATAAAAAGTTAGGACCTTTTCTTTCAGATATAAAAGGGGTGATCTTTTGTTAGTCATTTGTTGGATCAGATTAAGGGAATTGTGCTGTAGTAGATAATACTTTAAACACTTGTCCGTTTGAAATTATTAGAGTCTATTAACTTCTAAGTCTTTAGTTCTATAAAAAGTTACAAAAGAATACATTTTCACATTCTATTTTTCATATGTTTTATTTATAATCATTTCATTAACATTTTCTTTTGATTATTTAAGCTGTATTTATTTTTTGTGGGTCATCAGTTTGTTTTCATTCTAGCTTAGATATCCCAGATTGATATTTCTAAAAGATTTCAACTTAATTTAATTAAGTAATGAATTAAAGATTCCTTTAAGTGTTAACATTTATACCACTCCACCGTCAACCTTACTAGTGTGTGCTACTGTATCTACAATTTCATTTCAAAGTGTCAGCTCAAAGGCTGTATTTAAAAAGAAATAGCTATCCGTTGCCAGCGTTAAGTACCCTTCGAAGTTCGGCTCTAAACATTCAGCTGAATCCCGGGATCTTGTCACATATTATTTAAGGTAATGAGACAAAAGTCTGCAGCTTTAACAGACTTGGAAAGGTTATGCTCATTACTATTTGGTAGGTAGGTGGGTAATTCTCAAGTTGACATGATTTTCACTATTAATAAAATGTTTTTGACACCTAGTTGTATACTTCTTAAATTAGATATATTTTTGTACCGTGTAGTGTTAACTAATTTCAACTCCAGAAAATGCTTAAACCTAACATCAAATTCCATTAGTTAAACTGATAAGTACTAAGTGTACGTTTTTTAAAGTGGCAGGTATTCCCAACCTCAGGTCGTGATACAAATCAGAAATGTGATGTGTAACAAAAAAACATTGCTGTATGCAAACTTTTGTTGATATTTTTTAAAAGTAAAATAAATTTAACCTACCCATTTTCATTTATTTTTAATGTTTACTTTAATGAGGTAATTGTCATAGTTCCTATAAATCTAGTAAAAATAATACTTAATAAATAAATCTAAAAAGTTAGGAAAATTAATCATTATAATAAGATATCCTTAATAAAATACAACACAGATACACCGTAGCAGCGGTTTTACAAACTTCATCTACTCTATCTCAATTCGCCTATGTATCTATAACATCTGACTTTAACACAGCAGAAGTAAACAAGTTTTTGGGGGTCTTAAAAAATATCAGCATTAAAAAAAACTTCTTATACATGAGGGAACAAGTGTGTCCCATAATGATATTCTGTCTCTTCACTATTAATTAAAAAATGTACATTTTTACTTAAAAATCTGCCATTTTACTGTCCAAGTTAAATAAGTATATTCTACTGTGTAAATGTTTTCTACAGAATTTTACATAGAACTGGAATAAAGTTCAACTAAATGCTTATGGAAAGTATATTTTTTAAACCGCCATATTTTTACTCATTTTCTTTACCTATAATAGACTTAATGTGTGGCTTAGAAACTTCCTAGAACGATATACACAGATGGAGGCCTTGAGGTAGGCTACGAATAGTAGAAACAAGAAAAAAAAAGCAGATACTGAAAAACTCCTATATTGTCAGATACACAACTAAAAACAGCATTTTCTTAATCTTATTTAATTAAATGCATACCATGCAATGTAAATTATATACAGTTTTAGTTAATACCACTTAACACACAATTGGCAGAGACATAATATTGGTTTATTTTTACTATGACAATGCCAGTAATCTAATTTAATTGTAATATTTAGTTACAAGCATATATCAACATTCTCACAGTACATTGGCTTTTACTATTTAAAGCCAATGACATTAGGTCTGTCTTCTTTAAACATAATTAGGTTTGTGCAGTCAGTGCTGAAATTTCATCAAGTTCTATACAGTAGCTGAACACTTCCTAGTTTAAAGAATACAAATTCACACAGAGGACTTTAAGTAGGACTCTTAAATATACTTATTATGGTAATTGGAGGTTTTTCGTTTTATTCCTTCTGAATGAGGGGTAGGCTCGAGGATAGGTAATTGTTAAACATTTTCAGTTATATTTTCTTTCTTTTGGTAATTTCCATCATGAAATGAATGTTGTTTGTTTTCTGTAGTGTATTCATTAGTCAGCATCCAAATGTATCAACTAAAACAAAAATATCTAGTTAGGTACATATAAAAACTATTCAAACATACATATGAATGGTGAAATAAGATTATAATCTATGTACATAATAGCAAAAAATGTGTTTTATTTACTATCAATTGTGTTATGTAAGGCTTCAGGGGTCTGGTTTCAGTTTTGTCAAAGTAATTACTCAAGTACTTACGCATATTAAGTAACATATTCAGCTACACATAGGATATTTTACTTACTATACCATTTGAAACCAAACATATTTTTTGAAATACTGGAGATTGAAATGTATAGTTTGAACTAGTCCAAATAAAACTATTTCTACATACTGTCTTGAATTCTATTACATCAGTTTAATGACTATTTGAGGTCCGGTAGAAAGTATCCATTTGCAATATTACATTTCAAAAATAAAAATTGCGGAATATGCAAGAGTTTTCCTAAAAAAAAATAATTAATAATCATATTCGATCACAATTTGACAGCCTTAAAACGAAAAATTTAGCAATGTTGCCAGATTTTAGATTTACCAATTTGTTAAAGGAAATGAAATGACCAATTGAAAATTATTTGGACGACAGAATTGTAATTATTTATTGTTATTATTATAGTTTTAATAAAGGTTTTATTGACGAACCTGGGCTAACATAACATTAACGGGACAGATTCACCTAACAATATAGGTTTTGTTACAGAAACATCCCTCTTTCAATATAGACTCGAAACCCAGTTAGCGCGCTACCGGGCGCTTTCTTTACAGAAAACCTAACCAATCCTAACCTAACCTAATCCGCATTTTTATTAATGATACGTTTTGTTATAAAAAAATTTAGATTTACGTGTATCATAACTTATAGGTATTTCTTTAATTATGAATATGGCAACGTCGCAAATCAAATTAAAAACAAGCATGGCGTTGGAAACAGTCAGAAATATGTTTGAAATCAAAATTACCTTTAATTCGCATAATATTCACATCCTAAAGTAATTTTTGAGTGCTGATGAGAGTTTTCCACACATGTTCTCAATTTGGACTGCTAGAACGGTGGATAAAACAAAAAGAAAAAAAAAACGACATTTAAGAGTGTCAACATAGTTTACCGAAACCGAGTATTTGTGTATTTACATACATCATCTAGGTTTTTAAGAATTTTTTGAAGTGAACAATTTGGTATGTTAATTCTAACGAACTACATTATTTTCTCGTTATATATTATCACTAGAAAATTAAATAATACATACCTGCACTTCAGACGATAAATAAGTTTTTTCCAATAAACAACCTAACGATCTGCAACTATCATACGTACAAAATTCGACGAAAACACACAAATACGAATAAAAAAAAACAGAAATATATTTTAACATCTACTTGTCAAATTAACGTTCGCTCATAACTACAAAAAAAACAAAGCTGATAGACAAGTTCTAGGGTGATTTTATAATTAACAGCTCTTTAAGCGATAGGCATATTTCCGACTCTGTTTCCGCCGTAATCATAAAATAAAACAGACTTGTGACGGATACATGAATTCCGTTAACAAAGTTCAGCAAAGGTATACTATAATTTTTTGAGGCCTTTGCACAATTAAAACATGGCTAACCTGTCATTTCAATCGGCCCTGGTTTCGCCTCACAATATACGTCATCAAAACTTGCTCGTAGGCACACCTTGTTTTCTTCCCACTATGGTTTTTAGTAGATTTTTCTATTTATAGATATGTTGTTTATATCCAATGTCATTAATATCTAGTCATGTCATTTTTGACAATGTGAATGAATCGACTTCAACAAAACATAGCCAGATTTCACTTACCAGCTCATAGATGTAGACACCAATATCAGTTTTAAGCACTTACAGGACGATATTTGCATAAAATTTTAGGCATTAATTTTTTTGGATATCTTAATTTTTTTTGACGTCAAAACATTGTGTTGTCATCGGAAATATAATGTACGCATATTTTCTTCAAGTCGACTAGATAAGTATAAATTGCTCAAAATCGACTCTCAAGATTGTCTGATTTAAAGACATGTGAAATCAAATAAGAACTTGTAATATATAAATGATGTACCTCGAAAAAACTCATAGTTGCTCCATTATATTTCGAACCATAACGAATACCATACTTTTCAGCATTTTCCATTAAACTTTTGACATCAGTTATAAGTTCTATGTTATTTTCTGTGACCAAGAATGATGCCAAGTTTGCGGTGTAAGATGACACCATGATCAAAACGAAGAACCACCACACACCTGACACCAACCTTGTTGGGATAGCTCTGAAATGAGAAGAAACGTATTAAAAGTAGTAAATATAAGCAACAGAAAAACTACAGTTGTTTCTAACAAAATATAAGATTGATGGGTAAGTTCCTAGCGTCCTTGGTGCAAATAAATAATCAAATATCATCATTAATATTATATTTTTATGCAATAAAAAAGGAAATTCTTAAAATTTACTTGTCGGTCCTGCATTACCTTTAATTTAATTTACTTAGAACGACAGTTCATTAGTCGCTTCTTTAAATTACTCCCATTCTCTGTATATTTCGAATATTCTTAAATTTCTATATGAAGGGATCTTAAGGTACTCCACACTCACTAGATAGTTGATAGATACAATTATTACTGGCAAAATGTTTCTTAAAGTATTTTTTGACTTGAAAGTTATTCTAACTGAGCATTATTATAGCTTCTTGATTTTCTTTGGAGGTTACTTTTACATAGGAAATTGTTACGACTAGGCTATTCTGTCGTTAGTGTTGAATTATTTTTATTCTGACATTTTGTCAATGTATCGTGTATCAACTTTTCCGTATAACTACTCTTCTTAAGGACTTTTTTAATATTGCTAATCTCCCCTATCTGATCCTTACATAAGGTTATGGTTCAAGTATCCTGAACTAATATCTTGTTCTGTAGCCGCACGTTGGTGAGACTTTTAGTTGAGATACTGTGAGTGAGTGTGAGTGGGTTTCCCGTAAACGAAAATCTTAATCTAATTATTTCAGCGATTGAGTAAAACATCCAAAAAGATAAGCTTGAATCTTCTTCCTAATTTGATTTTGAGTATTATTTAAATTGTCTATAAATTCTTCCAGGTGGTTGTTACCCCTGTTTCATATAATAAAAGTATCGTCAACTCATGTAAATATTAGCCACTATAGGAGAGAGAGATAAACCCATAGGAAGACCATCATTTTGAGCGTAGAACATATCTTTCATCTGGAAGTACAAATTACGCAGGCAAGACTGCAAGAGGCTCTTAACTTCCATCTAACAGTAACGAATTCATTTCGGTAGTGATTTGATTTTCACTCAGCTTGGTTTAATAATTTACTATTTCTCTTCAATAAAACATTTTACACAAAGTGTTCTTCAATGTATATATAGAGATATCCAAAGCAATATTTACAAAAAGCCTAGAATTTTTAAGAAAAGAAGAACTCTGTAGAGGTTGAATAGTCTGTAGTAGGTGTTTGGACAGTTCGTTGAGTTTCTGGACTATCTGGTCATAATAGCACGCTAGCATTATGTATGTTAAAGAAACCACATACAAGTGTGAAGGCTTGCTGTGATTTGGTGTAAGTGTTACACTGGTTTTGTAAGTTATATGATCTTTGTAGCTCTTCTGAAGTGACCGATAGTTTGCTTTTCTTAGGGGTCTGTGGTATTTTTACTTCCATCGTAAAGGGGAAGTATAGTAATCGTGAAAAAGTTACCCTGCGAGATTTTTTCTCAGATATTTACGTTTCAGTGTTCCTAGATGTCGAAAAACGTGTTTTCTCGATTCCATCGTCTGTTTGTCTGTTCGCCGTATAGCTAAAAAAATACTTACCCGATTGACTTCAAATATGACAAAACAAAATGAAGGCCTGTTAAAAAAAATAATACTAAAAAAGTATTTATCCAATTTATCTCAAACTTTGCACAAAAATCAAGTATTATGTAGGAATTATCTAGTAAAATCTGAGTACGAGTCCAAGATGGCGGGACAGAATAGCGGCTTGATAAAATATTTAAAAATTGAGCCCGAAAAAACTACTTAATGAACCGATTTCAAATTGTGTGCCATAACTAATTGTAGTATAGAGGCAAACTAGTAAAACTGTGGTCGAATTCAAGATTGCGGAACAAAATGACGGCCAAATAAAATTTTTGTAATCTGAAAATTCACCCTGTAGGGTTTTATATATCTTTACGCCTTAGCGTCCTGTATCAAAAAATATGTTTTATCAATTCCGTCGGTTCGTCTGTCGGTTTGTCTGTCAGTTCGAGGCATATAGCTTAAAAACTACTTACCAGGTTGACTTGAGATTTTAGTCAAAAAACTAAGGGTTATATGGGGATCAACTGGTAACATTCCACTGTGTCGAAACAAGATAGTAGCCTAGTGAAACGTTATAAAAATGATTACGAAAAAAACCTATTATCCAATTTACATCAAATTTTGCACAAAAATCCAATGTGAATAAGATGAACTGAACAAGTACCACACAAATTGTGTGCAAGCACTAAGTGTGATATAGAGATAAACTGGTAAAGTTGTGTCACGAATTGAACATGGCGGAACAAAATGGCGGCCAAATATTTTTTTTTACATCAACGTACAAAAATCCTATTCAACTGACTTTGAATTTTTTATACAAATTAAATGTGATGTAGGGATATACTGGTACGATATGTTAGTGTCAAAACTTATTGAATTTATTTTAAATTGTGCTCAAAAATCAATTATGTCATAGGTGGAAACTGGTAAATTCTTATCTTGGATCTCTTCTCTTCAGTTCTAAGTTTGAGTTTCTATGGAAGTGGATGTATCCAGAACCAACATCTTTTTTGACTTTAGAGCAAAATTCAATTCTTTGTTACATAGGTGTTTTTATAGGTGGAAGGGTGTCGTAGAAAAAGTACTGAAAATCGTTCTTTGATTATAGCCGCTAGGGACCTCTGTTTAATGTTGGTAGCTGAGCCATTTTAATTTTTGACCGTGTTTCTTCCCTACACCTTTTCACAAGGAATATCATTCTAAAGGTTCCTCCTGGTTATATATTTTTTAATTTCTTGACACTTTTGTATTGTATATAAACATTTCCTGATCGGCTCTAATAGCATTTTCTAGTATTATTTTTGATTATTTTTTTCGTTTATCGTCGACTTTAACTGTAAACCTATAGGACTCGACGTGTAACTCTGCCTTGGTTAGTTTGACATTTTGTTACCATCGTAAATAATTTAAATTCAAGAAAATGTAAGTCTGACAAGCAAATTTTATTCGAAATATTCCAATGTTCACAGAAAAAAAATAAAAAATTAAAAAGCGTCAAGTAGAAAGGAAAATGAACACCAAAAAAAGATCTTTTGAGCTCAAAGGTGGAACAAAAACATCGGAGAAATATATGTGACGTGTATATCGGAAGAATTCGCCGGGGAAAATACAGCATGAATATGATCTGCTCGTTTCAGAGGTGATATTTTTGACATCAATGTTTCTCCACCGTTTGACTTTGATGAAGCCCAATTGATGATCCCAATTGATGATCCTGGAGGGTCAAAGCAGTCACAATATACAATTAATTTTACATCATTATAATGCTCATTCTCATACAGGCAACCATATGAAAGAACTCTTCTGGGATGTTATCCTCCTAATATGACTATGTCAGATTTTAATCAATGCTAACAACTTGCGATTTAATTACTTTTGTAATCAAGCTGCTTTTTACAACTGGCTTTACAATTGTTTAACTCGAAACTTCTTGAAACGTGGAAATATATAGATCACCAAAACATTGAATAAATATCCAAACAATCGAGGAGAACATTTTATAAATTAGTTTTGTTTGTGGTTTGTTAAATTAAATGTAACAAAGTTTGTTTCTGAAAAAATGACGCAGTAAACATATATTTTAACCATAATACTTACTTACATGGGTGCAATTTCGGAACCTTGTTGCAACATAGCACCCGTAGCAAACCAGACAGAATTAGACATGTTGAACTGGTTAATTAAGAATTCTGGTTCTTCGACACAAGGGTATGGATTATTCCATTCATCTGGGCATATCCTTCCCAAAAGAAAGAACGACAGCGACACTACCACGAATGCTATGGCTAGTGCTATCCATGTATCTATAGCGAAAGGTTCAGCAAAAGAAAAGAAGTTCGGAGGTGCTTTTGACGGTTTTTGGAATAAAATACTGATTCCTAAAAACAAAACATTATACAAAAAATACATGTTTCTAAGGTTCTCAATATAAGCATTATAATATTTATCACAACTATTTTTTTTATAATACCCTAAGAAATCATTTAAAGAAGAGTGTAACTCAATTAATGTCTAGAACTGTATAAGATGATTTAGCTCGTAAAATAAGAAGAACAATTTATACAGACAGCGTAAACATTTCGAAATGCAGGGTGTTATTTTTTAGTTTTTTTTTGATACACCTCTTTAAAAAAAATTCTACTTAAATGTGTCTGTTCAGCCATATAGCATTTATTTGGCTTTCGTGTACATAATATGCCTAAAACGGGTCTGCTTTTTCAAACACATTGGGTCTAAAATACGCCCTGTGCGTATCGACCGCGACGGTACCAATTTGGGCTCGATTCGGACACAAACCATCGATGTTGAAATTAAGTTTCTTTATTGGCTTATCCAAACTATCAAAATGGTGGATTAAACATGTTTCTAGGCCAATATACCAGTAATTACATACCCCATTGATACAATGTCTACTTTTGAGGGCATTTCAAGCAATGCTATACCATCTCTAGGTAGATAACTATGACTCAATTCTTTTATTAAGTTGAGTAGTTCATTTAATGCGCGATGCGTAATTTTATGTGTAAGTGTCCATATTTTCAGTTTTTCCATAAACGGCACTTGTGTTTTTGGTTCATCTTCAAAATTACTGTTATCATCACTCAAATCGTAATTGTACTCATTATCATTAAAAAATATATTTTCAGAATTGGAATCCAGTGGTACATTCTTATTGATGTTTTGCTGACATGGATTGATTGCTGCAACCTCGTTTTCATCCCTGAAAACGGGCCTTCTCTTCCCTTCATTTTTTAATATTTCTGACACAAGATGGTTAGACACATATATGTAACAATTTAATTTATTTTGGGTTTCCTCTATTATCTTTTATATAATATACAATGGTAGTAACTTGTGTTGGACACTTTTCGCGTGGTAGTTCTACTATGTTTAGGCATTTCTTTTAAAACTGTGGTTAAATTCGCATAATTAACTTTATTTAAAGGGCTACTCATCTAAAGTAAACTAACACATTTTGGAAACAATATAGAAACTAGGTGTATGAAATGAGTCAATATGAGACCTAAAATGTACTCATCCAACACGTTCCCAAAACAAAATGAAAATTATGCTTTTAAAGTGTGTCCATTCAACACATTTTAGTAACAAAGCGGAAACAAAGTTTTCGGACAAACTACAGACAAGTGTTGGAAAAGGGTCGACACCATGGTGCCTGAATTTTGTTACTGTGTCCAAACTAGAACAATACGGGAACATTCGGGTATATGGTGTCTAAAAGATTACCAGTTAGGCACCAACTTTTCTTTAACATAATTGAGTTGATATTGTGTCAACACTTTAAAATTAGTCACAGTATCAAATAGGGCACGATTCCAAGAACAAGTATCCACACTATTTAGACATAAGAAAACTGTATCCAACATTGAACACATTTTATTCCTTGGGATACTTCCCAAAAGAAAGAACGACATCGACACCAGTACAAATGGGATTGCTAGTGCTATCCATTGCAATACTGATCCCTAAAAAAAACAATATATAATAATTATAGACAGAAAAAACAAGTTTCGAGATACATAATTAAAAAACAGATTTAATCCTACGTCTGGTAACATGTACATGATTATTTTTAATAATTGTCCTATCATTTTTATGATATATGTTGTTTCTTTATGTATAATGTATCTTATGACCTTTGTTAGAGTTATTCTTCCTGATATATGAATATCATAGATGGGAGCTTGTAATCGTTACAAATAATAGAAATTTTCATAAGAGCAATTTTGTTTTCTACCTAGAAATCAATTTTTCATGCCTAGTTCGTTTGTGTATTTTATCACAAAAAGAAATGAGAAACTAAAAATCGACCAAGCTTTTCTCAATGCTTACCCCATTTTAATTTAGCAATACACGCATAATAAATATTGATAATTAAAGTAATGATACCATTATTTAAACAAAATAAAACTTAATAATACTTTTCATCACATAGAAGTCTTTAAAATTAACCTGTTGACCATTCATTGATTTCTGACAAAGAACTGACAATTTTTGCTGATTCTTGAAATATTCATTTTTTAAGGTCCGACTAGTTTATTATTGACAAATAATTACATTATGTCAGAGTCAGTTAAATAAGATATAACCCCTAGGGTATAAAACATAATATTTTGGTTTATTATTATTAAAACTAGATTTTTCTCAAAAAAAAAATTACTTACTCGGCTATTAAACGTTGAAGGTACCACGGGTTTTAAAAGGGATAAGGCTTTCGGTCGACGTATATCCCTCGTGTCAGAGGCCCTCGGGAAACACTGTGTCGACCTCCAGTGTTATTTGCCCTATAATACCCTTGATACCTTATTAAATTAAAACTATCAAAATGTTGTTCTTACAGTGCGTATTCAGTATAAATTTAATACTTTTATATTTTTTAGGAACATTTTTATAATGACGAATTTCAATTCTAGGTACAACCTTCATCATTTTTGTAAATCAGTAAAAGGCGCATATGTTCTTATTAAGGAAAAATGCAGTATGTTTTTGGATTTTTTTTTTAATATAATTGAATTGAATAATTTATAATTTTATTGTAGATTATTTCATATTGGATTTGCTAAAAAACTATTAACCAAAAAACTAATATATAGGATTTGTAAATACTCACCTAAATTCATAAAGGGAGATGTAAAATCTACGGCTTCTTCTCGTTCTGAGGTGATTGTTAAATCGGTAATGGCCAAATCTGCATTCTGAATAAAAAAATATATTTTTTAGAAGGTTAAATATTGATGTCAATCCAATATGGCAAAACAAAATGAAAGACGAATAAAGAGTTAAAAAAATTAATTTAATTTAAAAGCAAAATGATTAAAATGATCTAAAAATGAAAATCGGTAATTGGCCGACACTTCCCTGAGTCATTTCTTCTATCAAAGATATTAAAGTGTAATTCTATTTCTTTCCGCACATCATAATATGTACATACACAAATTAAATACACTTCTTAGGACAGAAGAAAGGACTCATTACGAGGTAATTTCCAGTTAAATTCCTTTACAGTTCGGTTTTACTCAATTATTCATTTTGCCTAGGAATGTGAAAGATAACACAATTTGTATATGTACATAGCTTTCATTTATTTTTTGACACAAAGTTAGATCTTGAGCAACAGGAGATACCAAAAACTTTAAATAAATTTTTTTTTATTAAATCATTTTCAGATTTTTAAGATATCTACTTACTAAATGAAACATAATTTTTAATAATTATAACCTTCGAATCGTTAAGGTATTGAGTGACATTAAAAGCGTAGCCATTTTTTGTTGTTGGTGAGATCGTATTTGTTTATTTCATAAAACTATGACTTTGTATTTGAAGATGTTGATCCATAATTACATGAAAATGGCCTTTCAAAATTTTGCCAATTAAGTACCGTTTTAGAACATTCTGAAAAGGTTTTGTTTAATCAAATAATCGCCTTTTTGTAAATTTTGAGTCAAAAGCTATGTAGTGATTTAGCAACATTTCCTATATTTTCTGTTTTTTTTTGCAAGAAAATATGGGCGGCTTTTCCAATAGCTAGAATGTCCATTAATATTACAAATCTTCAATTTTTCTTGAAAATAAGTCAAACTCGAATAAGCTTTTTCACAACCTAACTTTGAAAAATGTTGGCATTCACTGTCTTGAGGTACTCCCAGTCATTATTACTCAAATTTATATGAAAATAACTAACATCTAAAAAGCTTACATTAGTACCCGCATGGTAAATTGAAAATCGACACCCTTCTGATTTTATTATGGATGGATTGCTTTTTATATCAAAATAGGGCATCCATTCTCACAGATCCAAGTTTAGCCGAGGTACACGAATCTGACATTTCCTTCTAAAATTTTTGTACTGCAATTTTTTTTTAAATACAATTTTTGCAGCAACCACATGCTTTCGCTCACATAATTTTTGTGTCCGTTTGCAATTTTGAAATTATACCCTATAGAGCTCAAAGTTTTGTATAAATGTGTTCTCCCTTCTTCAAATTTTGTCACGCGTTCGTTAGTAATCAGTCTAACGTAAAATGTTCAGTGATTGAAATTATATTGCTAAATGTGGCGTTCTAGATCTCTTCGAAATACATGGTCTATGGTTATTGCTTTATTGTAATGTTATGCAATTGAAGGTAAAAAACAGATACATTATTTTTGGGGTATCATTCTATTTTGGTTAATATTACTTGCAATTTTTTAAAATATTATATAGTTATTATCATAAAAATGCGGCTCCTACAGTAACCATTACAATTGTTAGAACATGTAGTTCCGAAAGAGTTTAAACTTAATTAATTATGTCTTAAGGCAATATGTCAACTGAATTTTTAAGATAATTTTCTAGTACGGGGTACCATCGCGAATTTTGCAATTTTTGGTATACCGGTAGATTTTTCAAAGCTGATCAGGAATTTGAGTTTTGTTTTTCAGTTATCCATCGTCAACTAGTACTGCGTATTATCGGCGTTATTGATAATTTTTAGTACACTGGTGATCATGAATCTGAGGTTATTTTTTCGGCACGTTTCATTTTCGATTTATTCATCATCAACTAGTAGCGCCTACCATCGTAGCAGATACATTTTTAATGTGAACACGTTAGTGAAAATAAATAAAAGGTACTCGTTGGGAAAAAATGGGAAGTATCAAATAATTCACATATTATAAGGTTAATATTATATTTAACTATTTATAGGTATTAAATCCGATGGTATAGCTTAATATATGATATTGACCTCCACGAAATCAAGAAACTGGCCAAAAGTAAATAATTTTGCTCAAAGGTTACGCAGTATCACAGAAATAATATTTACTGTGGATGTACTATAGGTTATTTGCCTAAAAATGTATTTTCAAAATCTCCTGACGAAGTTATTATTACTACTTGGTTATTTAAAGTGTTAATTTTTTTATTCGTAGAGGGTTTTTTTATATGATTTTTAAATACCTACTACATGCAAAATAAATAGCTTATAATCACGATTTTTAGTATATATTCATATGTAAAGTAACACCCTAACGGCCGAACGTATTTTAATGACAGAGGTGCCAAAATATTAGTATTATCGAATGAATTATATTTCCTGGAGTATCACCTCTATATATATTATGTTGATATAAATATATATCACGGTGGGTATCAAATTAGAGAGATCGGCATTAAGACGATTTGGAATGTATATTCACTAGGAGTCTAAAATAAAAACAAATAAGTTAAAACGCATATTAATTTCAACCACAGTGAGAAGCAAAGGAGGAAAGTATCTTTTACATGTAAAACTATAATTATTACTTCGGTTATATCCCTATAAAGCCAATGGTTCGGTATATTAGTCATGTAGCACAGCAGAAGGGGTTGTTATAACAATATTTATATAGAATAAGAAAAATATGAGTCTATGCTTTTTAAATGGGACATCTTATACATTACTAGATTTTTAAGATGTGTGAAAAAGTCATGGATCATAGACTTATAACATAATGGTTTGCAGTTCTAGACGAAATGTTACAAATTCTTGACATAGATAATATAAAATTGCCTTAATCGTAGTGGGTTGAGTTTTTTCTATTTTATACGTCTCCCATATATATTCAAGGAATATTTTCTACTTTGATTTTAGCATCTTAACAAATCTTAATATGGATTGATAGTAGACTTTGTTTCCGAGAACATTAATAGATGAAGGTTACGTTATTAAATCACAAAATGACAAATTTAAAATCTGACTAAAGTAGAATAAATAAACTAAATATTTTAGGTAAAATCCCGACTGCATAAAACCGATTGTGAAATATACATGGAGTTCTAGCAGCAGAAAGTTTATTTCGGGAATAAACAGCATTAAATCTTCTTATATCAATGTGCAATATTTTTTTAGTCATTAACATTTCTCTTATCGAGGGTGGTGGAGAAAACTATTAAACTATTTTGGTCAATAATATTAATAGCGTTCTGTATTTAATGGTGAAGTGTAACGTACAATTTTTCTATCTATAAAAGTTTTTCTGGAAATAGGAATTGTCTTAGGTTAGATGCAAATTTTAAATAATTTCAGACAGCGGTATCAAGGCTTCCTCGAACTTTTAATATTTAGTCTCCAAAATATTAAAAAAACCTCGTTTACTGGAAAACTATAAAAGTTAGATGTAGGTTATACCTTGAGGATAAACCTAATACAATTTAATAGATAATTTAAACCCAGGTTATAATAAGTTATTATATGCTTAATATGCAAATAGTCAACGAAGATGATTTTTTTGACCGAAGCCGAAGCCGACGCCGAACTTTAGCTTCTATCACGCCTTCGGCCGAAGCCGAACGAATTCTATCCTTCTTTGACATTATTATCTGCAACTCGTGACATTTTTGTGGTTGTAGGTTGTAATACGATAAGCAGAACTTATTAGAAGTTGTGTTTTTTAATACAATAGAAAAACTGTCAAATAAAAATACAAAATTAATAATATAAATAACTATAATTAAAAACGATACCAATGAAAACTCGTAACTTCTTTCATCTTAAAATTACATAAAACAAAACAACTTTTCTTCAATCGAATGAGAAAAATTGGTAAATTGGCTTCCACCCGGAACTTTCCTCGTAACGGAGGTCACCACACACATATAACAGAGTTTGTATATACATATATAGCTATTTGGTAATAACTTTATATACATTATATTGATTCTATTATGTGTCACTTTTCTGGATAAAGTGAAAAATTTTAACACGAGAAAAGTTCTGTTACAAGGGCCTTACCAAACTGTATCCAAGTACCCTCTTATAATAACAAAGGCTCGCGTTTTATTATAAAGTACACAAAATAAATATATGTACATGTATATGTGTATATATATATATATATATATATATATATATATATATATATATATATATAAATTGTTTTATGTGTGTGTGATGGAATACCTTACAATTTACGGAATTCTTAAAGTTTATTTTTAGTCATATTTATTTTGTGTATACTTTCCACCGTTTTTATATTGTTTGTCTAGCTAAAAGTCACTGTTCCCTTAATTAGTTGAATTGCGCATGTGCTGACAAGAATTTCTTTTATTTACATATGTAACAATCATTCAGACTTAAACCAATATTTTTTTCTCCACAATTTTTTGCCAAGGTCAAACATATATACATACGTATATAAAAACATTCATTCACTTACCATATTTACTTAAACAATACCCTGCTCTAGAATACCATTTTTACTTCCCTCGTAAAAGGAAAGTATTGTAATCGTAAAAAATCACGTCTGTCTGTCTCTGTGTGTCTGCCTGTTCGCGACACAGCTTAAAAACTACTTACCTGATTTACTTCAAATTTTGCCCAAAAATTATGCGTCTTATGGGGATGACCTGGTAACATTTTGATAAAAAATGACGGCCTAGTGAAATGAAAAAAATAATTAATAAAAAACTGCTTATTCAATTTATCTGAAATTATGCACAAAAATCAAGTACTATGTAGGAATCAACTGGTAAAATTTTGGCATGAATCTAAGATGTGGGAAGAAAATGGCGACTTAGTAAAATATTTAAAAATTCAGCCTGAAAAACTACATAATGGACTGACACAGATCAACTAGTAAAACTGTGGTACTAATTCAAGATGACGAAACAAAATGGTGGCTAAATATAGTATTTGTAATCGTGAAAAAATCATCATCTCAGGTTTATATGCTTTATCAATTTCGTCGGTCCGTCTGTGGGTTTGCTGTCTGTCTGACAGTTCAGCGCATAGCTTAAAAACTACTTATCAGAGTGGCTTCAAATTTTTGTCAAAAATTAAGAGTCATATGGGGATGACCTGGTAATATTTTGGTAAAATTGCCGGACTAAGATGGTAGCCTAGTGAAACGTTAAAAAAATTATTGCTGAAAAAATTAATTATCCAATTTGCCTCGAATTTTGCACAAAAATCAAATGTTATATAGGAATGAACTGATAACATTTTTGTATGAATATAAAATAGCAAATCAAAATGGCGGCCTTTTAAAATATTTAAATTATCATCCTGAAAATACTACTTATTAGATTAAGTTCAAATGTTGTGCAAGCATTGTGTAATATGATAAGAGATAAACTGGTAAAAGTTGTGATACGAATTCAAGATAGTGGAACAAAACGGCGCATATCGAAACGGCTATAAAACTTGGACATAGGAATAAATTCAAGCCACAAAATTATTTCACCAATCTTAGTTTTTTGTTATGTAGAATATTTATCTCGTCTAATTTATTACATAGTTAATGATACAATTCTGTTTGGTTCTAGTAATGAGGTAAAAACAACCTTACTGCAAGATTTTGTTATTTAGAACGAAATTCTCCCTTATTTAAAGTCATTAATTTCCATGTGACGAAATTTTCAAAATATTCGTGGCCTCAAAAAATTTGCCACAGATAATATATGCTCTTGTGACATAAGTGAAAATGTATATACTATATAATGATCCCCCACCTTCCATACATTTGTGTAGCTATACAAACATACTAAACCCATGAAAAGTTTTTTTAAAACTCTTTTATTAGCAAGGATATTGAATTGAATAACAAGGGTACTGAATCTAGGACATCCTGTATATTTTTATAATCATATACTTCTTTCATAAGGCTTTTAACTTTATTAGATGTGCTTTAAATTTGAATGTTCAATATTTACTAGAACGAATATAATACGAAATATGACCCGTTTGCACTATTATTTCCCCCTGTATATACTGTTAAATGATTATATAACATAATTAAACTACTAGCAAAACGCAAAATGCTCTCATCACAAATGATATTATGGCTAAAAATGTTGCCAAAAGAGTGTGATCATTTGTTGTTTTTTGGTTGATTCACATCTAACTTTATTAACTTTTAACATTTAATTTATTTTGTATAATATGCTTTGCGTTAGTTATTATATGTAACTTTTATAATATTTAATACATCTTAGTGAACATAATATCATCACTTGTCTTTAATTTGATTTTTGAAGAAACATTTGCTGTTAATTGGGATGTCCAACAGATCCCATATAGCCGTTCCAATGTGCGGCGGCCAAATGAAATTTTTAAAAAATCAACGTAAAAAAATCTTATTCAGTTGACTACATTTTTCAGAAAAATTAGATGTGATATAGAGATAAACTGGTACGTACGAATTCAACATGACGTAACAAAATGGCGGTGTGTGTTAATATAAAAACTACTTATTGAATTTATTTTAAATTATTCCCAAAATTCAAGTGTGGTGTAAAATATTGGTCTAACAAAACATCGACGAATAAATATGTTTTAAAAAGACTGTATATATTATGTGTTACTAAATGACTGTGTACTGCACGAACTAAATTGGGTCACACTTCACCATTCCTAATAAAAGGAAAGATTCATAATCAAGAAAGTTCCGCCTAAAGGAAATTTACCAATATTTTAAATTTTGTTTTTATTAGTTAATTTATTTTTATTATTATATAAATTTGTTTACATAGTCTGTAAAGAAAATTAAATATTACATTTATTATTTCTCTTTATATTCATAATTATTTTTTTGTAAGAAATTTCAGCTTTATTGGACTAGTAGTATTTTGATATTGATATTTTAAACATTTAATTAGGCCTCATTTTGTTTTTCCATAATTACCCATTTTAACCCCGTCTCACACTTAATTCTAGGGTAAAATTTGTAGTAAACTGAATTAGTAGCTTTTTAGTAATATTTTTTTTAACATTTTATTAGGCCGCCATTTTATTTCACCATATTGGATTTTTACCAACATGTACAATGTCATCCCATATGATCATTAGTTTTTGACCAATATTTGAAATCATTCGGATAAGTAGTTTTTTTAACTATACCGCGAACAAACAGACAGACCGACAGACAACCAGACCAACAGACACACCAACGAAATTGGGAAAACATGTTTTTTTTGTAAGGTAGGGACCATGAATCGTGAAGATCTAAAAAAATCTACTAGGATGATTTTTTTACGATTATAATACTTTCCTCTTATGAGGAAAGAACAAACAAATAGCATTCTAGTTCCTAGTGAACACAAAGCAATAAAAACAAATCATAAACCTAAATAATAATTGTTCATGCCTGTTTCAAGCGCACGTAAGGACTAGAAATATAACTGCAAAGCGTAGCTTATTTTGAATAAGATGTCAATTATTCATGGATTATTTTTGAGAGAGTGCACCTTCAGCTTCGGCTAAATTTTGGCCGAAGCCGATGATTTGCCGAAGATTGAAATAATAGCCGAAGGTAGCCGAAACCGAAACTGAAGCCGATTAATTGGTCGGACTCTATTTGGAAAACTCTCCTTTTATGTCAACAAGAAAAATTACATTTTTACTTCAGATACAAATACGATATCAGAACATTGAGTGAAATAAAGATTTTTATATATCAAGAATCATAATACAGTTGCCATTTTTATTGGTACACAAACTTACAACATTCGTGGCTGTCCCTACGAAACAACGGTCAGTAAAATTGTTTAATTTAGAGATTTTATATCACTAATTCTGTATTAGGTGAGTAAGAATTTAAGTTTTTTTAAATGACTTAAATGATTTTAGGTTTAAAATATGTAAAAAAAATAATTCGGCATTTTCTTAAAACAGATTCTAATAAAAAGAAATGCGATAATCAGGGAAAGACAAAAATATTTTCTTCAAATTCTTCGCCCCCCTGACCATTTCTATTTATTCTTGCTTCCATGATCGCCGCTTTTCTATTTCTGACAAGATACGTTTTTATTTGTTCTTGTTGCTCTTCTGATATATCTGTTTCACGGATATCTAACCACTCAATACAAGTATTTTGTGCAACTGCATCTACTAACAAGTCACCTATCGTCTGACCAAACCAGTTAGAACTAATATCAAGAGTGTTAAGTGTCTCATTTAATTTAAGCACTTGACAAACTTTCAGTGGAGTGTCATCTTCAAACATACATCCTGCCATAGATAGCTTTTTTGGAATTGAGCATCGGACCAGAGCTCTCATAATACCCATTGCACCCTCAGTTCCTAAGGGGTTTAAACGTAAATTTAGTTCCGTAAGGTTTTCACAATTTCCTTGCAACAATGCAAATCCTATACCTTCTGCGCCTACTTTGGCTATTCCGTTATTAGTAAGATTTAATACTCTTAAGCTGGTACCTTCTCTCAATAGATAGGCGACGCATAAAGCTCCAGTGTCGGAAATTTGGCAATGCGACAAATCTAAGATTTCCAAGTGCTGACATTTTACTATACCTTGTATAAGTGCTTGACAATGTCTGTACTCCAAATTACTTCGATGTATTCTTAAAATTCTCAAGCTTTGTAATTCTTGCACTGCTTTGCCAAGTCTCTTACAGTCTATTGTAGATACTTTGAACATATCCCATGTGAAGTTTTTACCCACGTTATTCATTCCGAAAATCAGGTCAAACTCTTGAATATTGTTAAGTTTTTTAAAAATTGGTATAATGTTTATGTGATCTATTGGCCAAACCTCGGGAATGTCTTCCTTTTCCATTGTTAAAGGTGGTTTCCATGTTTGCAGTTGTTCTACGAAAAGTCTTGACACGAATGGATTGCACAAAGCTAAAATAGAATTGTAATTTACTGTGTTTGTTTTTAGGAACACTCTGAATATAACATATAAAATTCTTTTTCACAAAGCACAATTCAATATATCTTACACCTATGGCACAAATTAATCTTTAATTTGTGCCTATGGCAAAATAAAAACAGTTACAAAAGGTATTAAACAATTAAATATCGAAATGGAATATATTTTTTTATAATTTACTAGTTTTGCGTGTGTGCGTGTGTGCGTTCAAGGTCATGAAAAAAATAATTAAAGGTACTAAAAACTAAAACTGCTTAGTGAAGAAACCAAGCATTTTTTTTGTTATAACTATCATTAATGTCAGTATATATTAGAAGTTACCTAAAATTTCATCAAATGTTTCCTCATCATTGTATTGAGGTTGCGCTTGTTCGACTAATTCTTGGCAATGCCGTTCCAAGTACTGACTTTTCCAAGTCCAGTTTTGTGGTTTGGTTCTCCAAGTATATTTAAAAATTTCTTTATATCGACGCTCCCAGTAATGCTCATCATCAATGAGAGGAATAACAAATTCGAGTGGTAAACTTGAAGGCAAAATATCCAAAAGGTAGTTCCGATCAAAACATGGTAATTCATGGAGTATTGGTTTATCTTGAAAATATTTTGCTATGGCTTGGACACAAAAATCTTCTAAAGTTGGGCAGTGGTTCTTATCCCATTCAATATTTTCTGCAACAAATTTTCTAATGTTCTCTCCTATAAGGTCAGTTGTTTGCGGTGATGGGCTGTACACTTCCACAACGTTTTTGCTGATTATAAAAGGAATTCGCATGATTAGAGATCTTTAAAAACAACGTTAAAAATAAAGTATTATAATTTTATATAAAAAAAAAACTAATTCAAAACATCAATTAAAAAATGAAAACGTCAAGATTGTCAGATCAGATAGCATTTGACAGAAAATTGATAGCAAAAAGCTGGAATATAATAAAATTTTCGTCATTTTAAGACTGAAGGGTGTGAACAGAAAACAGGTCCAATTTTAGTATGTCACTGAAATAAAATAACATGAATAATTAAAGAATGTGTAAGATGTATATTTTGATTATGTTGTCCATCGATTTATTACAAAAGTGGTTCAGATATTTAAAAAAAAAGAAGGAAGTGAAATATTAAAAACCTATTGTTCTGGATGAACCTTTATTCAGAACACATTTTACAGGTATCAACGGTAAATGCAGGTTGCAGTTAAGCAGATAATTAAGGTATAACTATAAATTTGATAACATTAACTCGTTTATGTTTCGAAATCCCAAACTACCTTACTGAACAGCCCCCTAGCCTTAACATGTTATTCCAAGTGTTCTATGACAATGAAGAAATATATCAATACTGATCTTATAAATTACCTCGAAATGTATAAACATATCCGTGACAGACAATGCGGCTTCCGAAACCAAAGGTCCATAGAAGATCTTGTTAACTTCGAAATAGATTATGTTTTGTTTTCTGGGGATATGGTTCGAGTGGTACAGGGTAATAAAAACTATTTCATTTCCATAAGAAATCTGTTATTATTTTTATTTCCAGACTTTTCGGCCGAATTTCAGCCTTTCTCAATGGAATAGTAACAACATTTTTGGTTTCAGCAGATTGCATCGCACAATTAGGTAATTGTTAATAGGTACATTTAAATAATGTTGAAATACATGTACAAAAAATAGATTAAAACAGTTGGACGATCCACAATCATATTGAAATTGTCAACATATTCAAGTCTTCAAACAATTTTTTAAATCTTGATTCCTGACAACACAAATCAAACTTTAATTCATAGGAAATAGTAAGTGCCGTTGACGACTCAAACATTTATTCTTTCATTTTTACGATCAGAGGCTGAATCATTGTTACTGGCTTTTTGGAACGTTAGATGAGGATCCGCAGACTGTTTCAAGAATTCTGTGGACCTTACCACATGGTCTTGCATCAGGCTTTAACGTCTCAAGAGTACGATTAGAGGTTGGACCAGTGTCACTGACTTTTTGGTATGTTAGATCAGGATCCTCAGTTTTTTTTAAGAATTCTGTGGAACATGAACTCATGTTCCGTTCTGACGGGTTAGTGAATTTTCATAACTTGAATTATTGGCCAGAATATAATCCTCATTGGATGCGAAAAGTCTAGATTCTAGGCCGGTAGAGCATCAACATTTCGTGTGGTGCAATAGGTGGAAAAAGAATTTTCTGTGAAACTCCAAATGGAAGGATTTATTTAGACTTTCTCCAAATCAGCAGCCAGATTTACTAGAAAATAGAGTATGTTATGTTACTAATCAGTTTTCGCTATTTTTTATATAATTTATTTCTCTTCCTATTTATGCTCAGAAAAATTCATTGCTATATTTCCATTCCTTTTTTTTTGCCGTTTGTTTTTTGGTTCGTTAGCTATTTAACGGCAGATTGAAAACTTTAAAACTAGTAATGTCCGACAACTTTTGTAAATTCACACTGCATTTAATGCATTTTTTAACGACATGTTCCGAACTTAATTTAAAATTTATACCTCAGTTAAAGAAAGATATCAACTCGCAGTTTGTGCCGTGTTCTTTGTTTTTCAGTGGTTCATAATACTGGTTTACATATAATACATTCTATTTCAAATTTCTGAGAAAATACGTAAAAATCTGAGAAATTGCCAGCCTTAAAATAATATAATTCATCCTTTATTTGAAAGCCCAATAAAATGCCCTTTTCAACGTTAATTAAATTATGCCCGTTTTTAAACAAACATTTCTCCTTTTCCCCACTAAGTATTTTTACAGACACCACCACGACTTCTGTTCTAATGAGTTTTTATCCATTATGTCTTCCTTAGTCATGCCTGCCAGGGAGATAGGAGCCTCGACCCACATGCATCCCTTCACAGTCCAACTGCAAAGATCAAGGACCTCCCACTTTGTTCGGTCCTTTATTCCGAGAATGTCCCATAGATGGAATTTGTAACCAGCAAGTGCCTTTCCCTTTTCTCTTAATCTGCAAATATTTAAATCCCACATCAACAAACTTTCCCTGTCTTCACTTAAAGCAACCGCGGTAGTTGGTACATAGGCCTGGGGTCTTCGTGGTGTCCTTATAGATAAAAAAATAATAAAAATTATTTGCAACTTACTTAGTTAAGATTATTACAAAGTTAATATTGAGCAAGTGTATGTTCTGGGTGAATTTCTAAGAAAATCTGTCCTTTTTTGACTTTTGACTATGCATGTTACTCCCTCTAGCAGTCGATCTAGAAACGTTTTCCTTGCTACATTTAGTATAACAAAATTTTTCCCATCATCGTGGTTTCCGGGATATAGCCGTCCTCCGAAGTTTCTCTAAATTGGGTAGAAAATTTAGTGTGGTCACCACACGGTATGAGCCTTTCTATGACCTCTGCTGCGTCAGGGAGCATCCCACTATCAGATTATATAATTAAATGTTTTTATTGATTATGAATCCACTAAAATGTTCATACTTTGATTTATTATGTAGAGTTCTGTTAAATCTTTTAGCCATTTCATCTGATTGATGTGGATGGATTTTTTTGGGTGCAAAATTGTCTGATTCTGTGAGTTTTGCCATCAGACTTTTCCTAAATTTTTTTAAAAATACAATCTATTATCAACGAAGAGTCTCATAAAGACCTATAAGTCTTTGGGATTGGCAGCAATTTCTCGGTAACTTTTTTTCTTTCACCTCGAGTATAAGACCAACATCCGTATCGCCGCTCCAATTTTCGAATCAAAATTTTGGCTTTAATTTTTGCGATTTTTGAAGAGTTGTACTCAAAAATGAAAACCATAAAGATTTGCTTGTCCCTCATCACTGGTGCAAGTTTGCAAATTCCGGGATATGTTTTTTTAATGATACTCTCCTGGAGAGCTACTGTACTTGTAAAGAGTGCGCAAAGAATTCCTCATAGTCATATAAGCACTGTGTTTTGGCGTAATAACCAAGTAATATTTGTACTTGTATTAAATGTGACATTGATATACCAACCTAGCGCAGCGTACATAAGCGTATTTAATAAGTTAATTCTAATTTGAATTATATCTACGTATATAAGATTATTTAGGAATTATATTAACTTTTTACGTTGTTTCACTGTAAATGGATAGTCTTTAAATTTTTCTTGTTTATTTGGGCAAAACATTCATTTCAAAACATTTATTTTAAATTTTGTATTAATCATGCATGTATTATTCATGTTTTTTTTATGTATTCATGTTAATGCACATTACACTTAATAAAATTGTATAACAAGATACGCTGTATACCACATACCTATCCTAGCTAGCTCACTGTTGATTATAAATAATCTAGGTTCGATATATGTTTGTCTTATAGGTACAAATTTTCTTTCTCATTTTTTAAAAATATCTTCTAAGCAAAGCGGTTCGAAAATCATAGCACGAGAAAACGCCAAATAGGTTTGTTATGCTTAAAGTTTTTATACTTTCAGCTATTATACGAAGAAGGGAGATAATTTCACATTCTAAATTTTGGTACGTGGTTAGCCTATGGATATTCGCTATACACTTACCCCATACATAACTTCTCCAATCATTCCAGTCCAACGCCCAGTAGAATCTTTGTTGCCATTTGTACCATCCAGTTGAACCGTGAATGTGTAATTGAATCCTTCAAGTAATGACAATTCGTGTATAAGGTCTATACTAAAACCTTCATATTGTTCATTTCCAATCAAATGTTCAGAGGATTCTTTTAGCATTCCGTATGGCTCTGTCTGAAAATACCACTATTAATTAATATATAATAATAATAATAATAATATTTATATAGTAATAATAATAACAATTAGCCACTAGAAATTTAGTTAAAATTACTACCACTAACGACCAAGTAAGAAACCATGGATGCCTGTTTAAAATAAAGGGCTAACATCAATCAATCGGATACGGATACGTTTTCGTCTCTTACGGATCATTATTTAAAAATGCTACAATCTAAAGACTTCTATAATGAGGTTTATGCAGACCACGGCTGTGGACGAGTGCAAGTAGCACGTAGGATAATTGAACCATACCCTTCACTAGAAGTATTAATTTAGCAGGATTTAAAAAAATTGGCCTGTTTGGGAAATGCTGAAGCAATGAAAACATATCTCAAATCTATTCAAAATTTGGCTTATACGGGCATAACGTAAAATTATAAATTTACTAATATGGACGGTACCCAATAGCGATGTCAGATTTTACACCCAGTCAGGAACGCCGCGCCACAAGGTTAGAATATTTGACAGGATCAACAATGGTTATGATACTGGTGGGTTTGAATATATACAAGTTCTAACGAATTGCTTATCAGTGGTATGATTGCGCAATTGGTTAGAGTGATGGACTAGTGATCCAGAGGTGAGGGTTCAATACCCGCTCGTACCATAACTTTTGCTGTTGATTATAAATATTTATAATTAATCTTGTTATGTGTGGAGTCAATTTACACACCCTGTTTATTGACATTTGGTCAATCTAACGCCTGTGTCGATGGTTATCAATGTTATCATACAAGATAAAGCAACGCCATTTTTATTACCGTATTGTAGATTAAAATAAGTTTTGTTTTAAGAAAGTTACATCATGGAGCTCGGTTTCGGGGTTATTAGATATGCTTAAGTTTCTGGGATTAGTTTATTTCAGACACCCTGTAGGTACAGTATATATACACTTAGCGAGCTCTTTAATTTGATAGCGGTTGTAGTGAATTTGGAAAAAAGTGCTAATTTTCTGTTTCTTCACTTCACTTCACAACTCAGAATGAATTTGCAGAAACTATTTATTCAAATGACAAAAAAAAGTGATTTATCTTAACTGCTCAATTAGTTTAAATATTTGTTTCTGAAAAAATGACAGAAAACCGCACTTTTTCTCAAAATTTTGAAAAATGTTAAAGGAAAGGGTTGTTCTTTTTTATTTTATAGCTACGAGTATATGTATAAAATTTCAACGCTATGAGTAGCATTTTTTTGGAAATAAGATAAATGGGTCTAAAAAAGGTATTTTGATAAACATATAGCTCTACCCATATACAGGATGTACACTTATAGTTTTCTCAAATTAAGGTTTATAGACCAAAAATATAATAATTTCGTGTTTGTTAAATATGTATAGTTTATTTATTCAAATTTACCGTTTTACTCCCTTATAAAATCTAATATTTTAATTTTGTTTTAAGGGAGCTGCTGCACCCACTTAAATTAACCATACAAAAAAAAATTTAAATTTAAAAAGCTAAGTGATTTGGAAATAAAATATGTTTGCTCTTGAATTCCCCTAGGCACAGTTTAAGAAAGAATATATATCTATATATATATATATATATATATATATATATATATATATATATATATATATATATATATATATATATATATATATATATATATATTTGTATTTATATATATATTTATATATGTATAAATCTATATATATTTATATATATATATATATATATATATATATATATATATATATATATATATATATATATAGACTCTGCCCTAGGGTTACTCCGTCTAGTGGAACAAATATTCTATATATAAAGGGATAAACGAAATTTGACGTGTTTTACCGTTGTTAGAAAAGCTAAACGCTCTTGAAATAGTATTATTTCATTTTCAGGAAGGTATTTTATTACAAAAATTATTTTGTTCACAAAATGTAAAATAAATTTGGCGTGTTTTGCCGTTTTTCGACATATTACATTTCTTTAATATATAATATAGACAAAAAATCAAGTATTCTCGTTAACGCCTTCTAAATTTTTTGAATGTCAAAACATGTACCCTAAGTGTTCCTTTATTCAATTTGACTATTATCGGCTTGTGGGTTCTAAAAATGTGTTTCTTTTACGTTCTTGTACAGATACCCAAAATTTTATTCCCGTGACACTGACTGAGTACAATTTTGGTATAAATTAAAAAGAATCCGTTAAACCATTTTTAAATTACAGTTCAGACAAATTTTGTAATATTCAAGGTTCACATACACATACAAATCCGTATAGACACATTTTTCTTCTAAAAATATGTTTTTCGTGTTCTGGGGACTTTAAAACATCGAAAAAACCTAAGTTATATTTTTCGAAAAATTTTGAGATTCCAATATTTTCCCTATAATAGGTATAGCCTATATAATGTATTAATAATAAAAATACAAAATATTTGGCTTGGTTATATGGGAAAGTAAAAGTGGGCTATATCAAAATAAATCTGAGAAAACTATTTTTTCTATACCGCCCTTTCTAAAACAAAGTAGATTTTTTTTGTTAAATTATTGAAATTATCCAGAATAACTTAAATTATAAAGTAGACTGTAACAACTGAATAAATTTCTCATTCTACTAATAAAAGTGCAGTGATATATTAAAAAAAAATGAACAAAATTTGAAGTTAACCGATACAGTTGAAATTTGGTATAAAGGTACTGGATTTACCAGTGAAATACTCAGATTTAACAAGCAAAATAAATTAGGTGAGTAACTTTTTTTTTGTCATTTTGCATTATTCTCCAAACAACACTTTCTATAAACTCAATTTTTAGTGGGGTATGGATTTTGGAATGAAAATAAAATACATAAATTTATTAACATAGAACGGAAGCTTTCACAGCTCTGGTCAATTAAGAAATCATGGTTCTTGAGATTAGACCGTGTCAAATTGGAATTACTATCCGACGTTTTGCATTCGATTGTACGATGCATCTTCAGGAATCTTTACTCCACAAAATCTGAATATTCAGTGTTCCATATATTTTAATTTAAATTTTACTTACTAAAGTTATTATAACTGTAAAGGTCTTATTCCTCAGGCTGTCCTTATCATCGACAATTGGTTCACTATGTTGTCGTGTAATATTTAGCCCTTGAGATGAATTGTAGGTGGCAACAGTGATCATGCCCCCTTCTCGAAGTTCGTAGACTTGCAAACCGAATGCACTTCTATGGCCCTCGTCGTTGAATTCTATGTTTCCTGTTAGACCTCTATACGTAGACTATAAAGAAAGGAAAGAGTTTAAACTTTAATTTTAAATGGAACTTAAAACTGACTTACTGTCTTAAGCAAATTTATTAGAGTATAACCAAACTCCCAGCTTCCCGTTTCTTCACAGTTTAAGGATTGAGGTGTTCTAATCATTCCCAATTTATGCACTATTTCAGAAAACATATTAACGGCATCTGAAATAATACACCTATATTATTTACAGCCATAGTGATTACTATTATATACCAAAAAAAAACTCACTTCTCGGACTTTTATTGTCTTTATTATTCATTATGTTACAACTACTGTATATTTCTAGTCCCTAATACACTTAAAAAAGTTTTAACTACCCGATATCAGTCGCAACGTTGTGCAGTACCTAATAACCAATAGAAGTTCGACAAGATCTCGTCCTAATCATACATTGCTTATCATGTTAAAAGTATTATGTATAGGGATATAAACATTCCTTATAACTTCTTTCTTTATGAATTTGTAAGAAAATGTTATATATGAAAGTTTTGTGGATTTTTATTGATCATTCATAAATACTATTAGCGAAATAACTGAGTCTGAAATAACTTATTTTGTATAACATAGCCCATGCATTTTTATAGTCGTCTTTGAATAATTTGAATTTACAATTTATTTCACATTGATATATGTGTCCAGCTTGCAAACAAGATATTTGTTACTTTTTTAAATTTAAGTCAAAAGTAACGACAAGATTGACACAAATACTCAAGGGCGACATGAAGAAAATATTGAAGGGGTACGAAGGACTTCACTATTACATATTATAATAATGTCGAAATAGATGATTAGAACAAGGAAGAATTGTAGGCAATGGAGGAAGTAGAAGGGATAGAAATGAAGAAAAGAAATTAGCGATTTTGTTATACTTTCAAGATACTCAATTCCCAATTGTGTGTAGCATATAACATATAAAAAAAATAAAACGTTGGAACAATTCAAAAAACGATTAAAACATTGTTAAGTGTAGTCCTCTTATATAAAAGTATGCCAGTTTAAAAACGGAATCCCGATCAAAAAGATGGGAGATTTACTTTTATCACAAATTCTAATAGAAATTTAATTAACATTTGATGTGGAATTTTCCGCATTAAAATTATAGGGCCATTGTTTTCCCGATATACTCGACGAATTTCCTCTAGAACAACATTGACTTATTATATAGCAAAATAAGGAGCGCATTCCTATATTATATGTGAGTTTAGCAATTTCTTAAACCGTCAGTATAACGAATGGATCGGTAGACAGAACGTTACAGTGGTCTACACATAGCCTAGACCTACTAGATACATTCCTTTAGGGTCGTTCGAAAAATGTCGTAGATATACAGAAATCAAAGGAAAGTGAGAAATAAAATATTAAAGACGAACGAAAATAATGCTCAAAATATCAGAAATACGCTTCAGCGGCAAAGGAGAAAGTATGAAGAGTGCGAATAATTACGTGGCAAGCATTCTGAAAAGTTCCTTGAATATTTATTTGGCAATTCTCACAATTTTATGCGCATGTTCTAATTTAGACTAAGTTAGTTTTTGAAAAAGACACAGTGTGTCCAAACAGCAGTTAATCTCTGAAAATATCTCTGAAATCTGAATATCTGAAATAAATTAGTGCAAATTATTAAACAAAAATAGGTTTATTTATTATATTAGTAAGAAGTGTTAGTTTATTTGCAAATTGGTAAAGGTCTGAATTGTGTAAATCTCAGTTATGACGACCCACATACAAAAACGTGCTAGTGATAGTAAAACCAGCTTATCTTATTAGTATTGTTAATATGTTACCAAATATTAACGCCGTCTCTGTTTCCAATTTGAATGCTTGAAGCTCATCGATTTCCTCGCCTTTTTGAGTGTCTTCACTTTCAACATTAAATAGCTGAGAACTCACTTCCTGAACGTATTTAGAATATGGATTTATAAGCCGGATCTACAAATTGAAAAAAAGACATACCGCCTAGTTTTCCTTTAAAAATGTTCTTAATTTTTATTACCTACTTTTTATAATTACTTAAGTTTAATTTTGTATTACTTCCCTCGTAATTGGAATCGTGAGAAAATCACCCTCCGAGATTTTTTCAGATCTTTACATTTTAGGGTCCCTAGACGCTGAAAATCATGTTTTTTTCAATTCCATCGGTCTGTCTGTCTATTCGCGGCATAGCTAAAAAACTACTTACCGGATTGACTTCAAATTTTGTCAAAAATTAAGGGTCATATGGGGACGACCTGGTAATATTTTAGTAAAAATCCAATATGGCGAAACAAAATCGCCGCCTAGTGAAATGTTAAAAAAATATTATTAAAAAACGACTTATCCAATAAATCTCAAATTTTGCACACACATCACAGTATTATGTTGGAATCAACTAGTAAAATTTTGGTACGAATTCCAAGATGGCGGCTTAATAAAATATTTAAAAATTCAGCCTAAAGCAACTACTTAATGGATTGATTTCATTTGTCATAACCGGTTGTGGTATAGGGATCAACTAGTGAAATTGTGGTACCAATTCAAGATGGTCAAACAAAATGAAGGCTAAATAAAATGTTGGTAATCGTATAAACATCACATTCTCAGGTTTTACGCATCTTCAGGTTTTAGCGTCCCTAGATATCATAAAATATGTTTTATCAGTTCTGCCGGTCCGTCTGTCGATGTATCTGTGTGTCAGTTCGCGGCATATCTTAAAGACTACTTACCCGATTGACTTCAAATTTTGATAAAAATTAAGGATTATATGGAGATGATTTGGTAATATTTTGGTACAAATCCATAATGGTGAAACAAAATGGCGGCCTAGTGAAATGTTAAAAAAACTACTTAACTAATTTTCTCACATGTTGCACAAATATCAAAGTATTATGTTGGAATGAACCGGTAAAATTTTGGTACGAATTCAAGATAGCGGAACAAAATGGCGGCTTAATAAAATATTTAATAATTCAGCCTGAAAAAGCTACTTAATGGATTGATTTCAAATTGTGTGCTATAACTAATTGTAGTATAGTGGTTAGTAAAATTGTGGTATCAAGAGGCCGATCAGAATGGCGGCCAAATAAAATATTTGTAATCGTGAAAAAAATTACCCTCTCTGGTTTTACATATCTTCACGTCCTTAGGTGCCAAAAAATATGCGTTATCTATTCCATCGGCACAGCTTAAAAATTACTTACCCGATTCACTTCAAATTCTGATAAAAAATTTCTGGTAATATTTTGGTAAAAATCTAATATGGCGAAACAACATGGCCGTCTAGTGAAATGTTAAAAAAAATATTATTTAAAACCTACTTATCCTATTTATTTCAAATTTTGCACATACATCAAGTAATATATTTGAATCAACTGGCAAAAGTAATAAATTATTTAAAAAATGAGCCTGAAAAAACTTAATGGATTGATTTCAAATTGTGTGTCAGAACTCATTGTAGTATTGGGATCAACTAGTAAAGCTGTGTTACTAATTCAAAGTGAAATGTTACTAATTTAAAAATGAAATGTTAAAAACATTATTATTAAAAAACTGCTTATCCAATTTTCCTTAAATTTTACACAAACATCGAGTATTATATTAGTATCAACACAAATTTTGATACGAATCCAAAATGGCGGCAATATAAAATATTTAAAAATTCAGCCTGAAAATTACTTATTGGATTGATTTCAAATTGTGTGCCATAACTAATTGTGGTATAGTGATAAACTAGTAGAACTGCGTAACTAATTCAAGATGAAGGCCAAATAAAATGTTTGTGATCGTGAAAAAAATTACCCTTACATGTTTTAACGTCCCTAGTTCCCTAAAAATATTTTTGTCAATTCCGTTTGTCTGTCTGTCTGTCAGTTCGCTGCATAGCTTAAAAACTACTTACAAGAATAACTTCAAATTTTGCACAAAAATCGGGTGTTACATAGAAATGAACTGGTAACATTTTGATATGAATCCAAGATAACAAAACAAAATAGCGGCCTAATAAAATATTTAAGAAATCAGCCTGATAATACTACGTGCGAGAAATAAATGCGCTATAGATATAAACTGGTAAAGTTGTGGTACGAATTTAAGATGGCGAAACAAAATGACAGCCAAATAAAATTTTTAAAAAATCAACGTAAAATAGTCTTGTTCAAAATTTGCAGACAAATTAAGTATGAAAATAGGATAATCAAAAGTCAATGTAAAAATTACTTCAATAGCAATCCAATATGATGGAACAAAATGTCGCCCAATAAAAATGTTTGAGAACACTGTATATGTCACACGTATATACTGTGACTTTGTACTGAATTAAATTGGGTTACACTTCACTATTCCTAACAAATGAAAAAAAATCATAGATTCATAACGAGGGAAGTTCCGGGTAAAGAAAATTTACCGTTTTTTTTTAAATTAAAATTATAATTAGTTATATTAGTTATATATGTATATATATATATATATATATATATATATATATATATATATATATATATATATATATTTGGCCAGACATTTTACGACCTTTATATTTTTAAATACAAGTCAGCCTGGAATCCAACTTATATTATAATTGCAACCTCCTATAACTAAATTAATAAAATCATTTCTTTTATTTCTTTAGCCCAATAGAACATAAACATTGCATAATAAAGCACCGTTACATAGTTGAAGTAGTGATCATTGATCTGCTCCTTAGAACAATTTTGTAAAATAAATTAAACTTACCCCCGTTATATTCGTTTGGCTCCATTGGAAAGGCGACAATTCTTTGGTATGTGCATCCATATTGGTAAGAAAATAGCTGTACTCACTAGTCATTAGTCCAACTTGTTGACACTGAGTTAGCACTTCAATTAGATTATCAATGTGACAGTCAATAACAAGATATTTCTGCTTGGTTCTTAAAATTTTCTTGAAAGTTTCCCTTAAAAATTAAAAATTTCTGATACTTGCTCTATATGAAAATTCAATATCAACAGAAAAATATCATTTAACGAATTTGTGTGTTGCTTACAAATCGTTGTGTTAGTTAATGTCTGAAAGATGCAAATGAATAAAATGCCAAAAATATTATATACAATTTCGAACTCCAATTCTATCAACTGGAAAAACACTTGCTTCTTAAGAATGCTTTTGTTACTTACGTTTTTGAGTTTAGGTTTTGCAATCAATACCTAAAGAAGGTAAAGTCAAGAAATTATTTTAGAGGTTTACTAGCTTATAGATTAAAATCTAGGCCAAACTGTTTCGATAAAAGGATGGAACAAAGCATATGACTGTTATTTCGCCTAAAATGCTTGATTTTTATTTCACCCTCTGAGATTTTTTAGATCTTTACGTTTAAGGGTCCCTAGATGCCGAAAAACATATTTTCTCAATTCGGTTGATCTGTCTGTTTGTTCGCGGCATAGCTAAAAAACTACTTACCCGAGTCATATGGGGATGAACTAGTAATATTTTGGTAAAAATTCAAGGTGGCAAACCAAAATGGCGGCCTAGTGAATTGTTAAAAAAAATTATTACTAAAAAATTACTAATCCAATTTATCCGAAATTTTGCACAAAAATCAAGTAAAAACTAGAAAAACTACTGCATGGACTAATTTCAAATTGTGCGCCATAACTTAGTACAGTAGTAGTAGTACAGAGATGAACTAGTAACATTTTTGTACTAATTAAAGATGGCGAAACAAAATGGCGGCCAAATAAAATGTTCGCCCTCTCAGGTTATACATATCCTCACGTTTTAGAGTCATTAGATGCCAAAAAATATGTTTTATTAATTCCGTCGGTCCGGCTATCGATTTGCCTGTCTGTCTGTCAGTTCGCGGCATAGCTTAAAAACTAGGTACTTATCAGATTGACTTCAAATTTTATTTAAAAATTAAAAGTAGTCATATGGGGATAACCTGGTAATATTATGGTAAAAATCCAATATGCTGGAACAAGATGGAGGTCTAGTGAAACGTTAAAAAATTAGTACTAAAAAAACTAATTTTCCAATTTACGTCAAATTTTAGTGTAACATAAGAATGAACTGGTAACATTTTGGCAAGAATATAAAATAACAAAACAAAATGACGGCCTATTAAAATATTTAAACAAACAGCCTGAGAAAACTACTTATTAGATTAATTTCAAATTTTATAATAATAATAATAATAAGACGTTTATTAGTTACCAATAAATACAGTTAACAAATTAACTCAAAATAACAATTATTACTATGATAATAATCATGGTAACTAACGGGCCTTGTTTTCAGATTTCAGGGGATGTTCATTCCCCGGATTCTGTTGAGGCCAAAAATATAAGAAATGAAAAATAAATTTATAAGCAGCTAGCAGTTAAACTTTTTTTAAAAAATTTGAAAAAAAAACATAGAAGCAAAAAAAGCACACACTAAAAGGAAAATGGAAGATGGATAAGGATAGGGAAAAAGGAAAGTATTAAGTTTCAAATTTAGCATTTTGTGGCATAGACAATCAATTAAATATGGTTTAGAAGAAGTAGTCTGGTTTTTCTCTTGAAAACTTTTTATGAGACAATAAATTAATTATTTTGAATTTGTTTATTAAATGTGCAATTAAATAAGTAAAAGACCTTTTAAAAAATTCTTTGTAGTGTGACGATATAGTTAATAGATGTTTTCGTATTATATTAAGATTGTGCACATCAGTACGATAAGTTATTTTTTTGTGCAAATATGGTGGAGTCTTAAACTTAAGAATTTTATAAAAAAGGACAAGAGCATGTAAGACTCGTCTATTGTGCATATTTAACCAATTTGCTTCTTTTAACTCATGAGAAATGTGCTCACGTCTTCTTATACCAAAAATAAGCCTTAGACAGGAATTTTGGAGTTTTTGTAATCTATTAGCATCGGCATTATCAACACAAGGTCCATAGATGGTGTCACAGAAGTTTAATGGTGATAACACTAGTGCATCACAAAGCATTTTCTTAATGTTATAGCTCAAAAAGTGCCTTTGCGAAAATATTGTTTTTAAGGCGGAATATCCACTTTTTAGTTTAAGAGTAATATGTTCCTTAAATCTAAGTTTATGATCCATTAAGAGTCCCAGATTTTTGAGTTTTTAAAATCTATTGGATCATTATTTATATGTAGATTTAAGTTATCTAAAATATTCATTCGATTGTTATCACTACAAAAGAGAATAGCTACTGATTTGGTTGGGTTAATCTTTAAGAGGAGCTTTTGAGTTTCACTATATAAAGTGTCCAAATCCGCGTTAATGCACCTATTGGCCTCGGCTATATCAGTACTTTTAAATGAATAATATACCTGGGTATCATCTGCGTAGCAATGATGGCTACAATATCGAAATTTATTTATTAATTGCGACGTATAGAGAGTATATAGTAACGGACCCAGAATGCTACCTATGCAAGCAAGAGGTGTAATATAGGGATAATTCAACATCACGTAAGAAAATGGCGGTGTTATAAATATAAAGATTATGCCCAAAAATTAAGTGTGGTCTGGATGGTAGAAATCCAATATGATGAATTAAAATGACGCCCAATAAAATTGTTTGAAAAGACATTATGACTATGTACTGAACTAAACACACTTCACTATTCATAATAAAAGGAAAGATTCATAACCAGGGAAGTTCCGGGTAAAGGCAATTTACCGATTTTTAATTGATGAATTCCTAAAGGTCAAGGGCGTTTAGTTTAGTCAAAGCAATCATTTAGGCTGCAGTTCAGCAAAACTTTCTTGCTTTGTTTGAATACCAGTTCGACGAATATCTGTTTCAGATTAAACTAATAACGTTTAATGAAACTAATAATATAAGTAATTAGAAGAGTCACAAAAATTGCTTGTCTCAAAAAAAAGAAAAATATGAACTTCTTCATAAAAAGTTCAGTTGCAGTTGAGATACCTAAAAAGTATTTTAAAAAGGTTATTTGCCGTGAAATAAAATCAGCGTTATCAGCAAGCTTTAAAATCTCGCGACCCAAAGCTCCAAAAAACCATTTACCCTAGGCATCATCTTACCATGTGTTTTCATGTCTCGTCCCTCGAAGTATCTACAGAAGCATGCATTCAACGCTCGTGGATATTTAACATATCTGAAGACGTGGCATGACCATTGCATAAGAGAAATGTGCGTCACATAGAAAGACGGTTGTTAACACGTCTGATTCGGTGTCGAAAAAAATTAGGAAGAAACAATAAATAATTGCTTAAAGCGGCAGACACATTTCTCTAATATGTTGTGTTGTAAACAGTTTTTTCTTTTTTAATAACAGGCGTAACTGATTGTGGTTTCGCGATATGTTTATATAAAAGGTGGTCCAAAAACAGCGGTGGACATATCACTGGGGAGTTTGGTGAATTAGGTCACAAATGCTATTAAAAAAATCTTTAACTTTCTATATATTCCTATTTACTTATTCCTGGACTAATAGGACTGCAATCTGTCACAGTCAAATCAATCAGACGTTGCTTACCGCCTTAATTGTAAGCACTTTAATAACGGTGGTAAACAGTGAAGTAGTGGAATTAGAGTTTGGAAAAATAGTTCAGCATAGCTGTAATGAATGGTGGGGTACTGATAACGAAGTTAATTAAGCATCAAGATAGGAAGTTTCAGTAGGAAGTAGTTTTTAGTTTAGTTTTAGAACGGTTTTTCGCATAACTTTAATATTAGCCAGTTTTTGTATTAACGATGTTATATATCCTTATTAATGTTGATATGAAGTTAATTCTGGCGTCCTTTAACAAACAACAAATATTCGCTGAATATAATATATGTATGTTATATTCCATAGTGCTAACTAATGGGTCTATAGTTCTCGATATTTGATATGTTGCCTTTCTTAAAAATTAGTATCATTTACGCGGGCTTCCACTGTAGGACATTTGTTGAATAACATCTTAATTATCTCCAGAATGACTTCCCCACATGCTCTAAGCATTTTTGTTGTTATTCCATCTTTAACAGTCTTTCCAGTTGTGAGGTATATATTTGATTATAAAATTTTTATATATATAGTTTGGGATTTTTATTTTATTGTATATAGTTTTTCGTTTTTACCCTTCTTTGTCACTTCGGTGATAGTTATATAGAGTAGACTCATATTTCCGTTTGTATCCACAGCTTCTTTTATAATTTTTATATTGTGCTATCTTACGTCCTTTCGAATTTCTCCCTTTATCTTCTTGTTTAACCTTTAGTACTTCTCCGATATTTTTTCAATTCTTCTTCTCTGTTCTACCATTTTCACTGTGTTGGCACTGCGTTTGCTGCTCTTAAAATATATTGTTTAAGTGCAGACTTTAGTTATAGAAGTTTTCATACTCTGTGCTTTTTGTTGGGTCTTCGACTTGTGGTAGGTTTTTTAGATTAGTATATGGTCTTAATATTTCAACGATTTCTCTCCTTTTGATTCCAATACTTTTGCTGTTGGGTATTTAAGTTTCTTTATGAATTTCCTTCTGTCGTTAGGTGTATCAATAGAGATTTTTGCTCTTCATTTTATCATTCCTCCATTTTTATTTTGTGTTCGCAGACCAAAGTGTTCTACGTAGTCTATGTTGATGCTTTTCATAAAATTTACGACCTCCTCCTCATCTGAGGTGCTTGTTAGAGCATAGGCTCACATTACTTGAAGTACACATCGTTCGTTTATCTTTAATACAAGATATACTGCTCGATATTTGCCTATATTATGCTTAAGTTGTTTGCTGACTACAAAGGCCAGACCACCTAAGTAGTCATCTGAGTTGTTTTGGAAAAGTATATGTTATGTCTTGAGTTCAGTCAGCTTCTGTTTCTATAGCCGTATCTTCTAATATAGCCACTATGTCCCATTTTATGGCTTGCATTTCCTTGTTTTCTGATATAACACTTATACAACTGTTACTCGATCGTCAGCGCCTTGTTAGTACCCGTGTATGTATATAATGTAAAATCACCATCGCGTCAGGAATATGGAAGTATGATTGTGGCTTTGCTACACCTGGCATTGATAACATCTGGCCCTAGCAACCATTGGAAAACAATATTTACTTACGTTTTCGGAGCTTCTATTCTGAGTAATAAATGCGTACTAAAATTTCATTAGTTCATATTTTATTATATAAGTATTTTGAAAGAACATAATAATACGGTCACCATTTTCTTAAAAATTATAATTTATCAGCGATTTTCCAATTAAACCTACATACGCATAAAAAGGTAATTTTTCTGATAGCGTTTTATATTCAAACCGTAAACGATACAAATATAGTATAAGGACAATAATATTAGGTTTGGGCTCTAATAGTAATTATCATTCACGATTTTGTCAAGTAAAGTCTGTGTTTACATTTTCGGATTTTTTAGATGTAGACAAGGAATTCAATAACAATGTTGGTTTAATAGATACTAAAATTTAAAAAAAACCTCAGTGAATATTGATAATGTATCAATAGTTAAATGCATACAGGGTATTAAAACAATATAATTCTATATACAAGCTAGTTTTTTCCCTAACTTTTTTAATTATTTTTAAAAATGTAGAAAAACTTTTTTTCTATGCTAGAAATAACAATATAAGCGTTCTATGTGCAAGGCATAGCTAAATATATTTTAAATTTATATACAAAGTCTGGTGTTTTACAAGCTATAGTTTTTATTTTGAAAATTGTTCTTTAAGTAGCTGTATCTTCATTTTTTCCATAATACAGTATTTAAAAGTTTAAAAATAACAAAGGACTTATCTAATACTAAAACTATTTCTGATATACAAGACATTTTTTAGTAGTAATTTTAAGTAAATACAATGCTTTATAGAGCAAAGAGCCTACAGGATATCTATGCTTATCCGTCTTCCAAGTTCCCAGTTTAGACTTCTGGGTGTATATCAAAAACTTTTCTATTTATAAATGGTCTAGCGATTTATGTTCCGAGAATTTATTTCATTTTAAGAAAGTTTTGTATTTCGTTTTGATTTACAGGGCATCAATCTTTTTTCTTATATATATATATATATATATATATATATATATATATATATATATAAATATGTATATATATATATATATATATATATATATATATATATATATATATATATATATATATATATATATATATATATATATATATATATACCTATTTAAATCTTAAGAGCTTGTGCTACAGTTCTAATATTACCCACATCTTTATTAGTATATTATATTAACTAACCATGATGTACACATTTCTCACGTTCTTCGTTTGTGATTCCTCTCCCCACAAGGATAACAAGCAGCAAGATATAGGTATATGAGATGCGACATTCAAAGATTCGACATGTTATAAGCTGTATTCATTAAATACATATTAATCACTTACTAAAGTTTGTAAAATTGTAAAAAGTTTAACCCGGGGGGGGGGAGGGGGGCATAAAGCAACTTTTTACAGGCTATTTTGTAGTAAATGCTGGATGCTAATGCAGTCACGCCCGATATCAGGAGGTGTTCAATGCTGTCTTCACATGCAGTCGTGTCCCTAAAGATATCTTTAACCCGCGTAGCTTTAATCTGATTAGACAGCAGCAGTTAAGGTTAATTGAAATTAGGGCCTTAAAGTCAGGACTTTTAAGTACTATGATATGTCAGAGCCGTTTAGGGTTCTTATGAATATAAGCAATAAAAGTGTTTTTTTACAAAATCTGAGTTTTTGAAAATGTGTAAGCAATTTTCCAAAAAAACGGTGGGGGATGGACAACTCGATATCGGCTCAGTTCCTCGAATTTTACGCTAATTAGTACGTTGTTATTATTTGAGAAGTTGCATCAGGAAGAATGCGACCAGAGGCAGTTATTACGAACACGGGCAATCACATCCTGGGAAGTAGATACTAATATTTGTTTGACTATAGACTTGCTGTAGCAATAAAAATAGTCAAATACTTAGCTGTTTAACGTATCTATGAAGAAATGAGTAAGAAGAAAATTCTTTAATAACATTAATAGAAGAGTAGATGATTCTAAAGGATATTGATCCTTAACAGGTAAAACCTTTTACTCTTAAGAATTTTAGGTTAAGGCCTCTAGTGGAACATAATTAAATAGTCTACAGTTTAGACGGAATCATAAGAGAATATTACATCTTTGTTACAATGTGCTGATTAAACTATTTTATTATTTGTGGTTTTATTACGAAAAATACGTAAAATCTGCATAGTTGGAGAAGTGTGTGCGTATTGTTAGGATATTTGTTTAATCTACGAAGCACTTGGGAGAAATATCCTATTTCGCTGTTAAAACTTTGGAGGAAGAATCTGTTTAGCAGCAAAAACTAATATAAAAAGAAAGCAAGAATACTCTTAAATTCAGTAAATTCGCCTTAACCCAAAATTTTCTTCGTACACGATTCCACTATGTACAGGGTGTCCCGTTTTCGTTGTTTTTATTCTCTTATTAGTGAAGATAGAGGGTTCCGGTTTTTTACGACATGATGCTACTTTTTTTTGTGAAACGAAAGGTTACCCAAACAAAATTTTCATAGCCCCCTTCGTTTTTAAGATACAGTGTAAAATTGAAAATATTGCATATTTGGCCCCCCCTCTTATTTCTGTTGTTGTTTAACTTATCGAAAAGGTAAAAATTGGCTCTGATACAGTTTTTTACCTAGAATTCAGTGGTGTAGTCAGATTATGTAAGCTATTGTTTTTGAGATATAACACAAACTTATAATTTTTTTAAACGGGTCACCCGGTATATATTTATTTTATATTATTAAGTTCACATTAAGCTTCTCAAAAATATATAATAGTATATACTTTTCTATTCGAATCGCCCAGTAATTTTTATTTTTTTTAGATATAGACTCAGTTTTTGGTAGTAGGCTGGGATTGCCTAAACAAAACAAAAGAAAATTGTTGTCATGTTGAATACATTACTTGTCAAAAACCTCTGAACCTTTGAAGCTAGATTAGATAACCGCAACAATTATTTTAAATTTTATAATAAAAAATGGCTAGAAACCAAATGTTTCCTAATGAAGAACAATACGACATGTTGTTCTGTTTTGCACAATCTAACCAAGATATTAACGAAGCTTCGGAATTATATTTATTAAGGTATGCTTAGCATTCGTCGTATTTTATAATAAATACATTTTCATGAAGCTGTTGGCGTTTTAAACATAGGTATCCAGAACGAAGGCAACCCTGTGATATTACATTTCTTAGAATGAAAAGAAATCTAGTTGATTTCGGATCTTTCAATAAGTTGCGAAGCAAAACCTATAACAAGGAAAACGATGAAGACGTAGTTAATGTTCTGGCGTCCACTGATGTAGATCCTTTAAGAAAAATCTATCAGATGGGGTTCCAAAAAGCCGGGTACAAAAACTTTCGTATGATTTTCTGTAACTGGTATCTATAAAAATGTGATAATGACCCTGACTTATATAGAAAAGTAATACGGTCCGATGAAGCATGTATAAGTAGCACCGGAGTATTAAATAGGCATAATTCTAGTTACTGGTCGCAAGAAAACCAGCATCGAATATTTCCTTGCCAATGACAGGGTAGGTTTGGGTTTAATATTTCTTGTTTCATATTGGGTTCAAAAATAATGTATCGTATATACCAGGGGAGCTTAGATACAGATCGGTATTTCCAAATACTGGAACTTATTCTACCGAAATTACTTGCCTTTGGCCTATTTACGCGACATCTATTTTCAGCAGGACTTTGCACCTGCTCATAATTTCGGTAGATAAGGAAGTATTTGGAAAATAATTTTCTTGGGACATGGAGAGGGACCAATGGTCTTGTAAGATGGCCGGCGAGATCGCCAGATCTCTCGGTTTATGATAACTTCCTGTGGGGTACTTTAGAAAACAAAATATATAGGACAAGACATGACACCTCAGCCGATTTAATAAACGCCACAAGAAGGGCATTCAATGAAATACAACGACCGGTTAGTATTTTCAATGCCTTAAGAAGAATACAGAAATTATATAGGCAAGAATACGAAAATTATATAGGCTTTGTGTAAGGCAAAATGGACATCATTTCTAGCAATATCTTTAGGGTATAGGTTTAGTTTTCTGTTTATTTTAGTGATCTTTAATCGTAAGATTAGTTTTTTTTGTTGTTGTTGTTAGTTGCTGTTTAGAGGTATTAGAGGTAGAATTATTTACATGTTCATTTTATTCAATTAATGATACTTCAAGATGGTGTTTAGCGGGTTAGGGACATAAATCAAACCTCAGTTTTTTAAAAATTGGCCGACGTTTCGACGATTTATTTGTCGTCTTCTTCAAGGCTAATTCCTTAGAATTAGAGGCTCACGTAAAAAATACAACTAATATAATTATACTTCTCCATAGAACACAAATGATGATTACCACTGCAATACATTAAAACACAAGGTGGCAAACAAGACGAAGTCGTTTGCTGCAGTGGGTTCCGGAGTTGTTTATTTGCGTTTTTTTTTTTCTGAATAATCCTTTTTGAATGTTTTTTAAAACTCCGAGACCTGCTAAATGTCTTTTGTTCTTTTACTTGTTTGCCACCTTGTGTTTTAATGTATTGCAGTGGTAATCATCATTTGTGTTCTATGTAGAAGTATAATTATATTAGTTGTATTTTTTACGTGAGCCTCTAATTCTAAGGAATTAGCCTTGAAGAAGACGACAAATAAATCGTCGAAACGTCGGCCAATTTTTAAAAAACTGAGGTTTGATTTATGTCCCTAACCCGCTAAACACCATCTTGAATTTAAATTGAGGGACGCTACTTTCACACGCCATGCATTAATGATACTTTTCAAGATCGATGGATTCACGGGTTTAGCAGCGAAAAACCGGTTAATAATAAGTATTTTTATTATAAAACCGAGTATTTGGTCCGATTTTGAACCTTATTCAAAGCAACAGGCTAAAATTATAAAAATGTAAGATAAATAATGCTATGATAGTTATGACAAATCTACTTACATTTTACATTATAATTATTGAATTATTAAATTGCTAAAATTTGAACATTTCTTGTAAAATAGTATAAAACAAGGATATTCAAGGTAATAATTTTTTTTAAAAATTCTTGTTACTATAAATAAAATCCCAAGCTACTACTAAAACTGAGTCTATCTCTAAAAAAATTACTGGGCGATTCGAATAGAAAAGTATATACTATTATAAATTTTCGGGTAGCTTCTTGTGAACCGAATAATATAAAATAAAAATATAAGGGGTGTCCTATTTAAAAAATTATAAGTTTGTGTTATATCTCAAAAACGACAGCCCACAAAAAATCTGGCTACACTACTGGATCCTGCGTGAAAAAATATATTAGAGCCAGTTTTTACCTTTTCGATAAGTTAAACAACAACCGAAATACGAGGGGGGCTCAAAAATTCAATATTTTCAATTTCACACTGTATCTTAAAAACGAAGGGGGCTATGATTTTTTTTTGTGTCATCTTTTTTTTCACAAAAAAGTAACACCATGTCGCAACACTCTATCTTCACTAATAAGAAAGATACCCCATAAAAACAACGCAAACGAGACACCCTGTAGAGGCAACACAGTTTAATACATATGCATATAACTATTTTATAATAACTTTATACAGCATAAATTTATTTAATTTATTTTTATATTATTATTATTACTATCATAAATTTATCAATAAATGTTGGTGGTTTAAGAAAAAGTGAAACCAAGGTCCCTCCTGTAAAAAATTCCTGACGAAACGGCAGGTATCCAAAATGACTGCTTTCTGAAGGTCCATTCAGCTGCATATTATATTACTATTATTATTATAGATATTTATTTTTCATAACTGTAGTTACAAATAAAAAAATCAATTATGTCATTTATTATTTTCCTCCACAAAACGAGCATTTGTTCCTGTTACCAGGAAAGTAAAAAGAAGAGAAATGCGAGACTCGAGGTTAAATACATACACAAAAAGTTAGAACTAACATGCATAACATAAAGTCTGTGTACATTAATAATTATAAAAATAGTTTTGAAAATAAGACTTGATAAACTGTTTAAAAGTGAGTACAATGTCGGATCTCCTGCAATAGGAGGTGTTTCTTTTGACTTGGGACAGGATTCTTGATATTAAATTTAAAAACGTTCAAATTTTAATATTTATTTTGAAAAGTAAAGAATAGAATCTATTAAAAAAAATAAACAAGTTTCTATCTACCTATAGTTTCCAGTACCATATTTATCAAGTTGCTCGACTGTAACAACAATTCCTTGATCTTTTGCCATTATAATCAGCTCAGATAAACGCAGTAAACTTTCATCATTTTCGTAAAGGACTGTGAATGTCTTCCATTTCCACTTTTGGATTATTTCCCAATATGCTCTGGTTAATAATGGCGGGTAGGGATAGAAATTAATGGCACTTCCTAGGAAAAAATATTAGAGTAATTTTTGTTAACTTTAGAAATCAACAAAACCGAGTAAATTCTATTATTTATGTTAATAGAAAATTAAATATTCTTAGTAGTTATGATAAAACTGCAATTATACATCGAGAAGTAAACCGGTTCAGACTCGAAGTGAGAGGGACTTCGTGTAACTTAGTATGAAACTTTTGCAGCTGGAGTTAACCCAAGCACGATGACTCCATGTAATTCGTTAATTTTAATTTGGTTTAAATTTTTTTTGACTGATACAAAAGTTGCCAAATGAAGTTTTAACTAAAAAATATATACATATATATATATATATATATATATATATATATATATATATATATATATATCCCGCAATCGCAAAATAATTAATGATATATCCTATTTCCACCTTTTCTGAAATTTGAGGTGACATTGAAAAAAATAATTTTACACGCTCCTTGTATCTTTGGATTCCTCCAACTTACGCGAAAGTTGAATACTGATTCCTATAAGCTTTTGTATAATAATAGTAGCCAGCACCGATATTTTGTAGAAATTACGGTCTAATGATAATAATATATAAGGGTAATAAAAAATATGTCGGGTTTATATCTTAAAGTAATCGATGGATTTAGCGTAAAAATATTTAACTTCCCGCTACTGGCCTAAGGTTTTGTTAACACGGCGCATATAAACATGTTAATGAATAAAAAAACCGCCGTGAGGCAAACGATTATCCTCCCTCATAATATCATCAAAGGTTCGGTAAAATGATCATATCTCCATTACCAATTACAATACTGTGATGTTGCGCTCTTGAAAAAAGTTACAAATAAGGTCCTTATAACTTAGTTCTAACAAAAATGGTTAAGAAGTCACTACGGTTACAACGTAGCACTATGTCAGCTCTTACATCATTACAACGTATCTAAATTAGATACTCAGAATCTCCACTACAAAAACACTACAGGATGGTTCTCTTCAGGTGATGTAGGAGAAATTCGCTGGTTCATGGAATATTTTCAGTGGGTCTGTTTTATTTAATAAATTGAATTCACCTGGATTCAATAACAATCTCAGCTGAACTTAATCCATGGCCTGCAAGGATGGTTAAGCGCTAAATGAGAGATCTATATCCAAAAAGCTTATTTACTAATACCTGCAAAATTAGGTGCCGTGCCAGTTGATGTAAATGCGTAAAAGAATAATATAAAATTCCTATGGAACCTTCGTGTGCCAATCATGGATTGGAAGGTATAAAAGATGCTTTCTGTCTCCATAGTCCAATCTCAGTTCTTCCATATTCGGAAGTCTAGAGAAAGAGTTTCTTTTTCTGTGACCTTTTTAGAGATTCGAGTATTTAATAGCATGCCAGTAGATAATTCTAATCAGGAAGTGCTCCCATTTGCAATTTTGATTGCATTTCTCCATTAACAACTAGCAACTGCAGATATCTGGGTTAGATTTGTTTGACTTACGTAGTGCATAGTGCCAGTATAGCTCTATCGATTAGTTTTATGTATTTAAAGTGTAATTTAAATTATATCTGGGGTCCTGAGACTTTGCTCGTAAACGTGTTCTGGCTTCTTTCTACACATAATTGCGTCCTTTTTTTATCTAAATCAAAATATTAAACAGTATACTCTGTATCAAACAAAGCAGAATATCAAATAGTATAGTCACTAGTGATATGGGATGGTTAATAAGGAAAAGTTCACCGATAACCTTATTTTGTTAGACTCTTCCACTTTACCTTTCCGATAAATCCTAAACAGTTTGTCCAAAAAAAAATAATATCTTCTATATGGATTTTTTTGATCGGTATATTGATGAGGTCATCACAAAGGAGTCGTGACCTCTGAGTGTCTTTCGGTGGTTCTTTGCCTGAGTATATGTATACTGGTTTGCTGATGAGTCTGGAAACGGTTGATTATTGAGAAAAAATATAAGGTAGAGAAAAAAGATTAGTACAAAAGTTTGACAGAGTATAAGTGCCTACTAAAATACAGAGTTGTTCAAAAAGTCGTAGCACACGAATGTTGAATTTTTTAATGAAAAACCCTGTTTATTATTCGATATTTCAATTCTTCTTCAAATTTAATCAAAATTTGTAAACGACATAATGTACCTAAATTCAATCGCTATCAAGTTCTGAAAATAACTAATAATCGCTATTAAGTTTATAAAATATATTTGAATAAACAATTGAATTTATTGAACAATTAATATAATGACGAATTTCTTTTATTAACGTGGTTTTATTGCGATGAAAAAAAAATTTTTTTTGAAGTCCTATTTTGTTTTATACTTTCTCCATTGTCCTCCTAACAATATTTCATGCGCTCTCCTTTGTTACAGCTCTTTGCCTTTTGTGGTCTATTTTTGTAAATTACATGTATTCCGGTTCGAAATTGTCTTCACTAAGTTCTTGTAGTAGACTAATTTTATATGGACGGAATTTTTTCCACTTGTCAATTTTTTCAATTGAATTACGTTGTGATTCAAAGCCAATTTTTGTGTCGAATGTTTCGGATATACCAATATTACAACCACAGAATTTTCTTCATTTGTAATGGTTATTGACCTTCCTATTCTAGGTCTATCTTTGATAATTCCAGTTTCAATAAAACGATGCAAAGTTTTTGAAACGGTAGATTTGGAGATCCATTCCCTGTAAGGATGCAGTTCGTTAAACAAATTCCCTACTTGATCAAACCGTGTTCTATCACCATACCCTATCATCATTAGAATTTCGATACGTTCGATTTATTATTATCAAAACTTGATAACTTGGAAAAGGTTAAAAGTACTACTTTATGCCTCACCCTGTATAATTAAATTGCTGCCTAGTAGATACTTAAAAACTTTAAAACCTTTGTGTTTAACTTTTTTGATACCTTGTATATTTTACCCAATAATCAACCTTTTCCAGAGCGGATATTTAATATATTCAAAACTCGGTAACTCGGAAATAGTTGAATTTAGGTACAATACGTTTTTTACAAATTTGACTTAAAATTGAGAGATTAATTGAAATATCGAATAATATACAGGGTGTTCCATTTTAAGAAATGCAACTTTGGTATAATTAAAATTATTACTAGTAGGCACTTACAAACCCTAAAACTTTTGTATTACACTTTTTTCGATGCCTTGTACATTTTTCCCAATAATCGTTTGTTTAGAATTAACAGCGACCTTGCATAAGAACTGTGCAAAATTTCATACTGATGACCGGAAGTTAATATTTAATGTAATTTTTTGTTAATTCTGCCGACAAAAGCTCATTTCGTTCAGAAAAAATCTGTACCCACCAATATACATAGGTATGCTAAAAAGTTATAATAATCAGTTTTCATTATTCTTATAAGCATCATGGTAACAGAAATATGAGTTGTTTTAAAACTAAATTCTAAAAAAATGTAAGTTGCGAATTCCGAGATATGAAGTCTGCCTCAAATTAAAAATGTTCAGGGCGGGCAATAACATCTTGTTTAAGGTAACATTTCTTTTAAGTTTCCTGGTATTAAATAAGTTGTAAATTCATCATTTAGCGAGTGATTTCGAATGTGTGAATTACTTTTATTCGATGACAAGGAAGGCAAAGCAATAATATTAATTTTACATTTTTCCAAAATTATTTAACCGACATTTCAGACCAATTTTTATTAAACAATTTAACTAATATTCGTTAGGACTTGAACCCAGGACCTCTCGCATTCTAGGCAAACGTTCTGACCTTCATGAAGACCATGAGCTTAAGACCAACTATGACAATTTATCTTATTCAATTTTATGTCAGTGGATTATTGCAATAATGCACCATTTGGTGGCTACAAATCGAAGGAGGTGTTAAAGGGGAAAGCAACTCATTCATTATTACTAGTCATTAAGATCTATGTATCTATCATCCGAATGCAGCAACGTCATATAGCGATTGCAGCAGGAATCCGAAGCACATCTCTGAATAATACAGAGCTGGATTAGTTTTTAATTTGCTTGTACTTTTTGATTGTCTGCATTTTAATATTATAAATTTATCGAAAATTATTTAATTGATATTTCAGACAAACTTTTGTTAAAATTGAAAAAGTTAACTCATCTTCGCTGGGACTCAAACCCAGGACTTCTCGCATTCTAGGCAATCGCTCTGAACACTAAGCCACGGAGACCAACACCAACTACGACAATTAAACTTATTAAATTTTATGTTGGATATAGTGGATTATTACGATATTGCAAATCGAGGGGGGTGTTAAAGGAGAAAAGAACTCATTCATGATTATTATTCATTACGATCTATGTATCTTTCATCCAAATCCATCCTCGACATATAGCGATTTCAGCAGGAATCCCAAGCAGATCTTCAAGCAAGCCTAGTTTTTAATTAGTTGCTGATTTTTGATCATCTGTATTTTATTATTATACATTTTATTATAATTATTTAATCGGCATTTCAGACAAATTTTTATTAAAATTGGAGAAATTAGCACATCTTTGCAGGGACTCGACCACTGAGACTTTCAGTGTGTTGAGCTCATGGTATGCGTGGCTCAGTGGTCAGAGTATGTATTATAAATTTATAGTAATAAAATACAGATAAACAAAAATCAACAATCAATTAAAAACTAGGCCGGCTTGATATTATTATTCGTGTACGTTTAGTGTAAACTATTGCTCTAATTAGTTTTATTTATGTATTATAGCGGCGTTCTTTGTTCTTTTAACCTTGAAGTTGACATGGATATGTCGAAATGTCGGAATAATTTAAATAAACTAACAATCTCTTATTAAAACAAAACGTTGAAAATCTTAGCCACATTTTAGTATTGTTTGGTCGCTCTCTCTTAAAAAAAATTCTCTATGGTGCAGATTTAATTTAGCCATTTTAATAATTTTATCAGCGTAGGGCTATTTAAAACTCTTAATAGACAAATTTTATAACTTACCTGGTCTTAATGGATCGTAGATCCACCTGGTCAATATGTGGGGCATTTCTTTTTCATCGCAAACCGATTGCACAGCATTGATATTACTTAAGGACTTAGGTCCAAAAATTCCAATAACTCCATCCTCAATAAGCTTACAAGTCTTTTTTATTGCACTGAATGGCTCTTGTGTTGGAATTGTTATATTTAAGCTGGTCATTTGAAAATCTTCTTCATTCCTTAAGTTAACAAATTTAATTGCCAGTTCAAAAGCTTTTTGATTAAGCTCATTTTCATCAGTTTCGAGTAAGAGAGCTAAAAGATATTCGAAAATTAGTTAAAATATATATTTTTTTAATAAACTTGTTTAATTAGAAAGGAATATCTAATTTATTATGGCTTTTAAAAGGTGATACTTATGCATTTTAAAGCAAAAAGGAAATATATGCGTAATTTTTTTTTATTTTGTAGATTTTATTTTAAAGCGCCGTAATTACCTATTTACTAATTACTAATAGGTAAGCTAATTTATTATGTATATAAAAATCTAAAATCACCAGTACCTTTTGAAAATACATGTATTTATTTTTTAGTCAGCAACTTGTGATAATTTAAACGATATATTTTTTATTGAGTGTAACTCATTTTTTTTAGTTTGGTCTTTTGCTAAATAAAATCTGTGGAAGAATGTGAATTAGGACTCTATGCATATCAACACACCGAAAGTTAAACAATTCTATAAAATAACATTATTTATTAGTCAGAGCAGTTAATGGAATAGAAAAAAATAATAAAAAAATAGTATAGTATGTTTGATTGTTAAAAACAGCAGTTTCCAAAAATCAAACTCCCAAGCGCCACTTTTTTAAGCTTTTTTTAAATTGATTTCTTTAACATTTTAATCCTCCGTATTGTGTAAAAATTCAATTTTGTGTTTAATAATATCCCCGTTATTTAAATAATAGGTAATAGTTCATTTTAGTACTAAATTGGTTTGCTTTATTTACATTTTACTATAGTTCGTTTTTATTAGTGATAAATTTAGCTAATATTACTTTAGTACCTTTAAATTCTCTGCATTTAGCGTCGTTTTCGACTAGCTATGCTAAAAGTATCATGCACGTACTTATTTCACAAAAAATGGGTAAATTTTTTTTACCCGGAAGTTAATAATCATAATGAAGTCCCTCATTATATTTACTTTTATTAGGAATGTGAAGTGTGACCCAATTTAGTTCAGTACATAGGCATTTGGTAACACATATACTGTTTTTACAAACATTTTTATTGGCGCCATTTTGTTCCATCATAATGAATTTCTACCAACATTTTACCAGTGTCTTTCTTGCCACGTTTGATTTTTGAAATTTAAAATAATTTCAATAAGTAGTTTTCATAATTATTGACACACACCGACCTTTTGTTACGTCATGGTGAATTCGTACCAGTTTATCCCATTTATCCCAAGATGATTTTTTAAAAATGTTATTTGGCCGCCATTTCGTTTCGCCATCTTAAATTCGTACCACAATTTTACCAATGTATCTCTATATCATACTTAATGCTTGCACACAATTTGAAATTTAATTTAATAAGTATTTTTTTCATGCTGATTTCTTAAATATTGTATTACGTCGACATTTTGTTTTGCTATCTTGGATTTATACCAAAATGTTACCAGTTTATTCCTATATAACATTTGATTTTTGTGCAAAATTTAAGGTAAATTGGATAACTAGTTTGTTTGGTAATAATTTTTTTAACGTTTCACAAGGCCCCCTCTTGTTGGGGCATATTTGATTTTTACCAAAATATTACCAAGTAATCCCCATGTGACCCTTAATTTTTGGCCAAAATTCGAAGACAATCGGGTAACTAGTTTTTTTATCCATCCGCGAATAAACAGACCGCCAGACCGACAGACAGACTGACGGAGTAGAGAAAACATGATTTTCGGCATATAGGGACCCTGAAACGTAAAGATCTGAAAAAATCTCGAAGAGTGATTATTTCACAATTACAAGGGAAGCAAAAATAATTCGTGTAACTATTATACATGCGAAACGTAAATGCCATATCGGGAATATAGATTGCGTGCACCTCGAAAAATAATATAGTTTAAAGTTAGAATATTTCTTATTTTTTGGCGATTTTTAATAAATGTTCCATAAATAAGTGAAAAACTGATTTATTTTCATTTACCACAGTAAATAAATAACAATACTTAATTATAACACTGGAGAATAGCAAAAATGTTTCCGAGACCAAAATAGCAAAATTTTACTTATTTTACTATACTAATTAACTGTCTTGCAAAATTATTTTACTATACTAATTAACTGTCTTGCAAAAATCTCAATTGGCTCCGGTTTTATAGATACATGCTTATTATGCTAATTTACCGACCTGCCCTTAATGTATGGGAAAGTTTGACCATCAAATTAGAAATAAATAATATAATGGGTGGTATGAATAAAAACGAAGTACCTGCTACTACTACAAGTATTAGTTCCTTCTACAGAAGAATTTACTTAAAAACAAAGTAGTTACTCCATTTCTAAGTACTCCCTTCAATTTTTCGGAAAATGCTAAAATGAATAGCATTTTTCGAAAAATATTAATAGCATGTACTACAACTTGAGGTATCTACTTTTTACTAGTGAATACTTTGATTTGCAGTATTTGCTCGGTTATTAGCGAAGTTGATCTCGTATCATAGCAGCTTCACTACGAGTGCTACAAAGTGGTTACTTAAAGATGGCTCAAATACGTAGGAATAAAATTTATCGTACAAGAAGACATTACGATGATGATACCCTATATCGTCAAATATTCAGGTCAGCAAAAAAAACATAACATAACAACATAAAAAATAAATAACATCGATTCAGAATGTTTCACTTTTATATTTTGTGTTTTTACGTAGGTTTACTAGGGAAAACGTTGCTTTCTTAGCCAACGAATTTCTAAAGGAGACCAATGAAACTAGAGGTGGTGCACTGTCATATATTCAGCAGATGGAAGGAATTTCTAAGAACTTTGTATTAACAATAATTAATTGTTTATTTGTTAATTGGATAGATCAATTATTAATCTATCGATAAGTTTAACAAGCCCCAAAAGAAAAAAAATGATAAATATAACTAGAAGTGCACAAGTTAAAGAAGCTTATTTTTTACAGGTTTTAAAGTCAACAATACCTATCTATATAGTTTTTTGTTTTTTAAGGGGTCTTTGGAATGCAACAAGTTGTTGGCTTGGATATTAGGATCCACCAAACAACAGTTTCCAAAATACTCCATTATGTTTCGAGTGCAATTTGCCAAAAGAAAAATAAATGGATTACATTTCCTGCTTCAGACGATGCTCTTAATGTAGCCAAAGAGGAGTGGCCATTAAATCATATGATATCAAATGTCATTGGCGTAATTGACTGCACACAGGTAAATATTTTAAAACCCCACATTCACGGCGACGAATATATTAATAGAAAAGATTTTTGCACAATAAATGTGCAAGCACCGTGTGACCATAGAAATAAGTTTACCAGCGTGGATGCACCGTGGCCTGATTCTGTTCACGATAGCAGAATAAGCAAGTGCTACACATTTCAAAGAATATTCTACACTTGTTAAGTAAATACTTCATGATATGAAGTATCTACTTTTTCGTGAAGCATGTTCTATGGCAAGTAAAGTAGATACTACCGAAAATTGGTAGACGCTTCGTTTGAAGGTAAATACTACGTAGAAAATACTAATACTTGTACAAGGTGGGGCTAAATTAATGTCATAATGTGAATGTGCCATACCTTTTGCTTTGACATTTATGTTATAGACAAATAGAGAATTAGTTCACAACAAGCAATGGAGAGATACACACCTGAAGAACGCGGAATTATTGTTACTGCTTATTTGACCAATTTCCAGTCTGTTGTTTTAACGCAGCGTGAATTTCGTCGCCGTTTTTCTCGTCGTCCTTCACCATGTGCGCAAACAATTAAGCGTTTCTGAGCGTCTCTTCCAAACTGGGTCCACTAGAGATATCGCAAGAAGTGGCCGGCCCCGTACTGCTCGTTCCATCGGGAATATCGCTGCTGTGGCTGAGGACGTCCTAGAGAGTCCACAAACATCGACGAGACAACGATGCACACAATTTCGCATCAGCAGACGATCGTTGCGTCGAATTTTGGTGAAAGACCTGAAGATGTTTCCTTACAAAGTGCAAACCGTTCACCAGTTGTTAAACCTGGTACAAGAAGAGGATGATTTCGTGTTCAAAATCATAATAAGCGATGAAGCCCATTTCCACTTAAGTGGTAATGTAAACAAGCAAAATTTGCATTTCTTGGGCACGGAGAATCCACATAAAATGCACGAAAAGCCATTGCATCCCCTTAAAGTCACTGTTTGGTGCGGCATTTGCAGTGAAAAAGTGATTGGTCTTTATTTTTTTGAGGACACCGGCGGCAACACCGTAACCATAAGGTACTGGCGAGCGCTACAGACAGATGTTAAACGAGTTTTTTTCCGCAAGTTTCTGAATTGGGTCTTAAGCATTGTTGGTTCCAGCAGGACGGAGCAACCGCTAACACAGCTCGGGCAAGAATGATCTTGAGGAACAAATTTCCGGGCCGTGTTATCTCCCGTTTTGGCGATTTGAACTGGCCGCCAGATCACCAGATCTCACAGCGCCAGACTTCTTCCTTTGGGGCTTTTTAAAATCTCGCGTTTACTATAACAGACCACAAACCTTGCAAGCATTAAAAGGCAACATTGAAGAAGAAATCACCAATTTGGAGCCAGAAATTTTGCGAGCAACCATTGAAAATGCTTTGCATCAACGTAGGAGGTGGTCATTTGGCCGATATAATTTTTTCAACTTCAACAAATGTCATTAATTTTACATTTTTAAATAAACCTTCATTGAAAACAGAGCGCAATTTTTTCATTTATAACCAAATGGCAGTCAATTCACATTATGACATTACTTTTACCCCCCCTAGTAGTAGTAGCAGATACTTTGTTTTTATTCATACCACCCAATACATATAACGTAAATCCTAAATTATTAGTTGTATTTCAACCACCAGTTCATTGAGAGCTGTTCGTATATAAGAACTTAGAGTGTTTTGAGCAACATGTCGCGAGTTTCTGTAAATAAGCCGGATCCTTTTTGTTATATATGTACTCTAAAGTGACTTTTGTGAAATACAAACCTACTCTTAGCTCTTTAATAAAAAAGCCTTTCCACTTGTATTTTGGTTGCAAAGTTGGAAACCAGGAAAAAAATTGGGCTCTTCATAACTGCTTCAACAAATGTGCGTCTAACATTTGCGGCTGGCTAAATTGAAAAAAGTGTAAGATTGCCCTGTTCCTATGATCTGGCGAGAACCGAAAGACCAAGTTACGTTTCTTTACGTTGTTTGACACCTCCCATCAAAAAGGGCTCTTCGGAGAAAAAAAGGTCTGCGATACAATTCACAATCCGCCATCCGCCCGGTGCCCCATAGTGATTAATTGCCTGTAGCTAATCCACCTCAGAAATATACCCTTGATACTGAAGATGATCACGGGGATTCAAACGCTATTGTATCGAAAAATGTCGCCGGCCCATCTACCTCGCATGACTCCGATTTTGTCTGTGAACTTCACAGTAAAAAGTCTCACAAAATAAGTCAAAGTGAATTAAGTGTCCTTATAAGGAATCTAGAATTGCCTAAGAAAAAAGCAGAACTATTGGTCTTGAATTTACTTCAAGATGAAGTAAAAGTTTTTCGAAGCCACCAGAAAAACCTAACACTTAACTTAAATTTAGACTATGATCCAAAAGACTAGAGAATTTTCAAATTATCTTATTCTTGTTTTTCAAAAGTACTTATTCCTCAAAAGTAAGTCCTAAAGCTGTATTATCCATAATGAAAACAAGTTGCCTTCAGTCCCAATTGCACATCCAGACCACATCAAACAAACGGATAGCAATTTGACTGGAGACCTTACAATATGAAAAATATAAATGGCAAATTTGTGGGCATTTAAAACTTGTGGCGATTTTGCTTGGAATGCAGCTAGGTTATAACAAATACTGCTGTTTCCTAAGCGAATGGGACAGTCGCGCACGATCGGATCACTACAGAAAGAAAATTTAACGACCGAGAGAGTCTTTTGAGCCAAGAAAGAAAAATTAAACCAACGCGCCATTAGTTCCCCCTGAAAATATTTTCCTACCGCCAATTCATATAAAATTGTAACTTTTAAATTTTGTGAAGGTCATGGACAAAGGAGGCCGTGGTTTCAGTTATTTAAAAGGAAAGTTTCCTAGAATCAGTGACGCTAAAATTAAAGAGAGAATATTTGTGGGTCCACAGATTAGGAAACTTTCCGGAGATGCGCAATTCGTTTCTATACTTGAAGGCTAGAAAAAAGACGCTTGGAATGCCTTTAAAATGGTGGCAACACATTTTTTTGGGAAACATAAAAGCAGAAAACTATAAAGACCTGATTGCCCAACTTCTTTTGTGTTACCAAACCTAGGGTGTAATACGTCGGTGAAAATTCATTTTCTGGATGCTCATCTGGATTGCTTTCTCGAAAATTGTGGTGCTGTAAGTGATGATAGGTTCCACCAGGATGTTTCAAACATGGAATGAAAGTATCAGGTAAAATAGAAATATGAGATGTTAGCCGACTACTGTTGGACTATTACAAGAAATGCGTGTCTAAATTTTAGATTCAATGATAACCGACAGCTATTTGTCTAGTACCTGGCAACTGTTTTGTCAAAATGTTAAAAGTAAAGTACCCTTTTGAACATTGACAGAGGATCGGCGGTACCCCTGGTAGAAAGTGCTATCAATGGTTAGTACCTGTGCCAATTAAGACTCATCTATAGCTATCTGTCTAGTACCTGGCAACATTTTTGTAGAAATGTTAAAGAGTAAAGTGCCTTTTTGAACCTTGACGGAGGAACCGTGGTCCTTTTGAAAAAGAGTACTATCGATGTTTAGTACCTATACAAATTTTGATTCACCTATAACTATTTGTCTAGTACCTGCCAACATTTTTGTACAAATGTTAAAGAGTAAAGCACCCTTCTGAACATTGACAGAGGATCGATAGTATACCTGGCAGAAAGTACTATCGTTGGTTAGTATTTGTGCAATTTTTGACTTACCTATAGCTATCGACATATCGATAAAGAAAATGTATCGATAGGTGATTTGCTCTCGTCAGTCGATAGGTAAAATCTAATATCGCCCATCCCTAGTCGTGAAACGCTCTACTCTCAAACGTATATAGCTGAGGGCAAATGTAATGCATACTTGACAGCTTGCTTTAGGATGGCGCACTTTATCTGCCTTTTCTTAATCTCTTATTATTGATTGTTTTATTTTGAATAATAATAAATAAATATGCTAATCATCATTTAAAGCAAAAGATAAAGTTTGACATTTTTATAATTTAAAATATTTTATTACTTTTTCTTTTTCAGGAAAAAACATAAATTACATTTTCTGAAAATAAAACAAATTATAACTACTTTTCCGCGTAGCAGTTGGATACATACCGAAATTTTACCAAAACAATTCCTTCATATCAGATTTTTATCAGTCCGTTCTCATAAAACCCTTGATTTGAATGCAAAATTTGAAGTTATGTTGATAAGTAGTTTTTACTTCCCTCGTGAAAGGAGAATATTGTAACCGTGAAAAAATCACCCTCCGAGATTTTTTCAGATCTTTACGTTTCAGGGTCTCTAGATGCCGAAAAACATGTTTTCTTAATTCCGTCTGTCTGGCTGTTCGAGGCATTGCTAAAAAACAACTTAACCGATTGACTTCAAATATTAGTCGAAAATTAGGAGTCATATGGGGATGACCTGGTAACCTTTTAGTAAAAATACAATATGGCGAAACAAAATGGTGGCCTCCAATATATTTCAAATTTTGCATAAACATCAACTATTTTTTTGGAATCAACTGGTAACATTTTGATACGAATCCAAGATGGTGAAACAAAATGGCAGCTTAATAAAATATTTAAAAATTAAGCCTGAAAAAACTGCTTAATGGATTGATTTCAAATTGTGTGCCATAACTAATTGTGGTAAGAATCCAATATGGCGAAAAAAATGGCGGCCTAGTGAAATGTTAAAGAAATTATTATTAAAAGATTACTTATCCAATTTATTTCATATTTTGCACAAACATCAAAGTATTATGTTGGAATCAACTGTTAAAACTTGGTATGAATCCAAAATGGTGGCTTAATAAGGTATTTAAAAATTCAGTCCAATTAATTGTGGTGTAGGGGTCAACTTGTAAAACTGTTTTATTATTTCAAGACAGGCGAACAAAATGGCAACGAAATAAAATATTTGTAATCGTGAAAAAATCGCCTTCCCAGGTTTTAGATGTCTTCAGGTTTTAGCGTTCCTAGGTGCCAGAAAATATGTTTATAAATTCCGTCTTTCCGTCGCGTCGATCCGTCTGTCGGTCTGTCAATCAATTCGCAGCATAGCTTAAAAACCGGTTACCCGATTGACTTTAAATTTTAATCATAAGTTAATGGTCCTATGGGGATGCTCGGTACTATTTTTGTAAAAATTCAATATGGCGACCTAGTGAAATGTTAAAAAAATTGTTATTAAAAGTCTACATATTCCATTTATCTCAAGTTGTGCACGCCCATCAAGTATTATGGAATTTTGGTACGAATCCAAGATGGCGGAACAATATAGCGGCATAATGAAATATTTTAAAATTCAGCCTGAAAAAACGACTTAATGGATTGATTTCAAATTGTGTGCCTTAACTAATTGCATCAACTAGTAAACTTGTGTTACTAATTCAAGATGGCGGCAAAATAAAATATTTATAATCGTGAAAAAATCACTCTCTTAGGTTTTACATATCTTCACGTTTTAGATGCCAAAAAATATGTTTTATCAATTCTGTCAGCCCGTCTGTCGGTCTGTCGATCTGTCTGTCAGTTAGCAGCATAGCTCAAAAACTGCTCACTAGATTGACTTCAAATTTTAGTCAACCATTAAGGGTCATATAGGGATAACCTGGTAATATTTTGGTAAAAATCCAATATGGAACAATGTTAAAAAGATAATTACTCAAAAAACTTATCATTAAATTTACCAAAATACAAAAATCAAGTGTTACCTAGGAAATTGTATCAGTTACAATTTGGCATGAATCCAAGATAGCAAAACCAAATAGCGGCCTAATACAATATTTAAAAAATCAGCATGAAAATACTACTTATGAAATTAATTTCAATTTTTATGCCCGAATTAGGTGTGATATAAGGATAAACTGGTAAACTTGTGGTACGAATTCAACATGAAATAACAAAACGGTCGTATGTGTTAATGTTAAAACCTACTTATTGAATTTCTTTTAAATTATTCCCAAAAGTTAAGTGTGGCATAGATAGAAAAGAACTGGCCAAGTATTTGTAAGAATCCAATATGATGGAATAAAATTGTTTAATATAAAATGTTTGAAATGACAGTACATGTAACACATAAGTATATACTGTGACTACGTCCTGTACTTCACTATTCCTAACAAATGGAAAACAGTCATAATGAGGGAGGTTCAGGGTAAAGTAAATTTATCGATTTTTCTACCTATGCGGGTCACCTGACGTTATATTATGAAAAGTTATTTTTCTTATATCTAGAAACCTTAAAATTTATATATTCGAAAAAGAAACAACCAAGGAGGATAATTTTTTCCACTATTATAATACTTCTCTCTTACAAATATATTTATCTAAAATGAAAGTTACTGGTAGTACTATAATACAAATTTTATCCAGATTAAATTTTTAATATTTTATTACTTTATAAAACACTAAGCTGCATATAACAATAATCTTAGAAACTACTAATAAAAATTATCTAGATACTTCCAAATTATATTTTTTTAGAGATTTCATGGCTTTTCTACTTGGTTTCACAATACTGGATTGGCACCAAAATCTAATACTAAATTTGTGCCATACATTATAAAATAACTAAACGGTTCTAACAATTTAAATGTTCAATGTGACGTCAAGCAAGATAGGCTCGATAAACACTATTATTTTTGGATATTATTTATATACGTATATTAAGACAATAAAAAAAATCACTCTATATTTAGTTCCTACTTTATTAGTATGCAAATATATTAATGTGAAAAACTTTTCTTATCTTTCAGTAAAAACACAGGGATATTGCAACGAAGCAAAAATGATTGATTTTAACAATTTTGTATGAAACGACACAAATTTAGTGAACTCACCTAAATTAAATTTATCAGCATTGGCACTTATACAAAAGACACAAGTAAAGATTAGTAACCGAAACATATTTTTCGCATTTAAAACTACAATTTAAACTTAAACAAAATTCATAAATATTGGCGTACTTAATTATAAAAATAAGTACACGATAATGTCACTGGGATGTGTTTGCTTCTTTTAATTTTGGAATACTCTTGGACTGGACAGAAATATAAATTCTATCTTTAGTTCTAAATCGGTCTTGCGCATATAACCTTTCGTGTTTGTGTTGAAAATTCTAAGTAAATATAAATTCAAAATAATTCGAAGGAATAGATTGGAAGCTTTATGCTATTTATCGACAATTCCAGTAATGTGAATGTAAACATTTAGGTATATAGAGCAACTGTGTTGAATCATTTTAGTAATTTTTTAACAGACAGTGAGAGCTACCTTGAGTTGTTTGGCCAAAAAATATCCAATATTGGAAATAATTTCTTTATTGAAATATATTACTGTGTCGTATCTTAATTGTAGCGTAAACATTATTTAAAAACAAGTAAAACATAATTACGTTATTTTAATATTTAAATAATTAGAAACTAAATCATATATTAAAAATATTTTTAATGAGAAATCTGACACTGATATCAATATTTTTATCAATAATAACAGTATAGTTCGTTACGACCATTCCAATATAATTGTCTGTTGTCTGTAAGTCGGTTGCGGTATTTACTTCTAATATCTTTCATATTCCAGCAGAAAGATTAACATAAATAGGTCGAACTGAAAAACGGCAACCCGATTTAAAAGTAGACATTTGTTTTTACATATCTATTTCTATCAAAGATTTTACATTTAAATCATTTTAAAGCGTTCTTCGAACTTCCATTTCTGTTGCAGCGGTATCTTCACCACTGTTGAATAATAAAAGCTGCAAATTGCTCAATATTCATTTTCATTTTAATTGATCCTTAAAGCTAGATTATACATCTATAGGTACATACTTTTTCTGTCATAGTTTTGTTAAGGGTTCTGGATTTTTATTTTTTATTTTCATCGATCGTTTAGGATAACGTTGGCTGTCGCTGTGTATTAGGATTTTTCCAAAAAGTCAAGCTTTGTGAAAGCTGATTGATTATTAGAAATCATTTCTTTCAACAAAAAATCCAAAATCTTGCAACCAAATGAAATTCTCTAATTTAGGAATGGACTCCTCGTGTTGCTTAGAAAATATAACAAAGACAAAAATATTTTTCCCTTCTCTGTTTTTCGTAAAAAGATGCTCCAGGAATAGATGGGAAACGGTGCAATCACTTGATGGATTATAGTTATCGGATGATTTTATGTGCAAGTATGGATATAAAGCAGCTGAATATATGAAAAATGCTGCTGATTGTAAGTTTAATAACAGGCTAACTTATAGATACCTGTTACTTCCGAACATAAGACTGTAGCAAAAATAAACCTAGTAAGAACGATAGTGCAAAAATAGGCAAGAAATAGTACAATTTGATAACTTGAAGATTTTGTATGCGAGTATTGAGATAATGCTGCTGAATATCAACATTTTCTTAGAACTGGTCAAGAATATACCCATTAAGTATTTTTATATCCTTTAGGAATACCCTGCATAGCATTTTCAAAAACTGGCCTTTTTCTATTAAGTTATCCACAATTTTTGTACAGTAACCTATTTGTCACTGTAATATGATCAAATGTAAAACTTTCTTATTAAGATTATATTTGGCGGTTGTTCTTAAAAACTCTTCGTTCTTTCACAAAAAGACCGTTGTGTCTAAAAAAAGTTAAAATGACAATGGATCAAAGTTCACGACCCCTCAAGATTACGTCAACAAATGACCGATGATAATTCTACGATGTCACGATGAAACATTTGAAAACTCTTGAAAATAGCTATAAGTAAAGTCTCGTAACTTTGCTCTAAGACAATAAGTTTTGAAGTTTTGAAGTTATCGCGGCGACGACGTACCACTATATCAAATCTTACAGTATTAAAGCGTATAATACTCATTTTGTTCTGGCGGCTATTTGCAGAATTTTCGTTAACTTTTAGCCTGCCATCTCTAGAGATGTCGTATACTGCATGTTATAACAATTCGTATTAAAGTGCCGTATTTGCCTTAATAACTCGATGATCTGTATTACAGGTGACGTAGTTGTATTATCCATTAGCGTTCTCTTAATATTCACTCCTTTTCCTAGGTAGTCATCTGTTAGATAACCGCAAGAATTATCTCAGCTTTGAATTTGGAGAGAATGAAAGTGTATTGTATCTTTATTCCGTTATTAAATATTGAAGTTGAAATAAAATGTCAATATAATGCGTTGGCTTAAAACGTCAGACAAAAACAATAATTAAATGGTTCCAAACTAAAGTGAGTACTTATATGGCCAGCTGGGAAAGCTACTGGACTGCATCAAAAAATTACACACGTTGTACCACCTGGTCAAGGGAAGCCGTAACCGCTAGCCAGTAGTTCTGTTCCGGATTTAAATCGGATAGCTTCATTAGGGGGGTTCGTCCTCCCCATAGGACGCGCTCAATGCAGTATGTTACGAGGCCGATAAGCAAAATAAGTAGATGCGTGCGGCTTAATATTTGTTAATTTAGATTAAATCTAGAACAGTAAACCTATAGATATTTTAGTGACACAATTGAATACATATTAAATGAGTAGTATCACAACTAAAAATAGGTACCTAGTATTTCAGATTATGCTTTTGTATTATAGTTGCGGTTTTAGATTTTTTTTTATTATTGACATAGGGTTGTATTTTTGTTATTGTTTGTATTTTTTTGTATTTATTTTTTCTAAAATATATTTTTTTATGAGTTTATAATTTTCAATTCCAAATAGCTAAATCTAAAACCTGTCTTTCTCTTGAAGTTCTTCTGATGCTGGTAGATTTCAATACATATGGACAACAACCGGAATACTTATCCTCCCAAAACAACTCGATGTACACTAAACAACAACAGCACGAAACAATATAGGGTAGTAAAGAAAGATCAATATATGTTGGCATCATAACTGCAACAACAATTCTATAGTCGTCTAGCTATTTATGGGAAACTATAGTTAAATTCAACTTTGAATGAATGAAAACTAATTCAGTTTAGAAATATTCAACGGTACCTATTTTTTTGAAATACTTGAATTTATCAGTATCAACACTACAATGATTTTGTTTATGAAGTTGGGATGGCGCGAAAATGGCGTAACAACGTCAATTCTCAATTGTGAGTGGCTGTAGACATGATTTATTATTAATAAAATATTACTTAGTAATGTTTTTTAGCAAGATATCTCGTTTTGGCAAGACTACTTGCAAAATTGGTAAGACTATTGCAAAATAATTTCTTGTCTTTTTAAAAGAGTCTTGTCTTGCAGCAAGAGCAAGACAAGAACAAGAAATTTGTAAGAGGCTTGTGAAACACTAACACATGTTACTCATTTTTGTTTAATTTGATTTTTTTTTCACTATACCGAATGCATACAAATCTGAACTAAACTATCTATTTTTGATAAATGCGTCGCCTAACTCCAATATCTTATTTAATTATTTGTCTTGAACACCATTTTGTTGATGAAAAGGGGTCCAAAAAAATGCGACCAACTTAATGTAAGGTTTATCCAGTGGCCACAATTTAATAGAAAATTTGCAGGAGGAGAGCCCCTGACATAATCGAAAGCAATTCTTCTTGTAGGCCGCTTTGCACCTACAGAAATTATATATTTTTGCTATCCTACGTATAACTATATATATATATATTACAATATTATATATATATATATATATATATATATATATATATATATATATATATATATATATATATATTAGACAGGAACAAGTATTTATTACGTGCCATTCCACTGAAGACAGTTTATCTACAAATAACGATGCAGGTGATGCATGAGAGCATTGCTGGTTGGTGAACTATTTTCAGTAGTTTTGTTCTGCTAGGTAAACAGAATTGATCTGGCTTCATTATTAATCTCCGCCCACGTTGCTGTATGGCATGTAAGAATGACCAAGTGCTAAATAAGTAATAAGCACTCGTCACTTCGGTGATGCAGTTGGAGTATTCCAAAAAAACTTTATGTATGTCCTGTTATTCCATCTATATCCACAAAGTTAATTTACTGATATCTTCATAACTAGGTACTTCCCAACGTAGTTTTGTTTAGGCACGGGGATACACAGGCGAGTATAAATAGTTACAGTTCACGAGAATTTGATTAAAATATAAAACAAGTTATATTTGTATGTGATATTAGTTAAAGGGTAAAGTTTGGCAAAATAAATTACCGGGGGCTGATTTGAAGAACAAATATTGCAATTTTTTTTGTTGCGTTAACAAATCAAAGTCTACTGACATTTTTGTGATATGTTTTCAGTAAAAAAACATTTAATCAAGTCTGTGAAAAGTTTGGTTTAGTATTGTAATATAATTGGTTGATAGCTACGGATTATGTATGGGAAGTTAGTCACCTGACTTATCTTTCTTGTCAAATTTGTTTTTTTTTAAACTGGCAATAATCTATTTTCTGAAAATGTTAAAATAATAAAAGAAAATTATGATACCTATACTCTTTTTTTGATTCTATACCTATATATCAAATGTGAACTCGTTTGACTTAAATTATCGAATTTTTTTAACTCTTTCACGTAGTTTACCTGAATTATTCTATAATTGCACTATTATTAATAGAATCGTCCGATGCAGCATTTACTCAATCGTTTCCATAGGCTCTTTTATAATTAGAAAGGACGATATAGAACTGGAAAAAAAATGTTTTCTGTTTCATTTGTATCTAAAACTAAATAAATATGTATTAACTTAAAAAGCAACCCAATTAAAAAATAGCTTCTATTAAATTGTTATTTAGGCGATGCATTTATCAAAAATAAATAGTTTAAATCAGGTTTGTATGCATTCGGTAAAGTGAAAAAAAAATCACATTAAACAACAATGAGTAAAATTTGAAATCAACCGATAGCGCTGAAATTTGATATGTAGCCATGAAATCAAAAAAGAAACAACTTTTTTTGTTTACTATTTGTCTGTTTGTTTGAAACTTCTAAGAAAAAGTGCAATTTTCTGCAATTTAAAAAAATGTTAAATTTGACAGATAAGATAGATCACGTGGCTAACTTTTTTGTTGTAATTTGCCCCTATTTTTTGAACGAAAACTTTTCGCTAATTAAAATTTTACTTAAGTCAGTTATTAAATAAGGAGCCCTTATTATGCGCACTTACTGTTAGTGTTTCTCAAGACTCTTGCAAATTTCTTGTTCTTGCTGCAAGACAAGACTCTTTTAAAAAGGCAAGAAATTATTTTGCAACAGTCTTGCAATTTTGCAAAAAGTCTCGCTAAAACGAGAAATATTATTAAGGTAACATTATTCAGTAATATTTTATTCATAAGTCAGGTCTACAGCCACTCACAATTGAGAATTGACATTATCATTGTATCATAGGAATCAACAGGAAAATATTAGGAATATCACTACGAGACTGTAAAACGAAGCAAAACAAAAATTCAGGATATCACACAAAGAATTTACTGCCTCAAGTGAAACTGGTATGTCATGTGTTCAGAAATAACAATAACTGCGGGGGAGTGGTGACCAGATGGAGACCATGAGAAAGGGAAAGAAGTACCGGCAACAACGTTCGTACGACAATTTTAAAAGTCAGCAGGGGTCAATTTGTGTCAGGTTGCTCAGAATAGGGGCACGACCTAGAAAATTGGATGGCCTATTTCCAAAAATAGAAAACGGCTAAAAGAAGAAGAAAAAGTGCTAATGTCCTTGGTAATTTGGGGTGCAAAGGAACTGTGTTCGAATCTCATTAAGTGCAAAGTAAAACGAAATTTGGATTACGATTTGCATTTTACCTGAAGGCTTTGAAATAAAATGCGGTCAAGATCAAGGTAAATTTTTCACTAACAACGGATATCGATCCTTATTAAATGTTTGTGATACAATATGTATGTCTTTTTGATGCAGTAGTTTATTATGGATGTTTTCCTAACGTGGATCAGTACCAGCAGGAGTCCAGTAGCGTAGATTCACTAGGATACATCGGGCACACTCCGGTGTGCGATAGCGCGGAGACTTCACTGATAAACTCATAATACCCAAGATGATTTTGCCATATAAATTTAAATCTACCGCTCAAATCAATGTCAACAAATGTTAGCAGCGAAGTGAATTACGTTCGAAAGCTTGTTTGTTTTCCTTAATGTTCCGCTCACGAACCGTAGTTAATAAGTCGTAAGTCTTTTTTTTTTCATGCTCTGAATTCTCAACTCTAACCACCAATCGGTTTTCGCACCTCTGCGTGCAACCTAACAATTCCAAACACTGTGAGGTAATGAAGGTTTCTTATGGCACAATACGTTTAAAATATAGAAATAAAATAAAACCGCTGATCATGAAAATCTTATGTGGCCTATTTTTTTCGGATAATCTGTGTATTGTTTTAACTCAGTACAATGAAAATGAAAGTGAAAACATAAATATCGAAAGTGCATTGTTAAATCTTATAAGGATGGCTTTACGTGACGTTATGACACCGACAGTGACGCATTCGTAAATGTATTATGTAATTTGAGACAATATGATTTTAAAAACATGAGTAATATCGGATACTCGAGGCCACTAATGTTTCCACTTGTTTATAACCTGCAGATCAAAATTGGGCTAATTACCGACGACAGTAACGCATATGGAATATACACAGGTCATATATTTTCTGTAATAACTAACAACTTCTCACAGTGACACCACGGACTTTTATTGATAGAAGCATTTTCCTTCTAACAAAACAAATTAAGCGACTTTTAAATAATATGCTTTCTTTTTACCTATTATGTCTATGTTCTTAGAATGATGATTGAGTCGTGAAAAATCTAAATTACATAACAAAACGTCATGTTCCTGTTAGTCTTGACAGTAACAATATGTATATAGATTATTAAAGGCATATTGTTGTTCTAGATAAACAAAGCACGTTTTCTTTTTAGTTATAAAAATGGTTTGGCTCTGTGTTTTATCATAAATTACAGATACACGCAATATATTTGGCAGGTTAATATTTTCAGCTTTACTAGAAAGTTACTTGTTTATTTTTGGCCGAATTAGATGTATAAACACAAACAAAAATAAGCTCTAAAATTTTTTAATGTAGTGTAGTGCAGACAAGATTTGACGACACAGCCACAATTAAAAATGACATTATTTATAATTAAAACACTTGTTTTTTTTTCGGTTTCACTCGCAGTTCCCACTAAACAGAATTAAATAACTTTTAATAAATTAAAACACTCTACACATAATTTTTCAAAATGCGCTCTACATGAAAGAGAATATTGCATAAGTGATCCCGGGATGAATTGATAAAAATTTAGTACAAATCCAAAATGGTTGAACAAAATGGTTGCCTTATAAAATGTTAAAAAAATAAATGTAAATAAACATCGATTGTTTTCAAATTTTTGGACAAAAATCAGGTGTTATATATATATAAACTGAAAAAAGTTTTGGGACGAATCCAAGATGGCGTAACAAAATGGCGGTCCAATTTAATGTTTTTAAAATCGGTCTGAAAAAGTCCAATTCATTTTAAATTTTGCACAAACATTACTATTGTGATATAAAGATAAACTGGTAAAATTCTGGTGAGGAGTCATTATGATGGAACAAAATGGCGGCTTTATGGAATGGTTGAAATAACAGTATTAAAAACTACTTATCCAGTTAAGTTGAAATTTTGCACAACCATCAAATGTGAAACAGTATGAGCTAGTAAAATTTTGTCCATCTTATATGGCCAAACAAAATGGCAGCTTAATTATTTTTTTAGTTAAGCCTGACAGGGATAAACTGGTAAAATTATGGGGAGCCATTACGGTGAAACCAAATAATAAAATATTTAAAATATTAGTATAAAAAAAAACTACATATCAATTAACTTGATAATTTGTAACAAAATCAAGTATGAAACAGGGATAAACTATTACAAGGTTGCCAATTCTCTATAGCAATGCAAAATGGCAACCTAATGAAATGTTTAAAAAGCCGGCAACATTCCTTTCCTACAATAAAGACATCCTTTTTATAGATGAAAATATTGAATGTTTTAATTGATTTTCTATAGGTTATATATATAAATTTACAAAAATTAAAGTAATAATATAAATATCAAAATAAAAATGTTGTTTTTATATAGATATGTCAGATCTGGACAATAAATTTGTGGAAAAGGAAGTTGAGTTAAATATGATATGGTCCTGTTGAGCCGTTGACATGTTTCAAACTAGTAATGCATCAAAATTGTTTACTAACTTACTAAAATATAATTTGTTTCAAGTGGTCTGTGAACCGATCCGTGTAACAGGGAACACTCGTACTTTAATTGACCTAATAATTAGTTCTTCCACAGATCTTGTAACGAATGTTGATGTTGTTCCCACGGAAGATATTTCAGATAACTCTCTGGTTAGATACTCAGATGAAATAAAGAAAGAAAAATGTAGGCCTTTATGTGATTTTTCTGCTTTTGATTCAGATATATGTTTAAGAGAATTGGAAGATGTATATAGGGACCAAATATTTAATTTCACATACATAAATGATCACTTTTTGGAATAATAATGTTGAATCTGTTTTTGACATATTTGCTTCATTCAAAGTGTTCGGATTTCTAAGATATTCTTATAGGCTAACCAGCTTGAACCAGCGATTCCAAGCTCATATGGCCTGTTTAATATTTAAAATTAACGAAGAGAGAACTCCACAATATTTGCTTGAAAAATTATGTCAAAGACACCGTATATGTCTATTTCAGCTTTCATTCTCATATAATTCAGCAAATATCTTCAACAAAATCCCCGAAATTTTCAAGATGTCCCCAAGTATCGATTCGTTTAAAAAGATTATTATAGATATAGATATTATAGATAATTTATTTAATCTATAGGATCAATACTTATATTTAAGTTAAGTTATTTAGTGTTTAGCGATTGTTGCATGTAAGAGCATTATTTTGAACGTCGTCATCATTCTAATAATCTTTGTACATGACTATTTTCAGTTTGAAATAAATGCTTTTTGTATTGTGTTTTATTATATAAATATTTAATTTTAATTGTTATTTTATTAGAGACGAATATTACTACTACTAGTATCCTTCAAAAGATCTGAGTATCCATTTTTGCTTGACGTATCTCAAAAGTAAATCTGAAAATAATCCTTAGGATGAACATGATAACAACGTTCCGTTGTGCTGCATTAGTTACCCAAACCACTAGAACACTCTCAACGAAATCCGATTCTTTTGTTGTTTGTATTTGGGTTCAATTGTTTCTAATGATTTTCAGTTTTTAATTTATAGTTTTTAGGTGTACTTTTAAAATTGAGTTTAGACTGGCCTTCACCCGTTCAGTTATTTACTACTCTCGACGAAATCCGACTCTTTTGCTGATTAGATTTTGATTTTAAGAGGTTATTATAAGATCATTTATTTGAGTCGGATTTGTGCCTTTCTATTTATATCTACACTCCCAACTTTTGGGATATGTTGGGCACTTTTGGCTACTAATTTATTCTTTTAAGTTGTAATTGAGTGTTTTCAGGTGTAATTTTAAAAGTGTAGTTCCGTTGAGTTTTGACTAGCCCCCACTCGTTCAATTATTTATTTAATAAATCTTAACAGGCGAATATAATTTTACCTCTAATTTTTACGGCAACATATTTATTTAACTCGTATTGATTCAATCATTATCATTAGCAGAGAAACTAGACAAAAACGAATGCAATTTTTAATTAATCTGTGTTAAAGGCGCCCTAGATAGGACATGACGAAATCAGAAAACAGTACAAATATTGCTAAGTATTTACCTTTCCTAAAATACGTATACGGAGCTGACAAATAAAACATACTATATAGAATTTATATAGAATCATGGAAGCATACATTAAACGTAGGAGTATCCCAGGGATCTGTGCTGGGATCGCTGTTTTTCTTTATATATGTTATTAATTTGCCGCCTAACCTGTGCAACCTTTATAGTTTCACACAGTTATAGTTTCTTACTTACCTCCCATCAAAGCTGTTTGAATCGAATACATCTCACTAATTAACACAGACATATACAGCAAATCTTTTGATGCCCGACTCACGAAAATTGGGGCAGGCATTAAGCTTGTAGGAGATTAAAATATACTTTTTACATACATGACTTAAACACATTACGCTTTTTGGCATATGCCGTCAGGTGAAGAGGAAATAAAATAGCTAAACACAATAACTCTTTTAGAAATGTCGACATTTCGCGACTTTATTGTTGCATTCTCAGGACATAAGATTTTATATCCTACATAAAATATATATCATCAGTCTTTACCTACTCCGTTGGTCTGCAGATATTTCCTAAGCCCAAATAATAAACCGCTTTAACAACAAGAAGATCGTTTAAGAAAACCATTTAGAAACTTAACATCTGGGAAATATCTGCGAACCAACGGAGTAGGCAAAGACTGAAAATATGGGTTTCATGCAGGATATGAAATCTATATATGTGTCCTGAAAATGCAACAATAAAGATACGAAACGTTGTTTTTATCACTGGATCCGAACCCCAAATAATACACCAGTCTCACAAAAAAACAAGAGGATCGTTAACGAAAATCATCATTTAGAAATTTAATATCCCGAAAATATCTGCGGACCAACGTAATAGGTAAAGACTGATAATATAGGTATCATGCAGAATATAAAATCTATATGTGTTCTGAGAATGCAACAATAAAGTTGCGAAACGTCGACAATTTAAAAAAAAACTTTCGTTTTTTTTTACTGGATCCGAACTCCAAATAATACACCACTCTCATATAAAAACAAGAAGATCGTTAACGAATTATTATTAACTCGAACTTATTACCTCGAAAATATCTGCGGACCAACGGAGTAGGCAAAGACTGATAATATGGGTTTGATGCAGGATATAGGATCTATATATGTGTCCTGAGGATGCACAAATTAAGGTCCGAAATGTCGACAATTTAAAAAAAGACTTTTTTTTACTGGATCTTAACCCCAAATAATACACCACTCAAACAATTTTTTTTTAACATTGTTCGACCGTATTGGATTTTTACTAAAATATTACCAGGTCATCCCCATATGATCCTTTATTTTTTATCAAAATTTGAAGGCAATCAGGTAAGTAGTATTTCAGCTATGTCGCGAACTGACAGACAGGCCGACAGACAGACAGACCGACGGAATTGATAAATTATATTTTTTGACATCTAGGAACGCTAAAACGTGAAGATATGTAAAACCTGAGAGGGTGATTTTTTTCACGATTACAAACATCTTATTTGGCCGCCATTTTGTTCCGCCAAGTTGAATTAGTACCACAGTTTTACTAGTTGACCCTTTACCACAATTAGCTTAGTTTAAGCTGCCATTTTGTTCCGCCATCCTGGATTCGTAACAAAATGTTACCAGTTGATTCCAACGTAATACTTGATGTTTTTTGCAACATTTCAGATAGGTTGGATAAGTAGGTTTTTAACAATATCTTTTTTTAATATTTTACTAAGCCGCCATTGTGTTTCGCCATATTGGAGTTTTACCAAAATCTTACCAGGCTATCCCCATATGACCCTTAATTTTTGACCAAAATTTGAAGTCAATAGGTAAGTAGTCTTTAAGCTATGCCACGAACTGACAGAGAGACAAACAGACAGAAAGACCAATAGACGGACCGACGGATAAAACAATAGTATTTAGCATCTAGCGACGCTAAAACGTAAAGATGTGTAAAAGTGAGAGAATGACTTTTTCCCGATTACAAATATTTTATTTGGTCACCATTTTGTTCGGCCATCTTGAATAGTACCACTATTTTACTAGTTGAGCCCTATACCACAATTAGTTGAGGCACACAATTTGAAATCAAACATTAAGTAGTTTTTCAGGCCGAATTTTTAAATATTTCATTAGGCCTCCATTTCGTTCCGCCATCTTGGATTCGTACCAAAATGTTACCAGTTGATTCCAACATAATATTTGATGTTTTTGTAAAATTTGAGGTAAATTGTATGAATAATTTTTTAATAATAATTCTTTACGTATATACCATTTCACCAAACCACCATTTTGTTTCGCCATATTGGATTTTCATCAAAATGTTACCAGGTCATCCCCATATGAACCTTAATTTTTGACCAAAATTTCAAGTCAATCGGGTATGTAGTTTTTTAGCTACGCTGCGAACAGACAGACAGACAGACCGACGGAATTGAGAAAACATGTTTTCGTCATCTAGGGACACTGAAACTGAAACACTGAGGATCTGAAAAAATGTCGGAGGGCAATTTTTTCGTTATTACAATACTTTCCTTTTACGAGGGAAGTAAAAATCGGTAAATTTCCTTTTCCCTGAACTTTCCTTTTATTAGGAATAGTGAAGTATCACCCAATTTAGTTCAGTATATAGTCATTTAAAAAAACATATATACCATATTTTCAAATATTTTTATGGGGCGCCATTTTGTTCCATCATATTGGATTCCTACCAATGATCGAGTTGTACTTCTCGAACACTGTTTAGTCGTCGAGTTTTTGATGTGTAACGATTGCAGATGATCTAGAAGTTCTCTTGAAGACTCTCTGGTTTATTTTTCTTGTGGACTGTATGTTCGTAGTTGTATTTTAGAAATTAAAGGCCCTAGTTGCACAACAATAACACCAACATTTATTTGAAAAGCTATGTACAAACTAGGGATTAAAATACTTGTTACTAATTTAAAACGTAGGATTAAAAATAACGAATAACTATTTAACTCCGGTTATGGACAGACTAATCCACAACCTGTTTAAGTTACGCTAATTTGCGCACGACGAACCCTATTTATTTCGGCCACGTTACTTTACGTGAACCCTACGCGCGTAAGTCGGTCAACTCAAAAAACCGAGTTGTTCGCGTGAGATCGTACTCACTTCTGTCGACCCATTTTTTTCTTGCCGTTGTTATTCCCCTAGCATCCTTCGTTTTTCAAGAAAGCTGACGAGCCAGAAATACGGGCTCCACAATTTGTTATGACTATAGATTTTAGAACGCTCTATTGACAAAGCGGCAAAGATCTTACATTTTATATTGAATTGAACCTTGAAATGAATACTTGAACATGGTTCGACGTTTATTTATGTGATACTAAAAAAAGCATTTTGTTAGCTTAAAAAGCACGAATTAAAAAGCTTTGCTTTAATAAATCTAAATAAAAAATATAAAGATACTTATATATTGTTGGTTTAAATCCCAACAACCAATATTTTACCAGTTTCTACTTATGCCATACTTAATTTTTGGGTATAGTTTAATAACTATTTTTTAGTTTGACATACACCGTCATTTTGTTACGTCATGTTGAATTCGTACCAGTTTATTCCTGTATCACATTGTATTGAATAAACATTTTTTGGGTTGATTTAAAAAAAATGTATTTGGTCGCCATTTTGTTGCGCCATCTGTACCACAACTTTACCAGTTTATCTGTATATCGCATTTAATGCTTGCCATACACTTTGAAATTAATCTAATGAGTAGTTTTTCAGGTCGATTTTTTAAATATTTTTACTGGGGACATCTATAAAATTCCGGGGATTTTATTAAAGATATTTACTGAATTATATGAGAATGAACGCTCTAATAAACGTGTACGGTGTTCTCTCCTCGTAAATTTGGAATATTGAACAGGCCATATGAACTTGGAACCGCTCGTCCAAAGTTAGCCAATGAGAATCACGAAAACAGTCTGTAATATCATCAAATTTTCGTAAATTGAGCGAAAAACGTATAAATGCGTTTTTTAATTTTTGAATATTTCATTAAACGGCCATTTCCGATTCGTATCAAAATTTGATCAGTTGATTCCTACGTGAAAAATTTAAGATAAATTGGATAAGTAGTTCTTTAGTAATAATGTTTTAAGATTTCACTGAGCCGCCATTTTGTTTCTAGAGACCCTGAAACGCCATGACCTGAAAAAATCTCGGAGGGTAATTTTTACAATACTTCCCTTTTACGAGGGAAGTAAAAATTATTTGGGCGCCATTTTGTTCTGCTCTCTTGAATTCGTACCAGAATTTTACCAGTTTATCTCTATATCCCACTTAATGCTTACACAAAAATTTATATTCATCTAATAAGTACTTTCTTTAGGCCGATTTTTTAAATATTTCATTAGGCCTCCATTTTGTTTTGCTGTCTTATATTCATATCAAAAACCAGGTCATCCCAATATGACCCTTAATTTTTGACTAAAATTTGAAGGCAATCTGATGAGTAGTTTTTAAGCTATGCCGCGAAGTGTCAGACGGTCAGACAAACCGACAGGTGGACCGACGGAGATGATAAAACAAATTTTTTGGAATCTAGGGGCGCTAAATTCTAAAAATATGTAAAACCTAAAAGGGTGATTTTTTTTACAAGGCCGCCATTTTATTCCGCCATTTTAAAATAATACCACAGTTCTACTATTTTAGTTAATCTCTATACCACAGTTAATTATGGCATATAATTTGAAATCAGTCCATTAATTAGTTTTTTCAGGCTGAATTTTTAAATATTTTATCAAGTCGCCATTTTCTTCCGCCAATCTTGGATTCGTACTAAAATTTTATTGGTTGATTCCTACATAATATTTGAATTTTATGCAAAATTTTAGATAAATTGGATAAGCAGTTTTTTGTAATGATTTTTTTACATTTCACTAGGCCGCCATTTTGTTTTGCCATATTCGATTTTTACAAACATGTTACCATGTCATCCCCTTTTAATCAAATAAGCTTTGAAGTCAATCGGGTAAGTCGTTTTTTAGCTATGCCCTGAACAGACAGACGGACCGACGGAATTGAGAAAACATGTTTTTACTCTGGGAGGGTTATTTTTTACATTACTTCCCTTTTACCAGGGAAGTAAAAGTAGAAAAATATTGATGTTTCAAAACTTTTAATTTTAAAGACTTCATACCATTTCATTGATGATACATATTATAATATCAACTGACGGCATTATCAGAGAAACTGCAAGCCTTCAAAATATTTCATACAAATATTTTTTAAGAAAATTTATAATTTACATAATCATTTTTGATGGAAGCGATTTCTATTATAACACAACTACGCTCATTTAAAAAATGTATTTTGATGACAAAACTTCGAAACTCTTTAGTTCTAAAAAAAGAAAGCACGTATAAAACAGAAACGAATTAATCATAATTTTACCCACATACTTTTCGGACCAGATGAATGATTAAACCGGAGAAACCAAGCATTAACGTATTATTGCAAACCGAGAGAAAACAATGGAATATTAAAAACCAAACCATTTAGCCAATTAGGTCAACATTTTTAATGAATTCATTTAGAACAATTAGAGAGATTACATTATCATTTGCTAAGAGGCGGACTGACATAAATTAAAGTATCGAAGTCTAGATGTGCGTGATGCAGCATGTCACAAAATAAAGTAAATTAAAAAATGGAACTGATTTTTATGTACAGGGTAATTTAAAATAAAACGTACATGTTAAAGAAGTTGTAAAATCTTTTTTGCTGCTATTAAAAATAATTTTTAAATAAAGGCAAATTAATTTATTTTGGTTGTGGATCACATATATTTATACGTCAAATTATAGAAACTCTTTCCTAACTCTAGGAAAGTGCTGAACTGAAATGTGACCAGGGAAGGCCATAGATTATTTTCTTATTGGAGTGAGGTTAATACAAACATCCAACTCATATATTAAAAACTTAAAAACCCGCAGATTAAATTTTAAAACTACTTTATTGTACCATATTCATATTAAAGTGGGCATCAAGGCAATAGTTTATAAATTTAAAAATTAAAATAGCTGAAAATATGGCATTAGATATTCTCTTTTTATTATTCGCAACAAAAACATTTTTTCATAGATCATAAAATTTATAATTCTAACTGCAATATATGGTAAATATGAAATGCATCTATTCTGTATGGGAACAGTTTGTACAGGGTGCGGCAGAAAAATCTCCCACATTTCAAACGTTAATAAGAAAACCTAGTTAATATAATTAAAAATTATTTTCTTTACATAAAAAACAAATAATGCAGTTTGTCCTTGCTATATTTTAAAAATGATTTTTGATATACATTTGTAGATGATTTATATGTCTGTACCACTAAGTGGATCACTGCCTGTGGTATTGGTACTTTTTCTTGGAATATAGCTGCTTCTAAGTTAACTCGATTTGCTAGACCGAAAAATTCGAGTACAAACTACGTCAATAGACTCGAAGAAAAAATACGAGTCTTCAAGGTAATAATCAGTCTGGAAGACTCAATAGTCGAAAAAAAAAGAAAAACTTCACATTAGCCTTATCATAGAAACAAAAATCCGGTACCAAAAACGTACATTATTCACTTATATTTTAAAATACATGTTGTAAAGAAGTAGATTTTTTCGTTATGTACATACCTATAGTAATAGTTTTTAATTTTATGCAATATAGTTTATTTTGAATTTTTTTTACTAGCATTTCCCAGAAGTAACCAAAGGTTATAGCAAAATAAATATATGCACGTATTTCCTTAGTTTTATTTCTACAGATAAAATTATTTTTACATTTAAATATATCTAAAAGACTGAAAAAGACTGATATAATTAGATATTATTTATTAAACATTTAATCCTTAAGATAATTTACAAATTCTATACTATACTATAATATAATAAATCCATGACTCTACTGGTATAGGTGTTATAAATGAGCGGATGAATCCACCAGGACTAGTCCCGCCATATGAAAAAAGGTCAATTGTTAAACTGTTTCAAACATCTTAATAAAAAATGTATTTTCGGTGTGGGTAAAGTAATGTTTCCGTAAACAATATTGAAATATCTTATCAAGAGAAGTTGTTAATAATTCAAACCTAAACTTTATTCCAAATTTCAGCCTGCGTTGATTTATTTTCTTTTTTTTTTTAGTATTTTTTTCCCACAATGTAGAAAAAAAAGTTTTTTTTTGTAATGAAAGAGAAATGAGATTTAGCCAACCATGCAAATGTTTTAGTGTGTGCCCGTCTGATAAACACCTTCAATCAGAAACACTTTTCTGCGGTTGGCCGAATTTTATTGTGTTTAGCGTTCGCGCCAAAAAGATTTCATATCCTTCTTTTATAGTTCTCGCCTCGTTAATCCTTTTTTGATTTTGATTTAATTACTATTGGGTTATGAGTTCCGCCACAGATGCCTTTATCCTGTTCTCAATAGAGTATCAGTCCGGTGAAAATTTCGATGTTTTCCTAGTAACTATTTATTTTTAATATTTGGTCATGGGACGAAAGCCTAAGAATGATGCACCACATTAAACTGTTGTTGTCTTGTTAGTGACTTCACGCCCTGTATTTCAGGACGCGAACGCGGAGTTTCCGTCGATATTCTCGTATACTTATAGCAGCTTGTCTCTAGACGGAACACGGTCTTCCCCGGGTGGTCACCTATTTAAGTACTAGCCGCGCGTGGCGATGCTTGACATTGATTATCGTCCGAGATCGGACCAACGCAACTCACCGCCGGACGATTGTTTCGTCTTGTTGGTGAATCTGGTTTGGTTTTGTGTGTTAATAAGTGATATTTAAGAAGAAACGTGTCAACGGTTGACCAAATTTCGTTGTGTTTAGCAATCTTAAAAAAAAATACAACCAAAATTTATTAAGTAAAAAAATTGTGTAAGAAATCACTTCAAAAATTAACCATTGAACCAACCACGACTGGCTAATCGGACTAATATTGGTGCCAAAGTCTTACACAGCCCTTATAACTAATAATATTTCATAATATAACCTTAAATGTTTTGAAATTTAAATCTCGAGCATAAACGAATTTTGTGAACATCCCGAAAATCATGGGCCTGCATTTAGATTATGCTTTTGGAAACAATCCCTTAATTAGAAATAAAAACAGGAACTATAAACATCCCAAAACGGTTTTTTTTATATCGTGCCCTATTTTTAGTTTTTTTTTAGTTTTTTAGATGTTTAACAAAAGTAAGGACGTATATAAGGAACGAAGCTCTAGGACTGGTTAGATGAAAGTAAAAAAGTAATTAATCCGAAAAAAAGCAAGATTGAAAAGTTACTACAGAATAACCAAAGCTTAATAAAGGAAATAGGTTAAAGATATTACAGAATCGGCAATAAAAAGTTAGTGCCCATAGTGTGACCTCAATGTTGATTTACATCCACTAATGGCATACTTGAAGCGAAACTAAGAGCAAAGATAAAAGAAATCTCCATGGCTGCGATTCTTTAATTCCAAACTGCATTATTTATCACCTTTCCTGCCGTATAAGAAAAATGTTAATGTTGAATCATCGTCCGGCTTTTACCCATTAAAGAGTTCTTTTGGTGCCCGACCGCTTCGAGTCATATATCTTTGCTAACTACATTTGCAATAATTTTTTCTGATAATTTTGTTGTTCCACTTGCGCAAGTGCGCCTACTTTTATAATTTGTGGGTTAAAAATTAAAGATGCTAATCATTTTTACGAGCGTTTACTTTTTTATTACGATTTTAAGCTATTTAATTGCAGGTGACCAAACCTAATTAAGATTTAATGATTTAAATCTGTTATTAATCAGCTTGTTACAGAAACGTATTAAAACCATTTTTTGCTGCATGAACATATTAATATTTTTTATATATTATAATTTTTAGGTTAAGTTGTAGTTGTGTGAAATGCAATATTGAAACAACAAATTTACAGATTCCGTTTACACCAATTAAATTGATTTTAACAGCTGAATAAAAGTGACGCAAAAAATCACAAAATAAATTTAGAAATATTTTCAAAACTAAATAAGACATTAAAGACTTTTTAGCAAATTCTGTGCTGAGTTATTGAATTCATTTTGGTTTTAACATATAGCAAGCAACTCACTTGTACAAAGGCTTATATAACATTACCCAATTCTGATCTTAAGTTTCTTTTTCATCAAAAATCCGGAAAAAAATATTTTTAATTGTTCCGGAGTGATATAGAGCTAAACTGAAAAAAATTAAACGTTTTTATGCAGTATTTTTATTTCTCTTTACTAGATTTTTGCTACTCTCAATAAATTTATTGATAAAAGAACTAATACACACCTTTTTGTTAGTTAACCGAATATGGTGTAGTTCGTATTTACATTCTATTTTTTTGTGCGCTGGACCGCTTCGAGTAATTTATTATTTTTACTGGAAATTTTTGTTGTTCCAGTGAGCCTACTTTTTTAATTTTTGGGTTAAACATTAAATATGCTAATTATTTTTATGAGTTTTTAATTCTAAATGACAAGTGTGACGACGTTGTGTGCTGAAAGCGATTAACATAGACCTGCTCATAGTGTTTCTTTTAGCTTCTAGAGTCTTGCCGAATGGAGTCGGGACTACCTCGGTGGGTTCGGTCGAATCTACTAGTTCATTATGGTCCATGTCTTCTGGTACAAGGGTTTCGGAGGGTCCAGTTCACGTCAGAAATTGAGGAAAACCGGTGAAAATCTTATAAAATCATGTCGGGAGGAATTAACGGCGAAGACTAAATCTGGTAGATGTACATCCCATTTTCTATGATAGGCTTCACAGAATTGGGCCACCATTGTTTTGATGGTTTTGTTGGTGCGTTCTACGGGATTGGCCTGCGGTGTGTCCGGTGGTGTTAGTGGATGATTAATGCCTATTTCTTGAAGAAGTTCTCTGAAAACTTGCCCGGTCTATTGAGTTCCTTTGTCGTGAACAACCAAAGCGAGTGATGTCGCTTTGGACGATCGAGACAAGATCCAACTAGATTGGCACTTACAGTATCCCAAGCTTGGTCATTTTCGAAGGTTACATCCGGGTGGTTCTTGCTTCGAGGATATTGCTGACAAGATGAACAGTTTCGGATATATTGAGCAATTTCTCAAAACATTTCTGGCCAGCAATATCCCCGTGTTCAGCAGTAGGCCTGTCATTCTTTTCTTCTACGATGGCTTTGTGTGCTGCCTTTGGGATGCAAACTTTCCACGGGTCGATCATTTCATTTTAAGTCAGACCGGTCATATCCCAGAAATGATGGTATAGTCAGCCATCTTTGATACAATAGTCAGGAAAAGCGGACGAATTAGTTTTTACGGTGCGGTGGTCTTCTTTGCGGTGTATCAGTTGCACGATGTTAATTCTTCGAGGGATAAAATCGGGTCGGATAGTTTCTCATAGTCTTCGGTGTTGACTTAGCCTCGTGTCAATGCGTCAGCCACTCGGTTTAATTTTATTTTATTTCGAAGTCGAATTGTTGAATATAGATACTCTATAGCGCTAGTCTTCCTGAAGGACTTTTGTTGGAATGGAGAGATTGGTAGTCGGTGGTAACGATAAAACGATATGCTTCTAAATATGGCCTCATCTTTTCAACTCTAACAATGGCTAAACACTCTTTTCCGGTAACAGAGGACTATCTTCTTGTTGGCGGTTAGACTGCGACTTGCATAAGCGATCATATGATCGCCATGAGATCGCTTATGCACCGTGATGTTGAATCAGAGCCCATTATAGGATGCATCTGTCTGCAAGGCGGATGGCTTGGAAAAATCTGGGCAAACTAAAACTGGGGCTTCTGTCAGGCAAGTCTTTAATTGGTCAAACGCGTTCTATTGTTCTCCCAGGTCCATCGGATATTCTTCTTAAGAAGGCGTTTCAAGGGACCGAAAATTTGAGGAAAGTTTTGTACAAAACTGGGTACTAGAAGTTTAGCTCAAGGTTAGCACAGCAAAGGAAACTTCGTTTCGGTTGTTGAGATGTTCCTTGAAGCTCTCCCCGAGGACCATGATGTCATCTAAATAGGCAAAGCAGAAGGGACCGAGCTTTAGTCTTATAATAAGGTTAATCAGACGCTGAAACTTTGTACAGCCCCTTCTCGTGAACTGCGAAGGCGGTGATGGGCTTAATGTCTTCGGAAAGTGCCAGTACCATTGTGTAAAATTGATACTGGAGATATACCGGGCCCTTTGAAGCTTGTCCAGGATAGCATTAGTATGCGGCAGTAGATAGGCTTTTTGGAAGTCGATGCAAAAGCGGTGTTTTCCATTAATAATTTCATGCATCCTGGAATTTTGCGAACGGTATCGCTGTTTGATAGGCTCGGTATTTTCCAAATAAATGATATGTTTTACTAAAGGAGGGTTCCCCCATATTCTACTAAATTTTGGCAGCTATGGTCCAGGAACGATTTAAGTTGTCGGTCTTCTTTTCGGTTAAAGTCAGCTTCGTTCTCCCTGGATTTCACTTATAGGACTACACATATCGGGTATATGTAAAGGCTCGTTATTTAGGTACACTTGACTACAGCCAAGGCCCAGGTAAAACGAGTGATGACACTAGATCTGATGTCAAGTTTTGTTAGCATGGAATTACCAAGTTTTAGTGGTACTCGGTATAATTTAGTAATCTTTATCACTCCACTGGCTACTTTTGCGCTTACGACGATCAAACGGAATTTCCGGCAACTAGTTTTCCGAATGGTGGCACGGACAGCCTCGGGAAAGAATTCCTTCTTTCTTACATCTTGAGTAAAATAATTTCGGTGCGCCTTGACAATCATTTCGAAAGCATCAAGGTTTTAGACGTCCCGGCGGTCTTCTGATAAACGTACTTCAATTATTGTTGGTGGGTGGTAGCCTTTCTCGTGTTGTGTGGGTCGGTTCTGGACCTCTGAGCGGTAGGTGGATTGCGGTTACTGATGGTTACTAGTATTCTCCCATGCGTGAGAGCTCGGTGGTTGGCACGGGAGTGCCTCGGCTGTTGCAGGAGTAGCTCGGTTTCTCTGACAATCTATGAGAAAGACTGAATATCGGTGATGTCGGTTCTACGTATGAACTGTCGGTATTCGGGCAGCAGGTTTCCGTAAAGCCACCTTAATTCTAGATCCAATGTTACCATGCTCGCATACTATGCTCTGTAAGTCAATTATGTACAGGCTGGATGGTTTATTAGGTGTTTGGAGACGGCGATTTTCCTTATTTTCTGCTTCCAGGTGAAAAAAAAATATACCTCAAGCTCAAATTTTTACTATATTTAAAAAAACTGTTATACTTTTAGTTTTTTGTAAAAGATAAGCCATATTTTATACAGGGTGACCAAAAAATATATTTATATTGATACTTTTAAAAAACTGTTATAAGTTACTTGTTTAATTGAGAGACCCTGTATATTTTACGACCAACGGATAGAACTAAAAAATCCTAACCTAAACAAATATGGTGTTCCTATACCTATCTTTCATCGTTTTTTTACTTATTAAGGTTTAAAACGATTCGCTTGAATCTAAAATATTAGTCCTAGTGTGCTATGATTTAATGGCAGCGCGTTTTAAGAAAAAGAGATATTGTTAGAAGAACGAGAAATATTAATTTTCATAGTGCAGCGTGCAAATTTTTTAAAACAGATGTAAAAAATGGAGAATTATGCTTATTCAAATATGTTAAATTTGTTTTAAATCCGTGGTGAGAGTCAAAAAAATGTAGAGAGAACCTCTAGGAGATTTAATGATCTCTATCCACATTTGATTTAATCAATTACTTTAATTTTGGAAAGATAAATGCCCCTAGAAATAAAATACATTTAGTAACTGGAGATGAAGCCATTGAAATAACGATTTAACGATAGATTATTTTCATGCGTATCCGCATGCCTCGATATCCAGTGCTTCTAAAGATTTGGGAATTTCTCGCACCTCACAAAATGCACAATCAAACTTTTAACTTTACAAGCTTTGCAACCCGACGATCCTCCGAAACGTGTAGAATTTGTGAACTACTGTTAACCAAGACATACGAAGATGTCGATTTAAAAAAAAAACATTTAGACAGACGAATCGAAGAAGTTTTCGCGTGAGGGAATTCTCAATCGGCGAAACAATCTCTTCTGGGATTGCGAAAATCCCCATTTCATTAAAGAAAGAGGATCTCAACATAAATCCAGTTTTATTGAGCTTTATTTGCTAATGAACGATTTTTAATGAAAACTTAACTGGTCGACAATATCTGGGAATTTTAGAAACAACTCTAAATGATTTTATGAATGATTTGCCTCTTAACATATATCAAAGTTGTTGGTATCAGTTGAATGGCGTACCTGCCCATTGTACAAATGAAGTAATTAGAGAGCTGTTTGGTCCTTGCAATTAGCCGCCGCGACCACCTGATCTAACCCCAATAAACTTTTACTTATGGGGTAAAATTAAAGAGGTAGTTTACAAGATACCCGTGATTATACGAGACGATTTGGAAAATCGGGTAAGGCGAGCTTTTCAAGAAATTAATCCATCTGAAATACAAAAAGCCACAACTGAACATGTCATGGCTTCGATTCACGAATGTTTACGGGTAAATGGCCAGGACTTTAACATATTAGTAACTAATATTTGTAAGTTATTATGGTATTTATAATGTTTGTAGATTGTTTTGAACGAAAATTAAATTAAATGTATTGCTCCTTAGGTCTCTAATGTGTTATTTATATTGCGCGATGTGTGAGTTGTACAGAGTTACTTGTCTTTAAATATAATTTATATTTTTCGACATATAGGTTCAATAGTTTGGAGAATAGCTTAACTTTAATGGCTTACTAACGTCTATATGTTTTTTTCTTAAACGGCGCTGTCGTTAAATCATAGTACATTAGAATAAATTTTAAATTTAAATAGCAAATATTAATACTTATCGTTAAAAACGTTAATAAGTAAAAAACGATGGAAGATAGATATAGGAACATTATATGTGTTTAAATTGGGATTTTTTAGTACTATCCATTTGTCTTAAAATATATAGAGTATCTCATTTATAAAAGTAACTTAAATAACAGTTTTTTAAAAGTGCCACCGTAAATATATTTTTTGGACACCCTGTAGAAAATATGGCTTATATTTGTCATAAAACTAAAAGTATAACAGCTTTTTCAAATAAAAATAGGGATTTTTTTTCGTGCATAATTTAATTATTCGCTTAACCATGTTTTGGTCGAAAAAGGACATGCTGACTACATTTAAAATTTCAAAGTTGATGTCGATTGCAGATATATCTGATATATATATAATACCCTGTATATAGCTATCTAAAATCACGTCAGGTAATTTTTTACTAATGTTTTAGTTTTTTTTTTAACTGTCAAAAGCATTTTTGTCAAATGGTTCTTTTATAACATTCTTAAGAGTTTTTTGCGCAAAGTAAGGAATTTATGACGGACTCATCTGACGAATTCTCCTGGTTTGCTGACGAGGGTGCTCAATTTATTAAAAATAAAGAAATGAAGTTTAGTTAGTCCGAGCTAATCGGTATAAAATGCTTACGGTTTTCTTTTAAGAATTATTATTTTAAATTATATTTGTTACACGTGTCTGTAGGTTGCTGAAATTCGTCCATGGCTTGCTTCAGCACCGCAGCAGCCCTATACTCTGCGCTTATGCCCAGAAACCATTTTGCCTATTTTTTAAATTAGTGTAAAGATAAAGGTGCAAAACGTTTTAGAGGAAGTGCTTTTAGAATACTTTTCAGATCTCAACAAAGTACACAAGCCAAATAAAGTTTGTTCACGTTATTCTAAATGAGCGGTAGTTTTGTAATTTAGAAGACAGTAATCAAGGAAACCCTAAAGTGTAAGAATCGAGGTAATAATACAGTTTGAGGGTAAAAAGGAAGAATTATATTTTCTGAGGTAACATACACAAAATTAAAGTACTCAGTATAATACTATATTGTGTATACAACAAAATAATAACTCAAAACTAAATTATTCTTGTATGGGGTCATACAACGAGAACTAAGCAGGACTATTATCTCAGCTTAACTCTCGTAAATGGGAGGTATTGTAATCACCTTTTTTCAAATCTTTACGTTTCGGGGTCCTTAGTCTGCCTCTTCGCGGATCAGCTAAAAAATTGCTTACCCGATTGACTTCAAATTTTGGTCAAAAATTAAAAGTCATATTGGAATGACCTGGTCACATTTTAATAAAAATCCAATATGGCCGGCCTGGGCAAATGTTAAACAAATGATTAAAAAACTTCTTATCCAGTTTACCTCAAATTTTGCAAATAGTTCAAGTGTCAAATTAACTAGTAAAATTTTGGTACGAATCCAAGGCGAAATAAAATGGCGACTTAATAAAATATTTAAAAAATTCGGCCTGAAAAAAACTACTTTTAGCAGGTTTTACATATATTTACGTTTTAGCGTTCCTAGATGCCAAAAAAATATGTTTTCTCAATTCCATTTGTCTGTCTGTCTGTCAGTTCGCAGCGAAACTAAATGGCAACCTAGTGAAATGTTAAAACAATTATTACAAAAAACAAATTATCCAATTTATTTCAAATTTTCAGGGCCCTTGATTCCCAAAAAATGGTTTCTCAATTCCGTCAGTCTGTCTGCATAGCTAAAAAACTACTTACCCGCTTGATTTAAAATTTTGGTCAAAAATTAAGGGTCATATGGGGATGACCTGGTAACATTTTGGTAAAAATTCAATATGGCAAAACCAAATGGCAGCCTAATGAAATGATAAAAAAATACTAAAAAACTACTGATCCAATTTATCTCATATTTTGCATAAAAATCAAGAATTATGTCGGAATCAACTGGTAAAATTTTGTTACGAATCCACGATGGAGGAGCACAATGGCGGCTTAATAAAATATTTAAAAATTCAACCTGAAAAACTACTTAAGGGCCTGATTTCAAATTGTGTGCCATAAATAATTGTGGTATACAGACGAACTATTAAAACTATGGTGCTCATTTAAGATAGCGGAATTTAAATGGCGGCTAAATAAAAAATTCCGTCGGTCCGTCTGTCGGTTTATCTGTCTACTGTCCAATGTCGCGGAATAAAACGGCGGTTTAGTGAAATGTTTAAAAAATTATTACGAAAAGGCAACGTATCCAAATTATCTAAAATTTTGCACAACAATCAAGTATTACGTAGGAATCAACTGGTAAAATTTTTGTATGAACCCAAGATGGCGAAACAAAATGGCGGCTTAATAAAATATTAAAAAAGTCATCCTGAAAAAGCTATATATTTATCATATCAATTATAAAATCTTGTGCAATAATTAAATGGGATATAAAGATGAACTGGCCAAAAACAAGTTTTCTCAATTCCGTCGGTCTGTTTGTCTATCAGTTTGCGACGTAGCCAAAAAAATAATTACCAGTTTGACTTCAAATTTTGGTCAAAAACTAAAGGTCTTATGGAGACAACCTGGTAACATTTTGGTACATATCCAATATGACGGAACAAAATGGTGACCTGGTGAATTGTTAAAAAGTTATCACTAAAAAACTAGTTATTCAAATTAGCTCAAATTTTGCACAATTATCAAGTGTTACATAGAAATGGACTGGTAATATTTTGATATGAATGCAAGATGGCAGCGGTATAATAAAATATTTAAACAATCAGTTTAAAAAACTATTTATTAGATTAATTTGAAATTTTGTGCCAGCATTAAGTGTGGTGTAGACATAAACTAGTATAATTGTGATACTTCAAAATCTCGGAATAAAGTGGCGACAAAAGAAAATGTTCAAAAAATCAACGTAAAATAATCCTTCTTCAATTGACTCCAAATTTTTCACAAAAATTAATGTGATATAAGAATAAACTGGTAAGAATTAAACATGACGGAACAAAATAGCGGTCTTACAAAATCAGTGTAAAACCTGTTTATTTAATTTATTTTAAATTATGTCCAAAAATTAATTGTGGCATAAGTAGAAAATAGTAAAATAGTGGACCAAAATAGCGTCCAATAAAAATATTTGAAGACATTATATGTATATGTGATACTAAATTATTATGTACGAAACTAAATTGAGTCACACAATAAGAGCAAATATTCATAACGAAGGATGTTCCGGGTCAAGAAAATTTACCGAATTTTTATTTTTTAAATCTGCTTTTGCTACTATTTCTATTCAAAAAAAAATGTTTGGAAAGACAGTATATCTATATGTGCTACTAAATGACTACGTGCGAAATGCCATTGATCACTCTTCTCTATTAAATTTTGCGATGATATGCTTTTTTCTGAACAAATAAAATATTCCCAATCCTTGAATTTAACTAAAAAGTACATCGTGGAAAGATCGGTATATCTCTGGATATGATCACAACGGTCTGAAGAACAGGTTTTAAATCCCACCACTCGTTCCATCTTCAGTGTCCCAAAAGAAACCAATGCATAGCTATACACACATGTTACAGATATTTTGAGGGTTAATTTATTGACCAATTCTAAGTATGACCCCTTACATAATTAATTTTATAATTCTTCTAATATACTTTTACAATTTTTTGTAAAAAGTGGTTAAAATTTTCATGAGCATTTGTAATATTTATATAAAAACAGTATCCGAGTTTCATCACACAAATTCATCCTGGTAATGCTTTTTATCGAGACACTATAAAAAAACACAGGAATTAACTCTTTGTTTATTAATTATTACTAGCATATACCTAAACAGTATAAAGTTTTCTTTAGTGCTTTTTTTATATTTTTATGTTTGTTAAATGACTCTTAAGATCACTAAGAAAAACTATTATAAAATCGTAAGTTCGACTCGGCTAGCTGATGTTTTAGAGCAACTTAATAAGATTATAATTTTAATGTAAAATACTCCGGCTAATTGAACTTAGCAAACGTTGGAAAAGTTTTTTTTATAATTTGGCTATGGGCGCCAGAGCTATAGGAGCTCGAAGAAGAAAGATATACAGATATAAAATAAAGGAAGAGAGCAAATTAAAATAACTAGATTTAGATATTTAATAAAAAATAAAGATAAAATATATGCTAATGTGACCTAAATTAAATAAATGAAAAACAAAATCACGTAACTACCAATTTATTTTTTCTTGGACTGTGTTTTTTTTGAATATTGTTTTCAATTTTTACAATATAATTACCTGACATACGTCAGTTTATAAATTTCCACATATATAGATTTATAACAATTTAGAAGTGGAAGTGAAATTAAATTTCTTTTACAATTGAAATGATTATATTTTATATTTTGGAAAAGATTTGGTTATTTATTTTTTTTCAATATATGCATAAAATCAATTAATTATTAAATTAAGGTTAGAAAGTACATTTTCTCATAAAATTAAGTTAAAATATTCAAACGATTCAATTTAACAAAGATAATAAATTACGATTTAAGTCAGCAAGGATAAGAAAATCATATAGATCTAAAGAAATTAAAGGGGTTAAATAAATTTAGTTGGTAATTAGATTTTTTTAATATTTTTCAAGCAGCTGATCGTTTATCAGTTGAATTTTATTTATGTGAAGTTCTTTGTGAACAAACAAACAATGAAACTCAATTATGTGTTCGGTTGTTGATTATCAATTAGTTAAGCAGCTGATCTTTTATCAGTTTGATTTAGTTTAATTAGTAGATAATATGAAGTTCTTTTCGAACAAACAAACAATGAAACTCAATTATGTGTTCGGTTGTTGAATATTAATTAGTAAAGCAGTTGATCTTTTATCAGTTTGATTTAATTTAATTAGTAGATAATATGAAGTTCTTTTCGAACAAACAAACAATGAAACTCAATTTTATGATCGGCTGATATTTGACCTTATGCAAAATTTCTAAAATGACAACATAACTCTAGATAATTCTAGACACTTTTAAGCAAATTTCTTAAGTAGAAAAAATTTAATCATAAATAGTCAAGTTATTATAAATTCAAATTAAGATAGAATAAGAGAAATTTTAATTCAAAAAGTCCAATTTGATATTAGATGAAAATTACAATAGAAAAGAAAATCAAAATTTCAGTTCCATAATCCCAATAAATTTACCATGAAATAAAATGCCACAATCTTAAATTTAAATTAGTGAAATATCAATGGTATTACTCACTAGTATGATAGCTTGATTTAATATACACTCACATAATGTATAAGAAAGAAAAATTTTATACCTAGTTAGGATAAATGTAAATGTCCAAAAATCTTTAAGAAATTAATATTTTAGTACAGATAATAATTTTTACAAGTAAATATACCAATGCCACATAGACAATATTTATACACAGTGTAAGTATTAATGTATACCTACATCAAATTTGATATATTTAAATCAAGAAGATATGTTTAAATTTTACGTAAATCGAGACGAAAATTTTTTACATATATATATTTTTTAACAATAATTTATAATTTATACCATTTATATATATTTTTTTGAAGATAATTATTAATTAATAAAAAGAAGGAATTGAAGACTGAAGAGGGGTTTCGGTATGTAGTTTTCAAATAAGCATTAAGTAATTCCTAATGAATTAATGCATGGCCACTACATCAATCCAAAGAAGTGAAAATAAGAAAATTATAAATCACTTATCTTTTCAACATATGTCCGGGAGTATATCCTTGCTATGGCGTCATTCCTTGTAGACTACCCAAGTCCAAAACAGGAACAATGACACCCTGGAACTGGCCACACAGCACTTGTCCAGAAAAATGACCACACGGTACTAAAAAAGGACTTCTTCCTCCAGGAATTGAGAAGATTTACCACAGAACAGTTACCATTAAATTTTCCTCGCCCAGGAATCACTTTTAATTTGAATTATGCAATAAATTCTTCATTTTATTGATTATTTACTTTTAATATCCATTTTCCAACTAATAATTAAAACAATTGAAAGTGGTAGGAAAATAATTGTAGAGAAGAGGAAAAATGTTAAAAGAAAAAAAAACCTGAAACAAAATGGCGAAATGAGTCAACATGTTCACAATGCACAAAAATGTAATTTTTCTTGCCAGAAAACACTCAAAATTAACTTACCAGATGTTATGGCTTAAGAAAGCAGTAATCCATTACTGAATTGAGATTTTATTGGATTTAATCCAGCATCTAGGTTGACTAAGTTAAAATATTAACTAAATTCCAACTAACTTATCTCATGTTTGCTTTCAACAATAGAAATTTTGCAAAAGAGGCTCGAAACGACTGACCCACTCGGTTTTATGGAATCGGACTACATAAAAACAGTACATCCGTATGTCTCACCAAAACATGGCGCCAATTCAGAATCTATTTTTGGCATTTAAGATTTTTAATAATGAAAAACCCAATTAATAGTTAATATTTGATCAATCTAAAACTCAGGAAATTTTCTCAATACAACTATCTATGTGATACACCTAATAAAGAATCAATTAGGGACCATTTTATAATAATATTCATGAAATTGAAAAGCATATGTATAAATTATATGTGGCGGACGAAATCTGAATCTAGAAATTTCCTTCGAACGTGTTTTACAAAGCGAGAATTTGCGATCTGTTCATTCGGGATCGATATAATAACTTCGGTGCCATGCGTGCGGTACTTAATATTCCAAGCAATTGTTAATCCAGTAAAATTGTGATTTGATGCTATTAATTAGAAAATTGTTAATATTATTTAGTTTAAATTGAATTTTGAACCAAACATTGTAACGAACGGAAAAGTTTGTTACAACAGGGTGCTGAGTTTCTTTCCATCAAGTATCACCTTTCTTATTTCAAATAAGACAACCTATATCTGGATACGTTTTTAAGTTCCTTGTTAAATTTTAGCTCGGCTTTGTTAAGAATGCTATGTACCTATCTTTTACCGTTATGCAGATATGGGTATCTTTAAAAAATCTTAAAAACGATGCCTTATGATATTTCAAAAAAAAAAAAAAAATGAAACTACAAAAAAACCAGAGGCTAATTTTCTTGTTGCAGATATTAGGACTCAAAAAACACTTCACTATTAGTCATGACAATATTATTAGTCATAACAATACAATGCGTTATTATTAAAGAATGTCCATTTTATGCGCCCGGGGTGGATTTTAGTCGTTTTAAGTAATGTAAAATTAATTTTAGAATTAGACGTTCCAAGAGTTAATAATAGCAGTTTATTTGTAAATGTTTATGATTTTGTTCAAATTATATGTAAAGACATGCAACGATTTCAAATATTAAATAAGAAACACGTAGTTTTATTAAAGACATATAATATCTGTTTCGTAGCTCTTTCGTCTTTATCCGAATTTTTTTTAACATTTTACGGCAAAAAATAAGTAAAAGGTGGATTTTGGTTTTTCCCACATAGTCCTTATTGAATGACCCAGTACTTAAATAAGTGTCCCGTAAATATAGTTTCTTTATAATACAATAAAATCTAAAAATTAACAAAATATTCTTGAGTTTTGAAAAGGGATGTAGGTATACATTATATTATACATTGCTGAAATAAAACATGGTTTTCTACCTCTTCCGGTTTGACCGAAATTAGTTCATGTTTTTAAATGGAGCACTGTTTACCTATTTCAAATCTTGGTTCAATACTGTACTAATGCTTTGTCAATTTTAAATCACCGTGTCAATTTTTATTTCAATTTTATATTTTGCATCTAAAATGTCATGAAGTTTTTAAAAATGCAGGGTTTACATTAAATAATTTCCATGATTGCGAAACGTATATTGAGCGTTTTCAACTACTTTATGTCCCTCTAGATGTTAATGATTAAATTCAAATAAAAATTAACAGGGTTGTCAAGAACTGATAAAACTTAGTAAACATTTACCGCTTTTTTGAACGCATATACTTGCGTTTACTCTTACTAATAATTTCAAGTTTTCAATTTTTAACTCAAAAAATATAAGAATTTTGTAGCACCCCGATTTCCGTTGACATCCGCTATATTCGTGTTATATTGATTGCTCCACAGATTTTCTTTGTCTCTAGCATTATAATAATAATGCTAACTAAAAAATTGAAAATCGCCCTGATGCTCCTAAACGGGTCGCGATTACCCTTCTTAATAAATTATAGCTTAATGAACTAGAAAACACGCTTTTGTGAGTAGAACAATAAAAAACACAAAATAGTGTGATTTATTCGAAAAATATTATAAGAAGCATGTAATTTTAATTAATGACAAAGCACCTCACGCTTTTTGGCCTAGTCATTAGAAAAATATTTTTTTAAGTAAATTATACTAGGTACTTATTTTATATTTGTTAGTGCGTTACTCACAAAAGCGTGTTTTCTAGTTTTTTTAGTCTTAAATTCGATCATAAAATATCATTAACATATTACTGGTAATATACTGGACTCGCCAAAAGAAATCAGATGAGCACAAACTTGAAGGGTTTACTAGCTAGTATATATCAAAATATGTAGTGGACTTTTCAAAATAAACCAAATGAGCCCAAATACCAGAGGTTTAGGTAGCTGGTGCAGGTCAGATCAGCTCGATGGTACGACAGTATTCATTGAACTCGTCAAAACATACCAAATGAGCCCAAACAGGAGAGATTTAGTAGGTGGTACCATCGATACCAGCTCGTAACATGTATTGGACTGGTAGAAATAATTAAATCAAAAAAAATTTTGATAGTTCCTTTCGTTTTGACTACGCCACTGGATTCTACGTGAAAAACTGTATCAGAGCCAATTTTTACCTTTTCGATAAGTTAAAAAACAACCGAAATACGTATCTTAAAAACGAAGGGGGTTATGAAAATTTTGATTGGGTCAACTTTCGTTTCACAAAAAAGTAGCACCATGTCACAAAAACCGGAACCCTCTATCTTCACTAATAAGAGAGATACCCCATAAAAACAACGAAAACCGGACACCCTGTATATGCACTTGCAAAATTACAAATCGGTACAACAATTAAAAGTTCACAAAAAAGTAGCACCTTATCGCGAAAACCGGAACCCTCTATCTTCACTAATAAGAGAGATACCCCATAAAAACAACGAAAACGGGACACCCTGTATATGCACTTGCAAAGTTTCAAATCGGCACAACAATTAAAAGTAAGTTAAAAATTTATCGGTACCATCGATCTAAGCAAATCAGCTTGATGGTACTAAATTATATGTCATACCAATTACATGTGCTTGCAAAATTTCAAATTCATACAATTAGAAATTGGTTAAAATTGACCGGTACCATTTGGTGCCACCGGTCAGCTCGATGGCACCAAATTATTTCTTTATCATCCAAATTACATACATTTGCAAAATTTCAAATCGATACTACAATTGGAAGCAGTTTAAAATTGTTATCCGAATTACATAGACTTACTCGATTTTACGATTTGTTTACACACATAGTTATTTAGTTATATACAAATGAGCTTCCAAGCGAACCTAATCAAAACGTGTTAAAAAGGAACTCGAGGATGGGTATCAGATTTTTAATATCTCTTTCCAATTTTTTTTATTAAGGATATGCAATTAAAGCAATTAAATCGTTTACTCTTTCAAATTTTATTTAAAGGAAATGATACCGTTATGTAAATCACGAACGCCTATGGCAATTTCTGTAACAGG
>JAUTXW010001657.1:7500-187500 GCA_030620095.1 Kuschelorhynchus macadamiae | reverse complement strand
TTTACAATTACTGTACCAGGTTAAGGCTCTTTTATTGATAGGCAATATACTCAAGATGAGGTGTGCGATAATTGTAAGGACAAAAAATGTATAGATTTATTAGCCACTTTCATCCCAATTTCTGGGGTGGCTAATATTTACATCTAGTGGTCCGAAAATGTAGCTTTAGCAATGGAAATACTTAAACCTAAAATTTGATTGTGAGATGCTAACGACATTTTTTTAGGTATGTAGGGTCATATAAATAACATTCGCTCTTTCAATCCTGTTCTACAGGGGAGCAAGAAAAAGATAAGACCGGATAAGATCGCAAATACAACTCGTTCGAAACATCGTCAATAATTCAAACCCGACAAGTAAATTTTAATCAGCATTTTCGATGTATTCAAAAATCCAATTTATCTCAAATTTTGCACAAAAATCAAGTAATATGTAGGAATCAACTGGTAAAATTTTGGTACGAATCCAAAATGGCGGAACAAAATGGCGGTTTAATAAAATATTTAAATATGCAGCCTGAAAAGACTACTTAATGAACTGATTTCAAATAGTATGCCATAACTAATTGTAGCATAGAGATGAACTAATAAAACTGTGGTACTAATTCAAGATGGCGGAACAAAATGGCCAAATAAAATTGTTGTAATATGAAAAAATCACCCTCTCTGGTTTTATATATCTTAGCGTCTTAGGATCCCTAGATGAACCAGTCTGAAAAAAACTACTTATTAGATTAATTTCAAATTGTGGACAAGCGTTAAGCGTGATAAAGAGATAAACTGGTAATAAAATAAAATATTTGGTTCTAATTTGGCTGATTACATTTAATTACTGAAAAACAATTTTCGGAATGGTAAACATTTACGCACATTGCCTACCTAATCTTTCCGAAAAAATAGTCTGATCATTAACTTACTTGAACTCTTAGAATTTAATATTTATTGGCATGTATATTGTTTATCGGAAACAGTCTAAATAAGATAAATAATACTATTTGTGACAATCGAGTTTAAGAAAACAGACCTTAATCGGTAGAAATATAAAAAAATCGGTAAATTTCCTTTACTCGGAACTTCCCTCGTTATGAATTATTACTTTCATTAGGAAGAGTGGAGTGTGATCCATTTCAGTTCAGTATATAGTCACAGTATGGGACATGATGTGCTACATATACTGTCTCCTCATTTTTATTGGGCGCCATTTTGTTACATCATATTGGATTTCTACCAATATGTTTACCATTGCCGATCTTCCTATGCCACATTTGACTTTTGGGTATAAGTTAAAACAGGTTCAATAAGTATCTTATCTTCACATTTAATTTTTCTGCAAAATTTAAAATCAATTGAACGAATTTTTTTTAAGTGGACTTTTAAAAAAATTGAATTTGCCCGTCCTTTTTTTTCGCCATCTTAAATTGAAACCTATATTATCAGTCATTACCTACTCCGTTGGTCCGCAGATATCCCAGATATTAAGATTCTGAAGGGTCTTCATTAACGACCCTCTTTGTTATGTTAAAGGGGTGTATTATTCGTGGTTAGGATCCAGTAAAAAAACAAAAGCCCTTTTATAAATTGTCGAGGTTTCGCCAATTTATAGCTGCATCCTTAGGACACGCAGATATTTCTTAACCCCAAAATAACAACAAGATTGTTAACAAAAACCATTTAGAAATTTAATATCTGGGAAATATCTTTGAACCAACGGAGTAGGTAAAGACTGATAATATGGGTATCATGTAGGAAAAAAATAAAGTGTCACTTAAGAATGTCCTTGCAACATTTTGGTATAAATATAAGATAACAAAACAAAATGGCGGCCTAATAAAATATTTAAAAAACCAGTCTGAAAAAAACTACTTATTAGATTAATTTCAAATTGTGTGCAAGCGTTAAGTGTGATAAAGAGATAAACTGGTAAAATTGTGTTACGAATTCAAGATAGCGGAATAAAATGGCGGCCAAATAACATGTTAAACAATCAACGTAGAAAAACCTTCTTTTCAATTGACTGTATATTTTGGAGAAAAATTAAATGATATGAGGATAAACCGGTGCAAATTCAACATGACGTGACAAAATTGCGATGTGTGTCAATCTAAAAACAACTTCTTGAATTCCTTTAAATTTACGCCCAAAATCTAGTATGGCATAGGTAGAAACGGGTAAAATATTGGTAGAGATCCAATATATTGGAACAAATTGTGTCCCATAAAAATGTTTGATAAGGCAGTATATATGTTTCTAATTAACTATGTACTGAACTAAATTGGTTGACACTTCACTATTCCTAATAAAAGAAAATATTCATAATGAGGGAAGTTCCGGGTAAAGGAAATTTACCGATTTTTATTAATGTTTAAATAAATATATATATATATATATATATATATATATATATATATATATATATATATATATATATATATATATATATATATATATATATATATATATATATATATACGTATATATATGTATATATATGTATATATATATATATATATATATATATATATATATATGTATATATATATATATATATATATATATATATATATATATATATATATATATATATATATATATATATATATATATATATATATATATATATATATATATATATATATATATATATATATATATATATATATATATATATATATATATTTTTTTTTTTTTTTTTTAGGCTAAATTTTTAAATATTTTATTATACCGCCATTTTGTTCCGCTATCTTGGATTGGTACCAAAATTTTAGCAGTTGATTTCAACATAGTACTTGATGTTTATGCAAAATTTGAAATAAATTAAATAAGTAGTTTTTTCATAATATTTTTTTAACAATTTACAAGGCCGCCATTTTTGATTTTTACCAAAATATTACCAGGTCATACCCATATGACCCTTAAGAAGTCAATCGGGTAAGTAGTCTTTAAACTATGCCGCAAACTGACAGACAGACATACTGATAGACGGGCCGACGGAATTTGTAAAACATATTTTTTCGCCATCTAGGGACGCTAAAGACGTGTAAAACCTGAGAGGGTGATTTTTTCACAATTATAGACATTTTATTTGGCGGCTATTTTCTTCGGCCACCTTGAATTAGTACCAGAATTTTACTACTTGATTCCTATACCACAATTAGTTGTGACACACAATTTGAAATCAAACCATAAAGCGGTTTTTCAAGCTGAATTTTTATATTTTATATATTTTTATATTTTACTAAGCCACCATTTTGTTCTACCAACTTGGATTCGTACCAAAATGTTACCAGGTGATTCCAATATAATTCTTGATGTTTTTTGCAAAATTTGAGATAAATTGGATGAGTAGTTTTTTAATAATAACTTTTTTTAGACTTCACTATGCCGCCATTTTGTTTCGCGATATTGTATTTTTACCAAAATTTTATCAGGTCATCTCTATATGACCCTTAATTTTTGATCAAAATTTGAAGTAAATGGGGTAACTAGTCTTTAAGCTAACTCACAGACAGACAGACAGACCGACAGACGGACCGACGGAGTTGATAAAACATATTTTTTGGCATCTAGCGACGCTGTATCATAAAGATGTGTAAATCCTGAGAGATTGATTTTTTTAGGATTACAAACATTATATTTGGCCGCCAATTTGTTCGGCCATCTTCAATTAGTACCAATATTTTACTAGTTGATCCCTATACCACAATTAGTTAGGGCACTCAATTTGAAATCGAACCATTAAGCAGTATTTTCCAGGATGAATTTTTTTATATTTTATTAGGCCGCCATTTTGTTCCTACATCTTGGATTCGTACGAAAATTTTACCAGTTGATTCCAACATAATACTTGATGTTTCTATTTTACAATACTTCCCTTTTACGAGGGAAGTAAAAATCATCACTACGTATATGGTCATAGTCATGATTGTCTATTCTCTTATAATATGCCTTCACAAACAATTATTATTTCTAAACCTAAAGTAAAAACCGTGTTTTGACAAATATAGTATATATACGGCAATAGCTTTTAGAACTCGAAGACTGACCCTTATAAATTTGTTTTTATGTCTACAATAAAATAAACATACGCCAATTTACCTACATAAATTGGGTTTCAAGTTTAATTAAGATGGCTTTATTTTTTGCCTTCCAAAAAATATAATATTACAATATTTTTATATTTTTTTACGATATTTATCTACACCATTTTAGGAAAAATTGTGAATCAATCTAGAAAGAGTAAGAAAACACGTCTGTTCTCGTAAGTTTTTACCCCAGCGGTTATGATAATGTTAAGAATTCTCAGAATATTGATCTTTATCAGTTTTAGGGAAGGATTTTTTTTGGTAATATCACCCAGTACAAAATTCAGCGATTATTAGATGTTATTAATTACGATTTCTAATAAAAATGTGTATCTACCATCGGAAACAAAGTAGTACAACACACAGAAGATTAGACAGTGCTTGCGATCTACATTTTTAACAAACTTTATATTATTAGTAAAATACAGCTAATTACAATTTTCAGATATAATGTTGTTTCCGTTTCTAGAAGACACATATCTCAATGAATATTATATCCCAGTTGACGATTCTTCATTTTTACTTGACATACGAACCGCGCCTTTAATATTGTCTGCACCAAGATTTAAGCTTTCATAAAAACGAGGACCATTGTTTTCGTATTTAGGTCCAAAAATTACAGTTATTTTTAAATGGTTAAACCTATTGTGATATATGGATGTAAATCTTTAAAAAGATATTTTTATGATCGTCATGAAATTGTCTAACAGTTGACAGGAATAACACCCACATTGTAACGAAATAATAACTTCTCCCCAATATTTGTGGCTTATTTTCGATTTGTTGGCGAGAAATCAGCAAATAAATCAATAATCATGATAATAATATAAAAAATGAATGAATTTTGATTTACGATTTTTAGAAAGATTTGCCTTGCCATATTTTGTTTACAACCATATATTTTAACATTCATATCAATATTATCAATCAATCAATAGTAAATGTTTATATCTTGACTTCTAGCTCTTCCTTAGGGGTGAAAATGACGGCAATGCAACCTCGAGTATTATTCTATTAACAAATTATGTAATATTTACAAAAACTTTTCATTTCTTTAAATAACTAAGAAAGTAATGGCCGCAGCATAAGAAAGTTCAATATTAATCTATCGTGCTTTAAGAACATGTAAATTAAAAAGTTTCATGTTAAAAAACTCCGGAAAACGGCGATCTTACTTTTTTTACAAAATGTAGATTAAAATAAAGCTTATTGGTAATAATTATTAAATAATGAACACCTAGTAAGACGCAATATTCCAATCGGTTTGATGCTTGACTGTGGTTTTGAAGCCTATGTTAAGCTGTCGTCAGTGCCATCCAGGTAAAAAGAAGTGTTTGTTTCAACTTATTACTTTGTTGCATATTGATTTGTATTGGCTATAAGTTAGGGCAATATTGTAATCGTGGAAGAAAAACTCTTGAGTTTATTTTTAAATAGTTACGCCTTGATGGCGAAAAGCATATTTTTCTATTTCCGTCAGTGGTCCTGCCTTTTGGCGAAATTGGTAAACAATTGCTCCCCCAAACAAATCCAATACGGCGAAACAATTTATGAAAATGTTTAAAAAGCTCTCCGTTATTAAAAAAAAAACAAATTATAAGTGGTCTTATTTTACTTTAAATTTAATTAACCTAAAGATTCATGAAGATGAAAAATTATGGAACAAAGAGAATATAATATATAAGGTTAAAATATAGTTAGAAGTGGATAACCATAAAGGTAAAGAAATCATAAAAATAAGAAAATAAAAATAAATAAAAAAAGTTAAAACATTATTTACACGCATAAAGTCTATTTTATGGAGTCAGTATACATTTCTTCTAGACTCAAAACATGTACAGGGTGGTTTTTTTTTCGTTGATTTTATAGAGTATAGATTGATCAGTAAAAGACACAAAAAAACCAAAATTTGTGTCCCGTTCTCTTTTTTAGTGTTTAATGGCGCGGTCAGACCTACGCTAATTGGATTGGTTTAGAAAATAAAGGGTGATTCTCAAAATCTCCCGTTTTTTATTATCTTTTACTACTCGGTTATTTATGGAGATCAAAAAAAACTTTAAATACAAAAGTTTTATGACTTTTTACGTAGAATCCAGCGGCGTACTTAAAAAAAATATAGATGTTTTAATTTTTGAGATATTATCAAAAGTACCACTTTCTTAAACGGGACACCCTATATCTAAGTATCTAGAAAAATTGCATTTTTTCTTGCGATTGCAACAATATATAACACTTAATATTTTGCTTTGTTCTAAATAGCTAAAATAATAAAAAACATTTATTTTTAGTTGGCCATGGACTGAATTCTTTAGGCGTTTGTTTTTGTTTGTTTACATGTCATAAAATTAAATAACCATTAAGTATTGATTGTCAAATTCCATTTTCAATTATATTTTTTAAAAAAAAGGTGTCCAAAATGAATGTTTTTCAAAACTACCAAAAAGTTAAAAATGTTTGAATGCTATATTCAGGGTAATAAAAAAAAAACGCAGCATAAGACCTATATTTTGAGCGGTACCCGGAGCGACGACAGCTAGACAAACAAATATTTAAAATATTATATCACAATTTAAGTGCATATAGATCATTCGCAAGACCAAGAAGTAAGAGTTACAATAAGGAAAATAAAGAAAGAGATAAATTAAATATATTAGCTTGTGTTGCTGTAATCCGACAGTATCTAGCCATAATATTGACAAAGACGTTGGCATAAGTAAATCTAAAGATCTAAAAATGTTAAAAAACCGTAAGTATAAATCGTATAAAATAAGGAAAGTTCATAACTTACATCCTGGAGATGAAGAACGGCGTTTAGAATTTTGTCATTGGCAACAGATTAATCGAAATCCCAATTTTTTTCAAAATGTAATATGGACTGACTAAGCTTTTATATCCAGCCAAGGAATTTTTAGTCGACATAACAATCGATATTAATCAAACATAAATCCTCATCGCGCCGCTAGTGTAGAACAAGGACGCCTTATAGAACTCATGTGTGGGTGGCACTATATCAAAATAAAGTCCTACTCTATTTTGATATAGTGCCAGGATTTATAATAAAAATTTGAATGCTGAAGGATACATCCAAATTTTGGAAGAATGTGTAATAAACGAGTTGGATAACATGCCATTAGCTGCAAGAAATAATGTTTGTCTATAACAAGACGGTGCCCCAGCCTATAATAGTCATATGGTAATATGGTACATATAGACCAAACAAATGGCCTCTGTGTTTCCCCGACCTGACCCCACTAAACTTTTATTTTTGGGGATTTATCAAGAATGAAGTTTATAAAACCCGAACTAATACTTTTGAAGAACTTAGAGCAACTTTTATTAATTGCATTGGAAGAGTGCCAAATATTCATATTTATAACGCCACTCGTTCAATTGCAAACCGAGTCCAAAAACGCATCGAGCAGAATGGAACACAAATTTAGCACCTTTTGTGGTTAAACAACTATGCTAATCGTTAAGTATTCAAGATAATTGTTGAGTTGTTATTATAATTTTTTGTTGTTTTTGTAGATGTTTTGGTTTATCAATGTTTTAATATTCTTGGTAACTGAATTTTTAAGATACCTATTATAAAATAAAAGAATAATGACTCAATCCATGGCCAACTAAAAAAAAATTTTATTTTGGTATTTTGACTATTTAGGACAAAGAAAAATATTAGGTATTATATATTGTTGCAATCGCAAGAAAAAATGCAATTTTTCTAGATATTTTGATATAGGGTGTCCTATTTAAGAAAATGCTACTTTTGATAATATCTCAAAAATTAAAACATCTATATTTTTTTAAGTACGCCGCTGGATTCTACGTAAAAAATCATAAAACTTTTTTATTCAAAGTTTTTTTAATCTCCATAAATAACCGAGTAATAAAAGATAATAAGAAACGGGGGATTTTGATAATGACCCTGTATTTTCGAATCCAATCCAGTTAGCGTAGATCTGATCGCGCCATTAAACTAAACACTAAAGAAGAAAACGGGATACGTATCTTAGTTTTTTTGTATCTCTTACCGTTCAGCCTATACCCTATAATATCAACAAAATAAAACTACCCTATACAAATAAAAGTTGTGAATATGAAACATGTAAATTTTATTAATTTAAGAGTGAATAGCTACTGACATTATTTATGAAAATGTGGGAAAACCCTATCAAAACCATAATTTAGAGCGGGACTCTGAATGGAAGTAAGTATGCAAAATATAGTCACCGCATTCTGTCATTTTTTTCACAAACTCCAACCCCAGTTATATAGGAAAGCGGTATCACAGCCGCTAAAAAATTCTGAAATATTTTTATTTATGACTATAAATAGTTTATAACGATAATATATGGTAGCAATAAGTTATAAAATAAAATAGCAACAAACACATTTTAAAAAAAATGGCGAAAAGCATAGTTTTTTATTAATTTTTGGTAAATTATCTAGCTCCAAATTTTTACAGTTTTTTTTAACACATTTACACAAAGTAATACAATTTACATTTTTTTACAATTAGACATTGCTAAAGACTCCGACATAGGTGGCTTTGTTTTTTGGTGAAGATTGAGACTACACTCTCGAATGGTAGCTCTGATGATTTTTTGCGCCGAAGCTATCAAGCAACGTAAAAACAAGGCACCAAATACAAATAACTAAGTAAATTTAAGTCAAATCCTATTAATAATTAAAATTAACTAATTAAATTCAAAATAATAAACTTCTTTGTGTCTAACAACATCAGCTGCCATTATTCGATTGGAAAATAAATATGTAAATTTTTTTTCAGTTTCTCGAAATTGTCTGCGAACCATAAATCCATTCCAAAACTAGTGAGCTCTTAACAAATTCGAGTGATGGAACTCTTAAGAGGCGACTTTTTTTCGCATCCAGTTAATAAATGCAATGCAAGCAATACGTTACAAGCATATTCGCCGAGGTATTGGGCTGTCAAATGACATACTAGAGCTCGGGTTTGTGCTAAGGATCCGTCTACCCATAGACCTTGGCAAGCAGTTGTTTCAAGTTTATGCCAGTATATAAGTATAAAGATAGCATTATGATACATTTTCTCTGTATGTAATATATGAAAAAAGATACTGGAGCAGACTTTTAAAGTTCTATAATACATTCTTTAGTTCTATAATTACAGAAAAAGTAGAAACCTATAATTTAAAACATTGTTTTAGACCGTTAAAGCCACCGCAAAAGTACAGCTCACAGTCTTAGTTCACTTGCGCATATCTAGATGTTTGTATGCAAAGATATTTTATTAATTGTAATTCCACTTCTTCCATCTTCCAAAGAAATTTTTGCCATCTGCAAGAATTTTTGTAGAATGATTTAAAATAAAACTGGTTTAATATGTTGTGCTTTGATACGCAATTGATGCCTCCAAAAACTCAATCGAAAGACCATCGTACTGATTGAAAACGACAACAACCTATAAATTCACTTGCTTGTGTTATTAAAGCCACAAATTACACGAAATTAAAAAATGAATTCCTGTCTAAGTAGAATATGGTATGTGCGACAAGGTCGGAATGAAGTTTGGTGTCATCTCAAGTATATAGATTGTTAAAGAGAATGCATTGTATATACCCTTGGTACCTGCGCAATATATTTTTTTGCCATTGTATTCATTTCCTCCGTACACAATTTTTTTCGTGGAGTGTTTGTTCTTATTTTATTTTAGTAACTTATTATTATTATCTGGTAGTGTTATAAACTATCTATCGACATAAAATAATAAAAAAAGAGCTTTATAGCTGCTAAGATATAGCTTTTCTCGATATCTTTCCTTCATCCTCCTCTACACTCTCCGGTTTTGGCAACATACAAAATATTAAAGTTTAACATGTCTAGAACTTATATGCACTGACAGAATGACCCCTGGTACCCGCACTAATTAATGATCTAACCATGACGTTCGACGTCTATGGTTTATTTAATGAATAATGAGGGCCTAACTTTAGATAGCGAATTTTTTTGAGCATGCGCAGAACGATGATTAAAGATGTCTCAGGCTTATAATTTTCGAAGTCGGCAGAACTTGTTTTAATGAAAATTAATTAAAATAGTCCGAATTTCGATTAATTTATGACCTTATAACATATAACTTATGTTATTTAAAAATGTTAAGCTTAGGTCTTGAGATACATAACGTATGCCTCAGCAGTTCTCTGTCGTGGCTATTTATATGGGTGGTTCTTTCTTACCTTTTCACCTACGGGGTGGTTGCTTTTGTATATTGGATTGCATTTATCAGTTGAGTCCAATACAAACTAAATTAGTCAAATTTTGGCCGCATTTCATGGTATATTAAAAATAAAATTAACTAGATTCAGCTGACAACTCGGTCCCATGAATAACCGTTAAAATAAATAACACAATCTGAAATAATCACATAAAACACAAATTTCAACTGCTAAAAATGTTGAATTCCTTATAATAACCAATGGTAACCTCTCATAATTGTTATTATTTACATGAGGAGAGAAACGTTTATGTATTAACAAACCCCTTGAGTTTATTCTCACTAACACAAAAATGGATCAAAATAGTGTGCTTTTAGCTTTGAAAATCAAAAATCAGAAAAATTAACGTAACTTATCTTTTCTATCTTCATACAAAAGTTAGAGTCAGTAGTATAGCAGGGGCGGTCCTGAGACACCTCGATGGCATCTTGACCACCGATCGGTCCCAGGAGCTCTTCGGCTCACCTGCCTGCAAGAAGTGTTTACCTGTCACTTTTGTGCACCTGTCTTAAGCGTGACACCTGGTTTGCACAGGTAGGTGTTATTTTTGAAAAAAACTTCCAAGAAGCGAGCTTCGCCTCGCGTCATCACAAGAGCCGAGCCGCCTCGCCGAATTCCGAGAATTGTTTTTCTAATAATGTTCCGAATTCCGAGAATTGTTTTTCTAATAATGTTCGACGTAAGACTAGAGGTCAGGTTCGCAGATAAGAAAAGATCGAGGATGTAGATAAGGAGATGTTTGTGTAGTATTGAGATGAGCAATAAAAAGTTGTTTTATAGATAAGTTAAATATTTATTTTGAATAATAAACGATAAAAAACGTATAGCGCTTAAAATAATTAATATAACGAGATTTGTTTTCAACTATTTAAAATTAATGTGTTCGAGCCACAAGAGTTCGAGTCTGGTCTAATTTTCTATTAAGATAATGGAATAAAACTCAACTTTGAAATAATTTGGATTTATTTAAATTTTCAGATAGAAATATAAAAAAAAAGTCAATCTTTTCAAATAATGTTTATTAAAACAATATTAATAAATACACTATTCTTGAAATTTTCTTTTCTTTCTTTCGTAAAAAGCAAATTGTGCAATATTGTACGAAGTTTCCATTTTAATTCGGGTCCAGTAATTTTGAGTCGAGTTGTCACTGATGTTAGCATAGAAATAATCTTCATCCATCTGTCGCCATCCCCAATCATCTTGTGGTTGTGCTTGATACAGATGAAAACATTTGTCCATTTCGTTTGTCACTAGGTTACTTTTGGTATCCAAAAACTGTTGTTTGGTGGGAATGGGACAGCTATGATGTGGCTATAACAAAAAAAACAATTCTATGACTGGGGTATTGATTCCTTGCAGTACAAGTCAAGTTCCGACTTCGTTCCAACAAATGACTGTGCTCTGTGAATGCGAATTGATTCCTGACAAAAGCAGAAATGTAGCTTACAGAGGTGACAGTAAATTGTAGCTAATGGTTCGTGTTTTCGTTGTGATCCGACATCTAATTAATCCGTTTATTCTGTCTTGTAGTAGCAGCGGGAGTATATTTGACAGGGGTCAAGTTGTGAAATCTTTTGCGATCATTTGCCTCCAAATATTTTATATCAGTCGTGGTCTGAAATAATATTTTCAATTTAAATATTGCATTTATATTTAAAATATAACTATTTACCTCTTAACTGGATGAGACGGAATTTTTGAATATAGTAGATTACCCGTAACAAAAGAAGAATAAATGAAACTAAACATTGTTATATCCCCACGGTAGAGTGTCTGTATTTAACTGTTGATAATAGTTCGTGTAGATAACTATTCGCTTGTCGTCAAAAGGACTCAAAGCGGTTTTAATTTGATTAATAGTAAATACGTTATGCTTTTTGGATCTAATAAAATTTTGCGCAACATCGATGGTAGTATTGTTAAAAAGACACTGATAATAATCATGAAAAGAAATTTGTTTCAATGCTGAAGATTGAATACCCTTAGCTTTTTTAACAATTTTTTCTTTGTTTGCAGCGCTGTCTTTATCACTAAAAGTTTTAAAACAATACATTTTAGAACGCAAGCCGATAAATTCAGTCATAACCTGACCACAACATTCATCCTTCATTAGCCCATAAACTTTTTTATTTTTTTGTTGAATATTGTATACGTTGTCTTTAGGGTAATCTGACGTATCAAACATATGTATATTTTCCCTAATGCAGTCATAAATATTATAATTTGAAAATAGATAAATAAGACTGTCAGTGTCAGTGTACATTAATTTAGCATTAGACTGGAATTTCGGTATAATAAAATTGTAATGAAAATCGTATATTATCGTTTTTGAAATATCTAAAATAGACATACCGATGTAAATTGGTTTATTAAATTTTATGTTTAATCGGTTCATTTCGATTAAGACTAGATTTTCTGTAAAAATTTCACAACTGTGAAAATTAGGTTGTGAAATGTAATAATTTGCACCATATCTGCCTGACCATTTCGAAACTAATTTTATATCACGATATTTGCGTACATTTTCAATTGTTTTTCCATATGGTCGTTATTCATCAATTTAAAGAAATTTTTTTCAAACTCGTTTTTACTGTTTATTCTGAGAGTAGTATTTAGGTCTATATATTTTTTTAGCCATGGAGATTGTTTAAATTTTAAACACCTATGAATTTTTCCAATTTTAAGACCCAATTTGGTGACTAGCTGCAAATTTTTGTGATGAATAACGTAACGTTTCTTATCATAAAGAGTGGTTAATAGTTTGGGAAGTGAAGTAGCTGAAGTTGGTGGTACTAAATGTTCAGGACAGAGTGGTAAATCCTTATGTGTTTCAAATAACTCTTTTGGATAATAAAGGTCCACTTCAAAAATATACCCATATTCACTATTATCGGCTACATCTAAAATATTTGTTTCCTGATAGATATCTTCAACCCACTGAAAGTCTCCAGTAGGCAGAGGATAACTCATAGCAGCACCATATAAATTTACAACATCGAAATACATGAGATAGCTAGATGGTTTGTCAGGGTTATATTCTGCCCCCATATATTCATTATTAGCCTTAGCGTATCTATTTGAGCATTGTGAAATTCCCCCTCTTATACCCTTTTCAATAAACATGACCATATCAATATCTGTTAAGAGGTCCAATTTTACTTCACTAATTTTTAACATGCTATCAAATGCTAATCCTGGTGCTGTATAATAATGTAGAGGGTCCAATTGATATGTTTCCAAACAGACTTTGCGAAAGTTTTCAAAGACATCAACTAAAAGTAGGACATCGGTTTTAAGATACAATTCAGCATATTCTTGAAGCCTTTTAATTTTAAACGTATCCCACACCGTAGAAGCATGTTGATACTCTTCGGTTGATATGTTTGAATTAGAAATAGAACTATAAAATGGCTGTATTGGAGGTAAACTGTTATCTTGCAGTTTTTCCCAAGAGTCTAGATATTCGTAAGGAAATACCCCCTTCCTGGTCATTAGTTTAAATTTAACATCATCCGGATAGTAGTATCTTGTAACAGTTTTTTGGTGATCCTCTAAATAGGATGCTAGTTTTTCTAAGGAACTGGCCATAAAACGAAATGAATCGATAAATCTAAAGCTGATATCTGAGTTTTCAATGTACTTGGTGAAAGATATGTATTTTTCTTTATTAAGTGGTAGCAAACTAATTATACCTTTCACTTCTGTAGAAAGGGCCTTGATTAAGAAGTGACTATCGTATCCTGATAGATTATGAAATATTACAGGCACAGTTTTTTTTTTATCTGAAAATTTTAAATTACATGATTTATGTGCAGCTCCTCGGAATAACCCCGTTAAATGACAATGGTCTCTTACTTTATAGTTATCCCCTAAAAAAGGTTCATTACAAAAATGACATGTTTTTGCTTGACAATAAGCCTCATTTTCTTGTTTACTTAGAGGTATCATAGATTGTGGGTTTGAATATATTGAATTAACTTTATTACCAATTTTGCCAAGTTCCCTGACAAACCATTCTTGACACTTTTCTCCAGTATATGAATGAAATTCCGATAGCGAATCATCATAAGAACATTTTAGAAAATATGAAATACTAAATGGTTCATGTTTTTGATATTTTTTTGATTTCTTAGTGCATTGCTTGTCTTCATACTTGACAAGCATGCTCTCTAAATCTGCGTAAATTGCAAAAGGAACCAATAATTTATTTGAGAAATTTTTAAAAGTTAAAATTTTTTCATTTTCCTTTGGCAATGCAATTTTACATTTATTCAATAATTGGCAATCTTTGGAATGTTTTTTCAAAATGGGTTCAGTTTTAAAATGATTGAGACAACGCTCGCAAAACCATTTTTTATGTTTTCTATTACCCATTTGGGTATTCAATAAACCACTTAATTTTTTTATGCATGCAAAATGAAATGTTGTGTTTGCAGGTTCGAGAAAATATTGTGTGTTTTCTAATTCAATGTTATTACAAGGTAGTATAAGTAAATTGACTGTATCTGTAAAATATTCTATTTTGCTTAATAATAAGGGTAAAATTTCTCTCTTTCTTAAACAAAAAAACATTAATAGCTAAGTTGTTCATTCTTTCAAACTTGGAAATATCTTTTAGAGCAATTGGAAATTGAATTCCATCATATTTCAAATATTGACTGAAATGATCATAAGATGACGTGCGTGAAACGTTTTTGCCTTTTCTGGGTCCACGTACAGCACACATGATAGCCCACAAAAAACAATAAACGTCTTTATTTTTAATATTGATAACACTTTTAGTTTTTTTTATGAATTCAGGCAATTGCACATAAGTGGAAGACCCCACGCTTATTGGATTAAAAGAATTAATATTTACTTTCAAGTACCAAATTTCACACAAGGCCCAACCACTATCTCTTTCTTGAAATTCTTCAAGTTGAACCAAAATCTTATCAGTAACGTGTATCTTATACCATTCAGTCAGATTCGTAGATGGTTCAATTAGTGAATTTTTCGTTGTAAAATGTTTGGCGGATTTTTCTAAATTTTGAGGTTTTATAAATAAACCTGAAAACACAACATTTACTTTAATCATAGAATTTTTAAGTTCAGTTTTAATCCTGTTTGAAAAAATACGAAAAGCACTATTTAAAAACTATAAAAAGTGTTTTAAAATTGACAAATTACTTTCCACTCTACTATAACTAGAAACACATGAACTATTTTTTAAACATTTTTTAATATTGGCAATTGATTTTTTTAGATAACGAATATGTGTTTGGTAATCTTCTTTTGTTTTAAGTAATCTACTTACCATTTCAGTTTTCTGGACCGCCTCACTTGAAAATGAATCTAGGACTTTATTGCTGCTAGACGACATTTTGGTTTTTTGTTTTCTTTTAGTGTAGTGGCAAGATGGACTACAAAGACTGCAGTGTGAATAAGTTCGGTGTGTGTATGATAATTTATATACAAAACTCTTATCAATCATTCGCGTCATTTCTATTGACAACACACACATACACACGCAAAGTAGCATGGTATCATATCATGTATATGTAAAATTTTCCAGAAGATAAGTCACGTTGCACCAAAAACATGTTTTATCAAATATAGGTCACGTTGCATGACCTTTGCATTTTTATTTTTTCGTTATCGAATACAATTCACGTTGCAAAATATTAGGAACATTTCTGTTTTTGCTAGTAATTATGATGAAAGATAAAGAAACATTTACTGTGGACGTGGTGTTATAATATGTAACGGAGCAAATTTTGTTGAAAATTTCCTTTGAAATTAATGAATACTTTTATCGTCGTCTACGTCAAAGTTGCTAATTTTTTCAATGATAAATTTGTATTTATACTCATCCAGAGATTGCGATTGGTATCAGTTCTATGTCTATCCGTTTTTTGGAAACAGCCAAACGAAAATATTCAAGATGGCAACAGTACCCAGTACACTTGTTGTATTTTCTGAAGATAAATGTTATGAAACAGCTTTTTCAGTAAGTATTTGTTAAAGTGTTAGTGAACGTACCATTTATTACAATAACAGCTCCTTTTATTACATTTTGTGCAAGAATTTATTTAGCTAGGTGCTGTAGCTTATTTTATATATTCCATAAATTTATATAGCACATGTTTTTTTAATTTTGAAAGCTTTTCAGTGAAGCAATATTTTTTATTTTTGCAAAAATACTGAATATACAAAAATGATTCCTATGAGGTGTTATAAAACCTGTATTTAGAGAAGTTTTTTTTTCCTTTCAGATATGGTGTTAATAGGATTCTCGAAAGGGATGATAAGGTGTATATACACCTTACTTATAGTCCCCGGAGAGAAACCTTGAAAAGAAAATTTGGAAATCTCCCCGTACGCTATCTACGGACAAAAATGAATAATGATGAGGAATTTAGGATACTCGAAAGAGTGGTAAAACGGTTCAAATTTAATCTTGTGGACGAGGATGTGGAAATGACTGTTAGTGAGCAGCAACGAACGAACCATCAACATCATCGTCGTTGTCGTTGCCGTCGTCGTCGTCGAAACGGCAAAAGTTGACTGTGGAGGAGGTCTATTCCTCCAGCGAGGATGAAGAGCAACAACAACAACAACTAGAACAAACAAATGTAAATTCATTTTAGTAATTTTAGTGTTCTTTTTTCAGATTTAAATATAGTTAGAATAGTATATTTATTCTTTTATTACAGAAAAATCAACTAACTTTGATAGAAGGTTATAATTACCTAAGCTTAAAAAAGTGTTGGACTTCAAAATCATTACATGATGTGATTGTTGCTGAGGTTCTGGATGAGGTAAAAATCATTAACCTATTACTAAAATCTTGTCCGTGCAGATCCTTTGTAGCCGGTGGTTATCCTAGTTATTTAGTAGGTCGAACCAAAACTTACGCAGATATTGACATGTTTATTGAACTTAGTCCTGTATGTGAAACGGTATGTTTATTGATTTTAAATATACTGATAGAGAAACTTAAGGAAAATGGTTATAGAAGTGTACAAAGTATAACAACTGTAAATAATTACTCAACAAAATTTTGTTACGAAATGTTGTCGTCAAAAAAGGTTTTTTATTACAATTGATATTTTTGAAAGAAAACTCTAACCATTTAACTTTTGAAGAACTAATTATACATACGATAACTAATTTTGATTTAGATATATGTAAAACTGCTTTATTTAGGCAAAATAATTCGTTACATACAATTCAAATGAATCAAATGAAGAAAATTGAAAATTGTATTCCAAGAAATCTTAATCGTCGTGATAAATATATAGAAAGACGCCTTGAAAATGGATTGAATGTAGACACCTTAGCAATGATATGTCTGAAAAAAATAACATGTCTAAAAGTAGGATAACGATTTGAATAAATACAATTTACATAATATTTTAGTTTTTTAATTTCAATCTTCATTACAATTTCTACATTTAAATGTATTCCAATGATATAAATTAAATACGTTTTCCAAGGTACAATTTAATGTGTTACTATCATGTTGCTGACAACGATATGACTTGAATATATTTTGTAATTCGGCCAAGGGTGGACATCCTCTTGTTTCCAAATCAATAACGGTGTAATTTGTTTTGAACAATAATCGGGTCAACCACTCCAATTTCTGATTTCCCTTTACTGCAATGATATTGTCGGTGTAGTCGTTATTCCAAGAGTCCACAGTGTCATATCCATTTTCTTCATTAATAAAATCTTTTATAAACTCAGTCAGATTTTCATATTCCAAATTTTCAAAAGCATCGTTTGACCATTCCAAGCCATGTACGTTGTTGGTTAACCATTTCATGTGATTTCTAATTTGGTCTTTGCAAAAGTCCAATTCAAAAGGAAGTTTAACTGAAGCATGTTTATAATTTTTATTTGAGGTATTAAGAATTGCAATTTCCTTGCACAAAAAAGTTGAGCTGCCATATTGAAATCCTTGTATATCTATTACAAACATGACTCTTTACTCTTATTACATTACTCTTACTCTGCTGAGACTACTCCACCTTTTACCGCGAACAATCGATGACTGACGTTTTACTTTTCACACTTTGAAATTTAATATACTTTAACTGTACTGGTTAAAGGATTGTATTTGACTAAACGATCGTGTAGAATCAAACAGAATGCTGAGGTATTGTTTGTTATTGTTTTAGTTGTTTCGAATTCAATGCGAATATCAACAGCTCCACCTTTTAGGATGTCTTCACCTTGACGTGAACAGTCAACAACAATTAATGCTGCTTTAGTCTTGTATGTTGTTGGGTCATAACACGGATCACTCTGATTTTTATAATAATAGGATTTTTGAAATTGTTGATACATTTCATACGCAAGCGCATATTTATTGTTATCAAAGTCCAAGTTTAGATTATCGTATGGAAACATATCAGAGTTCAAATACACCTTCAAATTTAATAAACTGCAATGCTGAAAATGACTCGCATTTTTCGCAATATTATTTTTCACACCAGTTTGAAAACCAATGATGATAAAACGAGGCTTCTCCAATTGATTTGATGATTTCACTGCCCATGTGTGGTTTTTGCTTTGCTGCAGTTGTGGGTATTCATGTAGTTCCCAACTTTTGAAAGCAATCGTTAATTCCCTGTTACTTTCAAATTGTTTAAGTAAACGTAATTTTTGAGTATCACTAACGGTAACATGAGGCATTTTCCACAATATCTTACTCAGTGTAACTTTATAGGTTTCCTTTTTGTCATTTTTTTGCATGATTCCCTCTGTATCAGAATTGCTTCTAATTAATATTAATTCTTGTCGAATATTCATGATTATCTTATGAAAATCCTCCGTAAAACCCATCAACATTTTTAGCGGAATACAAACATTAAAACTACCGTTACCATCCAAAATTTTTGGATTGTCTTCACAATCCCATCCAGCATTCTGAAGTGCAAAATATTCAGCTTTCGAAAATGATACGTAACCTTTCATTGTTGTGGCTATGCCGGGATTTCGAACCCGATCGATAACCACTCCTCCTAGTTCATAGCGAATTTCATCAAACAAATGAACAATTCCGTTATTGATAAAAGTTACATTATCACTATAGGTATTATCGTTTTTAAGCAACTTTCCTTCAATGTATAAAAAGCTTTGACTCGGTAACGTGTATAAATCTTGTGTTTGTATTGGTATTCTAATTTCATCGTTATTGTTTAGAGTTGTTGAGGAATAAGGTTGATGTGTATGGTATTGATAATTTATGATTGAGTCATCATTTAGCACATTTTCTCCCACTTTTAACATGTTATAACTCATTGTCTTTGTGCCTATATCTACACTTGCAAACTAATATAATAAAAATTCTTTCCAAACTTGTAGTAATCCGTAATTTAAAACTACACCAAAATCTTTGTAATTTTCCAATTTTTAATTTTGATTTTTCTTCTTCTCCTCCTGTAAACTGAATCCCAGTGAGAGTAGTACACGTTTGTTTTTAGATGTTAACTCCTTAAACGTTCTGGTGGAACTAATAGTTGTCTGTTCATCTAATTGGGTTTTATGACAATTTTCAAACGAGTCCTTTGGTATATTTAAAGAATTATGATTATACAGAAAAACCATTTTAAAGAATTCGCTTCAAATGTAACCTTATCGTTACTAGCTCGTTTCTGAAATTGACTAATTTCTTATCCTGATCAGTTATTTTAAGGATTATCTCATCGATATATCGTGTGCTGATTGGTAGATAAATAACATTCGATGGCTTCTCGACTATTTTGAAACCTGGTGGCACTGTTGGATAAAACAAATGGATAATATGAACTAAATCTCCGTTATTATAGGAATTTGTCACTAGATTACATTCTATACATATTGAATTCACTTTAAATATATTTACAGGATTATCGGAAATGTGTCTTTTATTGGGCTCGAGTTGCTTGCTACCGAATCCCAGTAAACTGCCAATTGAATTTTCTTTGCTGAAATCAATTTTACGGTTACATTTGATTTCACACTGTAAAGTGTTATGGTTCGCTTCCAAACGGAGTGTGATTGGATCCTTTTCTTTTGAATGAAATCTCAGATACGTCGTCAAATATTTTTGAATATCGCTAATTTCGTAGGATCCTTCAGGTATAACAACGTGCTCATCTCCACAATGAAAATTGTTATTGCTACTATCAATGTTAGGAATTGAGTTGTAACTTTCAAAATTTATTAAACCCAAAACATAATTTTCGTTTTCATTCAAAACAATGGGTGGATAAATTTTGGTTGAAAGTACAGACTCCGTTCCCGATAAGGTAAACGTATAAGACATGTTTAACTACTTTTCGGATCAAAGTATTTACATTAAATAAAACAAAAACTATAGTTATATTGGTATTTATTCTAAATCTACAGAATGATACAAAAATTTCAGACATAAGTGACCACATATAAACGAGTCATAAGGTTGGTAACAACGATGATTATAAAATATGTTACAAATACCATTAGAGTTAAAATATTTACACACTTCCAGAGGAGGTTTTAAATTTCCAAAACTATCAAAATAATAAACATTATTTCTATGTTTCCAATAAGCAGTCCAATGAGTTCCCGGTCCAGAAAAATTGTCTAAATTGATAATACCAGATTCGTTTTGGTAAATTTTCTTCGGTAATCGATCCTTCATAAACACTCCTCGAAAATAGGGTATTTTGAGTAGTTTAGTATACTTTTCAATATCAAAGTTACTTAAGGCACGGTTAGGTAAGATTATCGGTATTTTTTTTTCCTGAGATGATTTCCTAAAAAAAGGCCTAAACCTGTTTTGTATGGTTTTAAAAAGAGACCTTTTCCCAATGCAATGGATTCCATCGTCTTGTTGTGGCGTTCGCTTTCTTGCAATTGTTGTTTGGCAGCACGAGCATCAGATACGGCCTTTGCGATACCGGCAGCTCCTCCACTTAACGCACCTAATGCACTCAGTCCCGCAAAAATAGGGATCAAAGGAAGAAAACCTCCAGTTTTTGGAATTTTAATTATTCTTGGCCGTCTGATTTTGGTATTATTAACTGCTTTCATAGCTATCTTAACAGCATCGTAAATATTGGATGGTTTTTGATTTAAAATAGTACCTTTAATCTTTTTCATAACTGATTGAAAACTTTTTAATTTTGTACTGGTTCTTTTTTTCCCGCTAACTTTTGGTCTTTTTGCCTTTTTGCTTTTCTGCTTCCGAGGTTTACTTTTTTTAATTGCTGCCATGTTTACTACTTTCTGTTGGAAAAGTTTTTAATACACTAAACGTTGAAGCCAGATAAATGAAAATATATACTATTTTTTAAGTTTTTTTTTCAATGGGCCACTAGCAAATTCCTCATGAAAATTATCGTCGTCGTCATCATCGTTTAATTTCCGCTTATTGGATAAGTTTGCCGAATTTATTTCAAATTTTAATTTTTTCCTATCCATTATATTATCATCAGAGTTATCTATCTTTCGTTTGAGTGCCCTATTTTGATGTTGTTGTTGTTGTTGCAAATCTTGTTCAATCTCGTTCTCTAAGTTCTTTCGTTTTCTATCATCATCATCATTCTCAATAAAATTAGAAGGGTATTTCATTTTTTCCTTTATTTTCTTCTCATGATAATTATCATATTTTTGTTGTTTAATTTTTGTTCCCTTTTTGACTTGTTTTCGATACACCTTTCCAGTTTGACCTTTTACTTTTTCGAGTTTGTTTAGCAAAATCTCCATCTTTTTCACATAATCACGCATAGCCTTCACACTGTGTTCCATTATTGTTTTAAGATACTTGTTACCATGGATTCTATTGTATGACTGATTTAAATTGGGGTTATTACTCAAACTTATATCCCCACTGCTAGTACCCATACCTAGCTTTATTTTAGTTTGCATTGCAGCTGAAATACCTGCAGCGGCTAATTTTTCTTTCCAGGATGCATTCGATGAATTTATTCTGCTTAAAGCGTGTTTAAGTAAAATTTTATCTGCCGCATTACGATCTGATATGTTTTGATATTGTGAATAGGCAATATCATGATTTTTACATGCTTCATCTAACGGGTTAATTCCTTTATCACCACGTCGTAAACGTTTCTCTAATTTAGTTCCTGGACCACAATAGTTATACCCTGGAAGATGTAATTCAAATGGAAGTTTGTTTATCATTGAGTTTAACAAACCTTCCCCATTAATCGTTCGTTGTTGTTGTTGTTGTCGATCAATCGAATAATACCTCATTTTAAAAGAAGTAAATAAAGACTGAATATAAATAACAGCGTATTATGGCTTTATAATTAGTTTTACATCGGATATTTAACATGGAGGAGAAAAAGAAGAAACATATCAAAATTGTGAAACAAAGAACATCTTTAACAGTAAATAATCATGATGTGAAAAAAAACAAAAATATTAAACACAGTATATTATTACCATCTACTGTACGATGCATCATATCGGGACCTTCAAACTGTGGAAAAACCAATATCATGCTAAGCCTTCTTGAACATCCCAATGGATTGAAATTTGAAAATGTCTACGTCTATTCAAAGTCTCTGTATCAACCTAAATATATGTATTTAGAGAAATTATTAAAACCAATAAAAGGAATCGGTTACTATGCATTCGATAATAGTGAACAAATATTATCTCCATCTGACGCTAAAGCAAATTCAATTTTCATATTTGATGACGTCGCGTGTGATAAACAGGATGTTATCAGAGAATATTTTAGTATGGGACGTCACAATAATATAGACTGTTTTTACTTGTGTCAAACATATGCAAAAATACCCAAACATTTGATAAGAGACAATGCTAACGTCTTAATATTATTTAAACAGGATGACTTAAATTTACATCATGTATACTCTGATCATATTGGTACTGATATGTCATTTGACAGCTTTAAAACCATATGTTCATTCTGTTGGAAAGAACCATTTGGTTTTCTATCTATATTTAAGGATAATAAAATTGATGAAGGTCGATATCGGTTATGTTTTGATAAATATATATATATCTGTAGTATCGCTTTTATAAATTATTACATAGTTGAACGTTGAAAGTTCATCATCATTATCATCATGGCTCCTGCTCGTACCACGAAAAATAAAAAGGAAAAAACTAAAGATCAATCAGTTAAGAAAAAAATAATTTCAAAGAGAAAAGATATAAAGAATAAACTAGATATCTTAAAACATGGACAAATAGCCCACGAGAATGTATTTCAGCCTATAACAAAACATTTGGAGGTGATTGAGAACAAATTGGATCGAAAGAAGCACACTCCTGAAAGTTTGATATCGGAACTTAAAAGAAGGGAACAATTTTCTGATGACGATAACTATGATGATGATGATGATGATAAAGATGACGAGGAGAAACTTTTTGGGGACCATAATAGTGAAGAGGAAAACGAGTCAGTGAAATCGGAACCTATACCCTCCACTTCTATCCCATTAGAGTTTAAGGATACTCCTACAGGAAACAAAATCACACATGCATATCAAACTGCACCAAAAAAGAAAAGAAAATTATTTTCTTCCACAACAAAATCGTCGTCGTTGTCACGGAAACCATATAATCTTAGAAAATTAATAATAAAAAACGTGCAGGATGAAATCGAAGAAGAGGAAATTAGGAAACAAAGGGAATATGAAAAAGCACTAAATCAAACTATAAGAGAAAAATCATTTTCCGATTATTCTGATCAATATCATAGTTTACCTTTAAAGTACATCAAAAAGTTTGTAAAGGATCCAAATAGTAGTAATTCTGATGGAAAATTCCAAGTAAAGTTTGATAAGGATATCGAACGGTTTTCTATCGGTAACAAAACGATAGATTTCGATGGAGCTGATTTGATAATTGCAGGAAAAAAATATAAAGGCACTAATGGATTATATGGCTTGTTATTTAATCAGAATGTTCCCACCATCTATACAAATGATGACGCAAAAAACTATACTCACATATTATTTAAAACAAATGCTATCAAAAATGTAAAATCAAGTAAAAATAAGAAATTTAGAAAATTTATTGAACCAATAATAAATAAAACTGAGAGTAATTATACCAGTCCAACTGATGATGACGATGATGATGATGATGATGTTTTGAAACAGGGGGAGGGAATGTCTATGAAACTTTCAAACAATCCTATTGATTACGTTTTTTGGGATGATCCTAATGAATTGGTTGAGAGATTGGAGCTACTAGTTGCGTCTCAGGCTGCTGGTAATACAAATCACGTTAACGAGATTAATGCCATTATTGAAGAATTACGAGAAGCCAATATAATAGAATAAAAATATGTCTAAATTTGTAACCAAAGTAAAAAAAGATATTGTTGAAGAACTCCATAAACCATCAAGAGTAAATTTTAAAAGGAGGAAGGTTATTATCAAATCTCTATTGGACTTAATGCAAGCTGATTTGGTTGATATGAAAGAATACGTACAAGAAAACAAAGGATACAAATATATACTCGTCGTAATTAACTGTTTTTCTAAATACGTTTGGGCTTATCCGTTAAAAACAAAAACTGCCAAAGAGGTATCTAAAGCGATGGAAAATGTATTCAAAGAACAGACACCTATACATCTCTGTACAGACGCCGGTGGTGAATTTACTGGAAAAGAAATGATGATTTCAATGAAAAAATATAATGTCAAACATTATTTAGTTTCCAGTGAGAAAAAAGCATCTATTGTTGAACGTGTAAATCGAACCCTTAAAGGAATGATGGGAAAGAATTTAGTCTTCAAGGATCATACAAGTGGTTTGATATATTAAAACAAATCGTTTATTCCTATAATAATCGAGTACACACTACCACAGGTTTAAAACCGGCTGAAATTTCAAAAAAGCATGAAAAACTGCTGTTAAACACAGTTTATAATCGAATTAAAATGACATCGAAACCAAAATTCGAGATAGGTGACCATGTAAGAATTTCCAAATTTAGAGGAGTTTTTGATAAACAATACCAACCAAATTGGTCAACAGAAATTTTTAGCGTAATAAAAGTTCAACTTACAAATCCAGTGACATACCTACTTCAAGATGCAGAGAAACAAGACATCAAGGGAGGATTCTATGAACTTCAATTGCAAAAAGTTAAATATCCAGACATTTATTTAGTGGAAAAAGTGTTAAAACGTAAAAATAATAAAGTATTTGTAAAATGGTTAGGTTTCAGTGATAAGCATAATAGTTGGATAGATAAAAATAATGTAGAGTGACTTAATAAAATAATTTTGTTTCATGTACGTTTTATTTATTATATATTATTTACATGTTTTCTACAAATAATTTATTTATCTTCAAACAGAAAAACAATATTTATAATTATATAACAACTTGGCGTTTGATAATGCACAGTGCCAAGTAGTGCCATATGGATCCTTGTGAAAGTGACATTCGGGAACTTTCTTAAACTTGCTTAGCTTCGGTTCACTCTCCAGAGGTATTTTAAAAATTTTTTCTGCACTTATAAATTTTCTTAGAAAATTCACCTTTTCATCTCCTTTGACGTATATTTTTGGGTCATGATATCTTTTCATCACATGTTCTAAGACATTTGCTATTTCGTTCAAGTCTACTAAACCAGACTCCCATATTAGACCATGATATGAGTTTTCGAGATAAGATATCGTTTTTAAATCATGGCCTTTTAACATGCTTTTGCTATATGGTGGTTTGAAAAGAAAATTTGAACAACGTGTTCCATCATACACAGCTAGTTCTTTTGGAATAAATCCAGAGGTACAATTAAATCCCTGGATATCAAGACACAAAATTGAATTTTCTCCTGCTATAGTTCGAGGTACGAGACACTATTGACGCCTAGTTCAATCTACTTTCTTTTATAAATAAAACTCTACCACTTTTTTAATTATTGTTCTATTGGTGAGTAAAAATCACGTGAATTTACATCACACCCACTAAGTAAAACTAAAAACAAATAAAATAAACCATAGTAGTTTTTTTACATTTTAATTTCAATATTTTTGTACTGTTCTATTTTGACATTAAAATCATAGACCTAATACTATTTACACCAAATACATAATTCACTAAACAAGTATCACAAAATTTTAATAACTTTACTCTATGTTTTAAGTGTTTATTAATATTTTTTTCAACTAAACAATTACATATTTGACATAAAAATTGTATTCTTTCAAAATCCATTTTGTGTAACGTACAGGGTCTTATTATAATAAATATATAATTTGACATGTACTGTAAACAGTAGAATTTACACTAAAAATGTCTCCTAATTCTGTCTGACCAGTGCTGTAAACAGTGGAATGTGCACTAAAAATGTCTTTTAGTTCTACAGGCTTACAATCAAGATAAATATTTTTATTTCGAAAATATCTGGCAGTATACCAGTTACAATATATATCTGCAGGTTCATTAATATTCACAGGAACATATGTTAAGTTTGATACACTGTCTTTTAAGTGAGGCACTAGACCTATTTGCTGATTAGCCAAATTAAATATTTTATCGTTTGGCTTTACATTTTCATCAGGTTTTATTAAATCATAATGTATGTGAAACCATACATTATAACCAGTGTCTTGAAATGTTCTTAAACCAACATTTCTCAAAATATAATATCGTCTATTATTAATTAAAACAAAATTATAACTGCGCTCTTCTGGATAATATTTCTTTGTCGTAGTCGTCGCCGTCGTTGGTTGACTATTAGTTAGGACACAATAATTGAAAAGAATACCATAGAAAAGTAAAACAAATTTACTCATTATTTTGCAGCCTTCTCCTTCTTTCGTACTCTTCTTTTAAATAATACAAAACGGTATATCTATTAATACTCTTTTGTCCGTTAACCTCTTTGTGAATTTTTTCACAGCGGCAAAATGCACAGATGTTTGGAGATATTGAGTTCCCTTTACACTCTTGACACGTTCTGTTGACTGGAACAGGCATATATTACCACCAGTCTGGTTCGTGATCGACTGCTATTAAATCCTCTGTATTTTACATATATATTAATTACTTTAAGTGCTATACGTTTTTTATCACCTGGTATAAGCTATTATTCGAAACAAATATTATTTATTATAACAACATTATTATTGATCATCTCAATACTACACAAAGATCTCCTTATCTACATCCTCGACCTTTTCTTATCTGCGAACCTGACCTCTTACGTCGTCGAAAATTAAAACAAGCTATTCTCGGTATTTTTCGAAAAACAAATATTTTACGTATTTATTCAAACATTGCTCATCTTAATACTACACAAAGATCTCCTTATTTACATCCTCGACCTTTTCTTATCTGCGAATCTGACCTCTAGTCTTACGTCGAACATTATTAGAAAAACAATTCTCGGAATTCGGCGAGGCGAGGCTCGGCTCTTGTGATGACGCGAGGCGAAGCTCGCTTCTTGGAAGTTTTTTTCAAAAATAACACCTACCTGTGCAAACCAGGTGTCACGCTTAAGACAGGTGCACAAAAGTGACAGGTAAACACTTCTTGCAGGCAGGTGAGCCGAAGAGCTCCTGGGACCGATCGGTGGTCAAGATACCATCGAGGTGTCCCAGGACCGCCCCTGCTATACCACTAGAGTCAACGGTGAGTGTTTTGAAGCCCTCCAACTAATCTCTCATAGGGATGGATCTCTCAAGTGCACACAAGGCCACTCAGTCCATGAATATCTGAGTGGCAACTTCTATAATTATCCACATCGACTCAATAAGCCACTGGTGAATTGAGAATTCCAAACGTTAACTCTTTAAAAAAATAAACAAATCAAGGAGTTAACGGCACTATAACCCGACTACTTAGTAATTACTAATCGGTGTAGTAATATATAGGAGGAACTGGGTTGCTTGAAAAAAATACAAAAAAAGAACTTCAGATTACAAAGATGGCCAAAGATTTCCATGGAAATAAAATGATGGTCTTAAAGGTCTAACCAGCCACAAAGGTATATCGGAAATAAAACAACCCTTCAGCTGTCTATCAGCTAAAATCGATGCCCTTCAAAAATGAAATGTAGCATCCTGTATTACAGGCTGTACCTTTAAATCGAAATTATGAAAAAACCCAATATACCATCTGAATGAGATATTATATCCAATTATAAACAACAAACCAGATTTAATATTAAATTGTAGTCAGAAGAATATTTTAAATAAGAAAATATTGAGAATTAATGTATATTTAATGGTAAACCCCTACGGCACATATAAAACTCGAAATTCTATTAAGTCACAACTTATATGTGAAATCGTTACTAGCTGTTTCTAAAATTCAAAATATTTCGGAAAATTACTGTCTGGCCGGATATCCTATGACGAATACTAAGGTTTTAATTTGAAACAGATATTTCTGATCGGTTGAATGAAAAAACGAGTAACGGAAAGTTACAACCTTGCAGCGCGGAAAAATAGAATCAGCGGAATTTGCGGAATTAGTTTCGAAAATAATTTTGTGATGACAAACTTATTTTCGCATGCGAAGAACGTATATTTCAAGTATCTCCATTTATGATCTTTGAATTATTTTAAGCTTATAGAGGTGATAGTTAAAATGTAGTTTACTGCTACAAACACAACTTTTGCTTTCCCAATATATTTTTGCCGATATTTAAAATCTCACAGTTTTATAGCTCTGTCAGCAATACACATTATCACCGGTTCCTTTTGTGCCATATCATATGAAGAATAAAAGTTTCTTTAGTATACCATTCTGTTGTAAACTTTTGTTTTAATGCCTTTTTCAAGTCCAAGAAATTTATTTTCTTCGAATTTTACTATAAATTTATTTTTTGCATGATGAGAATGTGACGCTGAATAATATTCTCGTCATTATATCTATAAAGAAGGGCAAACAAAATGAAGACTTAAAATTACTAAGCTTTCCAAAACTACCAAAACCATTTTAGCCACAACGCTTGCTATAGAAGCTCCCACTATCTATTTGCTTTAAACATTTTCATTGCACATGAAATAAGTTAAATTCAGGATTAGAGCTTCGCTTCTTTTTTGCTGTTTTGTCCAGGCCTCTATTAATAGGGACTTTGGTGTAATGTAGAATAATTTGGTAATTTTGTGGTCTTATATTTTTTAACTTATCCTTAAAGTGACCGAAATTCTTAATGAAGGAGTCACCTTTGTTTACTATATTAGATAGAACGATCTTCAGAATTTTTTATAACTTATTGTACAGAGGTGATTGTACACAAGATATTTTACGGTTCATTTGTGTATTATTTGGGGAAGCCGTAAATTTTAGGTGGTAGAGTGGTGTATTTCAACCTTTTTGGTAATTGTTAGGGTGATGTAATTTGAATTTTCACGTTTTGCTCCATGTTATTTGTATGATCTTTATACATGTATATGATGTCTCGCTATATTCTAAACCAGGTCTACTTAACTTTTAGAGATATCAAAAAATATTGTATACAAAATTTTATGGTTTTACCTGAACCGTGAGGATTTGCTATAAGAATAAACAAATAATAATTGCAAAGTTAAAATAATGAGCATCGACTTTGTGGTTTTAATTCGAACACTCTGTATAATATTATTTCAGTAAATGGGCTTTTTTTTCTTATTAATAAAAATACCAGGTGACAAGAACCTTGCAAGAGGCAGTATATTCCTTTCTATTGATTTTACTTATGTATATTCCCTCTCCTTATAACACATTGCCTTTTATGGCAGGGTTTTTGACAAAATTCTTAGTTGCCTTTCAGAGTTGTGAGTACTTCAAGTAAAATACTTGAAGAAAAATTAATTCAAATACTTTCTGGTGTTTTAAGTATGGTACTAAAATATATTTTATTTTATGGAAATTATACTTGGAATTCAATTACATCGTAAAGAGTATTTGGTATTTGATTGACAAAAAGGTGTTTAGAATCTATATGAATTTTGCTTGAAATAAAAAGTAATTGAAGCATTACCTACCTCAAGTAACTAAAAGGTATTTTTAATACTTCAATAGTGTTTCAAATATTCTGATGTTTTTAAATCAGGTACTTTATTTACGCATTTAAATTTGAGTTCAAGAAATAAAAAGATCCCTTTGCATTTGCCACTGCTGCTCATTAATTGGAGGAAAACTATGAGCCCTCGTTGTCGCGTAGGAATATTAATCTCACAGAGAGACTATTGTTAAATGCAACTTGTGATTTGTGACTCGTGAACCTGATAAATTAGATAAAAAATTTTCAGGATTACTTTTATAGTATCATTTTTAATTTTGCAATATCCGATTGGTAAGTAATAAGTATATTCAATTAATTAGAAACTAGTAAAGTTAATGGGGTGTGTCCCAAATATAAGGAATTATTTCACGGTTAGCCCTTGGTTTTAAGCCTTCGTACCCGCGTATATCCCGCGATGTCAAGATGGATATTTTGACAAAACGAACTTTTTAATTCGTCGTCTGTCCAGAATATCGCAAATATCCTAAATAATTTTATAGGCGCTGTAAAAATGCGTAAAGATCGATAAGGGGAATCAATTATATGGACCCTACCCAGATATTGTAAGTTCTAACATATATTTCATTCTGAATCTTCCTAATCAAATGAACGTAATTATAATAAAAGTAATAAGTAGATTAATGGTACAAACATAACATTGGAGGAGATTCTTTTCTCAGAATATGTGGAATTCAGAAGTAGTTTTATTTTTATTGTTTGCTATAAAGTGTACCTATCTTATATTAATACGTTTTGTTTTTTTCCTCTGTTATTATACTAGCTCTATGTAGACAGGTTTTGTTTTTTTAATAATGTATTTGATATAGATATGATAAAAACCTTAAAATTGTCAATTTATTATATTGTAGTTCGCAGATATACACAGAGTGTGTTTAAAGAAAGTATCAAATCTAGTATGTTTACAATTAGCGAGAACTGAAAGTATTTATTTTAAAACAACAGTAACAATGGAGCAATAAATTAGCTTTGTTTGTTTATCTGTCTTTGCTGACTTTGACGTAAGTGGAAAAAATGCCAAGATTTCTCACTCCTTCGCTTGTTTGAGTAACTATACCGATGTGGTCCTATATTTATCCTTATTTTTTAGGTATTAGTATCGGCAATAAAAGTGGCACCTTGTTCAATATTTTGTTTTCTACTTGCATAAATAAATTACTTTTACAATATATGTAGTTGTGTTTATTTTCTATGTCCATATTTTTATCAAGATTATTAACAATATTCTAAACTATAAGCTTGATTTCAACTTTCAAAAATGTTTATGTGGATTGTATATATTCTCTTTTTTACCTCATGATTTTTTCTAATATTACTCTAACAAACTTGATTTTGTGATTTCAATATTTCGGTTAATAACATTTATTTTGTACAAATATCAAATTTTATTATCTTTTACATAACCTGTATATTTGATCTAAAACCTAGCAACACTACATTGAGTTTTTATTTAGCTTTACATATCTCATGAAAATTGTACCAAAAAACAAGACGAAGATCGGATATTGGTAACATTTACATTATGCTTTGGTAGTGGCAAAAATCGACTGATTATACGCCGAATATACCATTCAACGAATGGAAAATAAAATAAATGACCGCCTAAATGGAATGGAAACCGTCTTTCAGTAGAAATGGAATCCATAGAAAAATAATAAATTAAATAGCAAAAAAAATCGTAAAAACACTTTTTTAACTGAAAAAGTACCATGAGCAAGAGTAAGTCCATATAAGCAATAGGAAACAAAAAATATACATAAAAACTTATTCTAAAGTGATTGTTATCCGATACCAAAATAGGCCTCTTATAAGTAAGAATCATTTAGAGCCAATTTATTGTACCTGAATTACTTTTCTTGACAAAAATCAACTACAAGTACCAGTTACTTGATGCTTCAAAATTTGAAATTATTTGTTTCTTGATTCGTCTTGTTGATTTCGTAAATATTTGGTACATCTACTTCAAATACATTATCCTTGTGACAGATCTGTTGTCTTTAAAGACAAAGGTTCCACCTGGTGTTTTTATAATCAGCAAGAATATGTCCATTTGAGAATAATATTAAAGAGGGTGTTCTATTTAAAATAACAAATTCGATGCTCGTTTTCTACTTTCTTATTGTAATTTGTTTACTTTTAAGCAGATCCTAGAGATTCCGACATATAGCATTGAAACCTCTACCAATAAACTTATAAACGAAAAGAAATATCAACTGAGAAACTACTAGTACAGGTTAAAAATAATGCAGATTTATAAAGCAGATGTTACAATGACAATAAAAGTAATATTTAACAAAAACTACTAAACAGTTATATATTAAGAAAAAATAAACAAGGATTTAAACTAAAGAGTTTAGAGTAAACGATATGTACCTATTTTTTTTGGTCTAGGTAGGTACGACAAAAATATAAAATTTCTAAGAACAGACCATTTTAAAGTTAAGAAAAAAAATGTAGTCTTTAAGACAGTCTTGTCCAAATCCAATAGCTTGACTTCATATACGATATGAGTGAGATCAAGAATTAAAGCAACATTTTTCTAGTGTAAATTACCTACTCATTAATAAGTGTTATTTCCCGTACCGAAAATTAAATTTGCTTTCTCCTTTACAAAGACATTAATCGGCGGCTTTTTTAGTAGGTGCGGTTTCCGTAATGTATATACAAAAATACATTTTCATTAACTAAGTACTTTTTATTTAACAAAACGGGTATGATTGGAAAGTTGCAAAACCATTTTTTTGTAAATTAATGTAATTTTGTACTACGCTAATTAGTTCATAAACTTTGTATTGTTTTAGGTCTCCTAGATCCGTTGGCACAAATCTTGTTTTAAAAATATGATTATTTTGATTTTTATGGCGTTATTTTTACCTCGTGTATCCGGCTTTTGGGCATTCTATTGAAACGGTAGTTCAATTATTGTTAAAAGTAAAAACTCCTAGAGTCTATAAGTGGCACAAGTCTGGTTTAGATAATTTTAATTTTTATTATTTCAATAATTTTTAATGGTAATAAAACCATTGTTTGACTTACAAAGTATAAAAAAAGTCACCCCATTAATAAGTTAAATAACATATATTTTACCGCTCCGCTTTGATTGTGTACCGGCAGTGTAAATTTGTTACCAGCAACTTTGCAGAACAAAGTTCCGAGTACAGCGCTGTAAGACGTAAAACTCGAAACTGACGAACGGATTACGATACGTCTACGAAAATTTTCGAAGGGGTGTTTGGTTAAGTCCCTAATCTTTTTGGGAGCGATCGGCGGATCGCATGGCAACTTTTATTTCCAGAAATAAAATTTAATGGAGGGTCTGTAGACGAAAATCCTAAATGGGTGTCTGTTTCGAAAATCTCTAATTATTATAACATCCTTCGAAAAGTCGAAATAAAAATTTTTGGCCGAAAATTTCGGTAATTAATTTCGTTTTTCTCTAACATGAAACGTAGTTCTTTTATTTTAATCTATAATTCAATTAAAATTGGTGTTCTAATTTATTCTACTCTTATGCTAATTAGGCGTATTGTATTACAGTTTTTTTAGATATTTTTTATTATTCTTACATTTATTTAATAAATATACAAATTAATATTTAAATATCCTTTACATAGTTATATTTTATTTCTCCTAGGTTATAAATTAAATATACTTTAAAAATCAGTTGTAGTTGTTTTATAGTATAGTATAAATAAGATGAATATAGCAAATTAAGAAGTACGTAGTCAAGAACTTTGTACTACGTGTTTATTAGCTCCACTCTAGTTCTGTTTCCAATCTTATCTTCTAATGGATTTTTCACCCACTTTGACAAAACCGATTAACTTCAAATTTAGCATGCAAATATAGCTCTCGTGCCAGTAACAACGTTTCCGTATAGAAAGCAATTCAAAATGCCGGCTCCAATATGGTGGACAAGTTTTGTTATTTGTAAACAGTTCGACTGAAAATCGGTATCTGGGCGTACTTAAGAGTGCAAATTTATAACTTTTAGTCCAATCAACTTTGTCATTTGTGCATACTCGACTGAAAAGTAAAAAAATAGAATTAAAAATTTTGTTTGCTTTAAGTACAAGATAAAGCAGGAAAAGCTGATTATAAGATTTCCAGGTCTAAACAAAAAGTATATATAAAATTCTGTTCATTCATTTATTTATTGTTTCTTTAAGAATTACAGAAAATTCTTAAAAGCAAGATTCTTAGTTCTACTGCTTAACTTGATTAAGATATACAAAGTATATATAAAATAAAATATTAAAATAATTAAAAACTATTTATAAGGTAAACTGAATAGATAAAAATCAAATCTGAGTCCACATCTTCAAGTTTGTGACAATATTTTTAATGACTATTATTATTATGATCAAGGAGAAACTCTATTCCTAACTAAATTGACATCTAACTGTTTTTTCGTATAAAAAAATTATTTATTTGTAGTTTGTTTAATAAGTTCATTAATCTGAGTCAAAGTTTATTTTCTATTTTTTACTTGACTTCATTTTTCGAAAAATATCTATTTTGAGGAAACGTATAGAGATGGTAGAAAACAGAAATTAAGTTTGACGATATACAGGACATTATATGTACATGGTGACTAAATAATATTTTAATTATTTTGGAGCTATAATATACCAAAAAGGCACACATCTTACTATAACCACAAAATGTTGCTCTATTTCTTTGAAGATTCAGTTGTCCGTTCGATTTACTAGCCAAAATTAAATACTAAATTTCAAAGTCTAAGAAAAAGTTTGTTTATTTTTATCTCAAAAATTAATAAATTCCAAAATTCAAAATATTTTACATCTCGAGAACTACAATGCGTAGATAGAAACAAGTCATGGGTGAATAATATTAAAATTTAAAAATAATAAAATTGTGCTTCAGCGCATGACATATATCAACAAACTACACACATATATACTTAACTATTTAATATACAAAGTGGTCATATATAATTGACTAATTTATATAGAAAGTAGTCAATTTTCAATTCACACACTTACAAGACGTTAATCAAATTCAAGAATGGATGATTATGGTTATTAATTCAAGATGGTTATGGTTATAATTTGAAAAGAAAATTTTTTATTGCGAGACATTAGACTTATTCCGAGTGTCATAGTTATGGTAAGAACTATTAGGCCGACAAAGATTTTTGTTCTTATGAAAATAAGTCAACAATTTTAGTAAATAAATTGAGTTGACAGTAAAAATATTATTTTTGCGGAAAGTTTCTCTCCACAACGTTGATTAGGACAGACCAAAAATAATCCGAACAACCCGTTTTTGTGCCACAAATACTCTATTGATGTCGGATGACTGACCCCATACAACAATATTGTAAACAACTGAAAAATAAACAAAGGCATAGTAAACACTTGGAAGAGTTTCAAGAGTTACATAATTCTTTAAAGAGTTTAAAACATAGGAGCTCTAATTGATTTTTGAACCCACCTTAGAAACTTGCCCATTCCAGGATAAATCACTATCAATGGAGACACCCAAGAAATTTATTGAGTCACTTAAAACTAGCTTGTGACCATCTAGATCAAAAATGAGACTACATGATGTTTTGCGTACGGGTTCAATTCCATGCCGACAGTTTTCGCCTGATTAACTATAAGTTTGTTTTTCCCACACCAGGAAGAAAATTCCCTTAGAATAAAATTGGCTTTACTACTCAATGCAGCCATATCCGGATCCGAGACAACAACTGTGGTATCATCGGCATACAAGAATACTCTACCCTGAGAAATATGTTCAGGTAAATCATTAACGTAAAGAAGAAAAATTAGCGGGCTCAAGATACTACCCCTATATTTTCATCAAAAATATCAAACTTTGAACCGTCAATCCTCACCGAATATGTCCTGTTAGTAAAAAAAGAAATGATATAGTCGTTCAAGTTACCCCTTATTTTACTTTTTAATTTTAAGCTACAAAATCTTTATCAACAGTGTCAAAAGCGCGAGGAAGATCAAAAGAGAAGGAAATTACAATTTCACTCTTATCAATTTTATCTGTTACATATTGAACGAGGTCAGCCCAAGCGCTTTCAGTAGACAGCCCCGACGAAAGCCATGCGGACTATCTGAAAAAGTATTATATTTAACCAAAAAAAAAAAAATTCTGTTATAAACGAGTTTTTCTAAAATTTTAGAGAAGCGGCTCAGTAGAGAAATAGATCTATAGTTTTCTACTAGACAGGGGACTCCTTTCTTAAATATGGGTACGACAATTGCAGTTTTAAGGCATTCGGAAAACACTCCGGACTCAATTGAAACATAAAAAAAAAACAATAAATTAATCGCAGAATTCTTATTTGGAAATTTGTTCACTGTTTCAATTATTTCGTTACTAGAAATAGATTCTAAAAATATTGAATTTGGGGCATGCTTTTTAGTCAAAGTACAATTATGAGAAAAGTTTTTATCAAAATGATTGTTAAGTTTTTCCTCTATCGCCAAGGAGAGATAACTTCCGAAGATCGAGGCAATTTCACTAGGATTTTTTAATGGTTTATTATAATGTTTCTTTTATTATTTTGGTACTATTTTTGCCTTGAATATTGTTAACAATATTCCATGACATTTTTGTTTTATTCGTGGAATTGGCGATTAAATTATCATAATGAAGTTGTTTTTCTAGCTGAATTTTTTTGTTTAAATGTTTTTTCAAAGACTGATACTTTTCCCAAATCGCTTTCTCATTTGTATGGTTTTTCAAACAGTTAAGCCTTCTATGGTCCTCCAATTCATTATATAATCTTTGTGAAAAGGTAATTTTTTTGTTTTTTATCTATAATTTTATTTTTTTTCTGTTGCAAGGGTATACAGACCTCAAAGTTCCAGCAAAAGCTGTAAAAGAATTTATTAAAGTTTTCATAGACATTGTGACCTTTGAGATCTTTATAAACTGAGTGAACATAGTATGAACATTTTTCAACACTACAAAGACGAATATTACGGAAGAAATAGGCATCTGTGTCGGTTGTATTAAGAAGAAAAGGAAAACGACAGTAAACAAGCTGTCTAAAATAGTCAGAGAGACCGGGGTCAAAGTTGTTACATTTACCCTTTATACCAGTTACCACATAATCTAAAATGGAAGAAGAGGTGAATTTAGGACCAGTTCACACCCTTATAGAAGTACCTTCTAACAAACATAGCTGAAAAGATTCAAAAAGGTCAGACAGCATCTTGTAACTCATGCTGAAACCACCCCATCAACATTCAAATCTCCACACAATATTATAAAGCTAAAATTAGATGTTGCTTGGGATTGTATTCCATTTAAAATATTAATAAATTGGATAAAATCCCCTGTGGGAGGTCTATATAAATTAATAATGCCAATTCCATTATCCAGTTTAATATGTGAGCATTCTAGAATTCTTTCTGCAGAAAGGTTACTTATTAATAAAAAATTAACTGCCCTAAATAACATACCGTGGGCGTGATCACTCCTAGAAAACTGGATGAGGATTCTATAGTTATTAATATAACTTTCATCCAATTTATTTTTAGTCAATCAGTGCTCATTTAAACATAAATACCCTTATTCACTAAAGAGGTTTAAATTTAGACCAGGTCTAACTTGACAGTTATAGGTTTAAGATGACATTTTTAACAAATGACCAAATATTTTTTCTGAATGTTACAATTACAAAATCACAGTGACATAAGCGAAACATAACTGGCCATCTAAGAGTTTTAAGTACCATGGCGACTAGACCTGGTCTAACTCTTAAACCTTTTTACTGAATACGGGGGAAAATGTCCGGTGAAAGTTGTTGACAAAACAAATTAACTTTATTTGACAAACACTATATTTATGTGAAATATTTTAAAATCAAAAACATTTCCCTTGTCAATTCTTGATTGTTCTAAAGATACATGAGAATTTTCCTCTAGATTTCCTCCAGCCCCCATTGGGACAGACGTGGGTATAAAAAAAGAGTGTTTATCGGAGGCAGTATCATTTTCCTATCCCTTACATCTGTCTATAGACACATTATCCATAACATGAGAAAGAGTATCACTAACATCTTTGTTAAATTCAGTTTTATAAAGCACAGAACTTAAATGGCTTATCATTAAAAACGGTGATTTGCTTGTTACTTAATCGGTTTAGAGCAACACCTACAAAAGTAATATTAGTATCTGGACATTTCTTCAAACGGTTCCAAATATTTTTAAATATAGGTAATTTCAAATTTCTTTGAAAATTATTACGCCCTGCTACTATAATAATAATAATAATAAATAGGAAAGAAGTTTGAAGGTTGATCCTGACTGATTTTGAGTGATTTTCGACCCTATTTTTTATTAGTTTCTAAATTGTACCTAGGGGAATTTTCTGAGCAGAGTTTAAATTGAATGAATTTCTATAATAGAAATTAAAGCACTAATAGGACTGACCATCATCAAGCAATATAAAAAAATGTATTCTAGAATTTTATATTTTTACAAACGCTAAATACACTTGATATAAATATTTTATTATCCTAAACTCAACCTGCACATTTTAGATATATTTGAGTATATTTTGGATTTTTATAAGGCTGTGCTACATAGAAAACCAGTGTGGCAGTGTGTAAAACTTCAAATTTGAAAATTTACTTTCAAAAAACCTGACAAATTTCACACACGTGAATTTCAAGGAATTTTCTTTACTTTCTAAGTTTAATTCACATTTTCAAATAATATATTTAACTTGTTCAAAAACTACAAAAATTGTGTCTTATTTTAAATAATAAATCTTATAAAACGCCCTAAAAACACTTTTTTGATGTAATAGAAACGATTATTTTACCAACAAAACAACAAGTTTTATAGGAACTTTTTGGCTTTTTTGCAGCGTACACAAATATATATATAAATATGGAATAAATGTAATTAAATATCTCCAAAAAAAGGCTTCAAACGTAGCAGTTATTTACTTAAGCTTACTTTTAAATTCAGAGTTGTCAGAAAAATAGAGTAACTTAGTTACTTTAAATTATCTAAGTTACTGTATCTTAGTTCGATTATTTTTTGGCAAAAACTAGTATAATAGATACTTTTTAAAAGGAACTGTATCTTGTAACTTAAAGAAGTATCTTAGATACCGAAAAGTATCTAAAATACCAAAAAGTAACTAAGTTACCGCGAGAAAAGTTCAGTTAGACAAGTTACGACTCGTTCGAAGTCATTACTGGCGGCTGGCGGCATTTTTTGTTTTAGTTTTATTGCTGTAACTAACATTCCGGCACCGGTAATCAATCCTGGCTGATTGTTGAAATTATGAAAGTGACGTCACGATTAGCCAGGATTTATAATAATCCCGGCTAAACGTCTTATTTGTAAGCTGTCAACCGCTATTATAGTAATACCGGTTAATAGCAAGTGGGCTGTTAGGTTAGAGTTTTGAATTTTGGAACTGTGTGTTGTGAAATTCTATTTTACCAGATTACTAGAAGGTAAGTATTCACTTTAACCTGGAATTAAACATTATTCGCACAGTTCACACTGCCTAAATAAGAACCACGCACAGCGTACTATCCTACTGTCGACAGATTTCCTCAAAGGTTTATATTACACTATTTTAGGGGGTAAGGAAAAAGTTCAAAAAATTTATTTATATACAGGGTAGGCTGAGAAAACAGGTCTCATTTTATTGGTTCAACTATTTATTCTTATCAAATATTGTAGGTTATTGAGACAATATGTAAGTTATTGTTCTGACAAAAACGCGGTTATTAAGGTGTTTTATACGATTTATTACACAAAGTCTACAGGTAATATAAATTCTGATCGAGGATGATAATGATATTGTTACACACTATAGTCTTTTTTACTTTCCTCGTAAAAGCGAAATATTGTAGTCATGAAGAAATCATCCTCTGGGATTTTTTCAGATCTTAACCTTCCTAAATTAAAAAAGATAAATACATTACCTAACCTAATACGTTACGAAACTTAATATATAATATACGAAGTAACTAAAAAAATATCTTATTAAGTATCCTAAAAAGTAACTTAAGATAAGTATTTAAGTTCCTTTTTCTTTAAAGAATAACTAGATACCCAAAATATTTTCAGATACTTTTTCAAAAATTAACTTAGCTAGTAACTAGATACTTTCCCAATGTATCTTGGACAGCTCTGCTTTTAATTGTGCTAAGTACATTTTAAAGCTAACAAAGATAAATCGATTAAACGATATATTGAGAAATACTTTTTTAGGTCACCCGGTATGCAAAAGCAAAATTGTGATGTTAAGTTCCATTTATAAAATAAGAAGAAAATGACGAAACTACTATAAACTACTATTAAACTACATATAGAGATACATCAGAAATAGGAAAAATCTTCAGTGTGTATTAAAATAAATTAGTTGTTTAGGTAACAATCAATGGAGTTTGTTCCTATAAAAGTATTTTATTTTGACGTAACTATTGAGGGATAACGAATTCGGATTCAGAGCCTTAATAGGTGTTACAAGGCTTTGCATGCAAATTTAAGTAATAGGCATTACAAAGAAATTATATATGAAAACAATCTACTAATAAAAAATGTTTAATTTAAATCACTCCAATTCATCCTTTTTTCTTATTTGTATACGTTTCACCTTTATAACCAAAATTCTTTATAAATTTCTCGTCATATTCTACTAAAATTCTCCTTTCCTTTAAGATACAGGAAAATTCTGATACTGTAAATGACGCATTATAAATTAAACATTCATCTAATATGGATAGAAATTAAAAAGTATAAACTCTCATTTATGATTAAAAAATGTATGTTATAATACAGTAATCATTGCACCATAACATTATTACCCAGTTTAGAGGGGAAGATGTTAAAAAGATATTACCTCGAAGATAACCAGCAGTTGGCGTCCGGTAATAGTTCTAACCTGAGACAAAAGTTAAAAGTGAAATTGTTGCAGCTGGTACCCGATACAGGTGCTATATTCAATCAGCATCGAGAAAAATTTATAATTACTGCATTTCCTGCAGACACACAGGCAGATCCCCAACAAGGTGTGATATCGCACTGTACTGGGGGTGTCTGGGAGAGAGTGACCCACTTGCTGGTCAAAGTGTACCACAACAAGCCAAGGCTTCAGTCGGAAGCCGTCTATAGTTGCGCTCGGCTTTTCTTTCTTATTTCTTCTTCTTCGGTTACTTCTCGACGGACAGAAGATTCATCGTGATAAATCGGCGACGACGTGATTTAGAGGCACGCGCCACGGCATGTTGAGACCGGGTTGTTAGTGTGATTTATTTGGCCGATTGCAACTAGAAAGGCTGGGTATTTATGAGGATCATCTTATTTGATTGAGGTACGATTTCTAATTCTAAAAATTTTTGCTGTTTGAGTATGCCTATGAACATTGCCACTCTCTTTCGAATGTATTATGTTAGATTCCTACCACTTTTTGCCATAGTTTCATAGCAGTATAGCATTCAGTATTTTCTGAATTTGAAATAGATCTCTGTGAATATTTCGGGATTTTTTTTAGAGTTGTTGCGCGTCAACTGATTTTGTTACAGTTAAATAAAAAAAAATCATACAATTTTTTTTATTTAGTATGTATTTAATAATTAAATAACAAATTAATTTAATAACTAAAAACGATTTTAATTATTTCAACTAAATAAAAAATACACTACGTTTTCGAGATTTTTTCAACAAAGCGAAAAATGACATACTTCTTACACTTGAGGCGACATGTGTAGGGGTACAAAACACTTATGTCTGTGTATTGAGTGCGACTAGATAATTTTAAAATAAAAGTAAGGGAATATAGCATATCACGTTGGTTTTGGGGATCACTTTTTTACTACAATCTGCTGCACTGACTGACTGACTATAGCCACATTTCTGAACGGTTAAAGATAATCCGTTCAAATTTGGCAAGGACCTTCTTTTTGAGACACAGGTGCAAGATAAAAAAGCAGTACATATTTGAAACTCGTCCAATAAGGCTGTAAAAAGGAGCCCGTAAAGTTTAAAAACAATTTTTTCGCCAATATCTTTCAAAAATAGTTATGTGAACGTCTGAACATAATTTTCAAATTTTTCGAAATTCGACCCTTAAGATGATGAAATGAGTTTGAACTGTTTACCTAAAAACCAAATTCTGGATTTTTCGAAAGTCCCCCTTAAGGACGATGAAAATATATATATATATATATATATATATATATATATATATATATATATATATATATATATATATATATATATATATATATATATATATATATATATATATATATATATATATATATATATATATATATATATATATATATATATATATATATATATATATATATATATATATATATATATATATATATATATATATATATATATATATATATATATATATATATATATATATATATATATATATATATATATTGCCACTTTTTCCCCGCTATAAATTTGTGCTTTCAAAGTTGCCATCCGACGTTTCATTTCTTTGCTCCATCATCAACTTTATCAGTCATCAGTATATTATAACGTCAAAATCTCTGTTTTTTAATTACTACTCAAAATGCTGAAAAATACCCCCATTCTGTCCTATACATAAATTAACTTTCTTTTTAAATTTTGAACAGCTCTTTGAATCGACTTTTTCTGATACAAGCAGATGCAGGGTGCAGCCCTTATGCGAGTTTTTAGTTCCTCCAAAGTTGCCACTGATTTTTTAAAATAGTGTTTTTTAAAGTTCCCCAAAAATAAAACTGGGCTCAGATAGTTTATCCCTATAAAGTGTTGGTTTGTTTGAAAAAGAAACCGATTTCTGCATAAAATATTAAGTTGAGATATGACATATATCTCCTTAACTTAGTTAAATTAAAATTCCGTAATTTTTAGTTATTGTCAAAGTTATGGACCTTAACTAAAAACCTTAGTTAAAAATAAAGTAAGAATAGAGATATTGCAGAATGGTGGTACTAACAAACCTAGGCTTTAGTACAACGGCTTCACTTAAAATCGGTAAGCCATTCGTAGTTATTTATCAAGGGCTAAAATTAACAAACATAATTTATTTTGAAACCAACCCAATATTTTGCTTTTCTATATGTAATTTGTATCGAAGTTTACATTTAAAGTGCAAATAATTAGAGAAATAATTAAATCTGCAATCAATGTATTCTTTTTTGATTTGTAAAAATCAAACGAGCAATTTTTAGGTGTGCAAATAATGTCTAAAATGTCTGACGTAGTTTGAACAATTATCTCTTAATTTTTTAGTGTCACCTTTAATCATCTCCTATTTTGAATTTCACACCCCTGCCCATCACACATCTTAGGTACCGATAGAAGAAATTTTTTGTATCTGGAATAAAGTCATTTAATAGTATCAACATTCATTACGTTTAATAATTACCTAGCAATACAGCCGATGAGTAAAATAGAATGCAACTTCTAGGTCAGGAGTTTTGTTCCAGGAATTTCCAAATTACCTTTTTATTGTTAATCACAATTTGTGCACCAAATTTCAATGCAATATATTAAAGCCGAAACGTTTCAATATTACCGTGGAAACCATCTTGGAAAAAAAAAGATTCAAGATTACGCTATTTTATGTTTACTTCCCTGTTAGAAGGGAAGTATTGTAATAGTGAAAAAATCCGATTTTTGCGTTCCCGGGTCCCTAGATGCCGAAAAACATATTTTCTGAATTCTGAAATTTTGCAAAAAATCAAGTATGATGTAGCAATCAACTGGTAATTTTTTTTGTATGCCTTTCAATTCGAGGCATTGCTTAAAAACTATTTATCAGATTGACTTCAACTTTTAATTAAGGGTCATATGGGAATGACCTGGTAATATTTTGAGAAAAATCCAATTTGCCCTAATAAAATATTTAAAAAATGAGTCTGAAAAACTATTTATTAGATTATCTTCAAATTTTGTGCAAGCATTAAGTGTGCTATAGAGAAAAACTGGTAAAACTGCGGTACCAATTCAATGGCGGAACAAAATGGCGACTGATTTTTTTTTTCAATCTTATTCAATTGACTTTAAATTTTGCAGAAAAATTAAATATGAAATAGGGATAAACTAGTACGAATTCAAAATGACGTAATAAAAAGGCGCTGTGCGTCAACGTGAAAACTACTTATCGAATTTATTACTTCATTCGTAAAAGGGAAGTATTGTTCGTGAAAAAATCACCCTTCTATTTTTTCAGATCTTCACGTTTCGGGGTCCCTAGATGCCGGAAAACATGTTTTCTCAAGTCCGTCGGTCTGTCTGTCTGTCGGTCTGCCTGTCTGTTTGCGGAACACTAAAAAACTGTTTACCCGATTGACTTCAAATGTTGATCAAAAATTAAGTCATATGGGAATGACCTGGTCACATTTTAATAAAAATACAATATGGCGAAACAAAATGGCGGCCTAAATGTTACAAAAAATTATTAGAAAAGTACTTATCCAGTTTACCTCAAATTTTGCAAAACATTCAAGTGTTAGTAATTAACTAGCAAAATTTTGGTTCGAATTCAACATGGCGAAATAAAACAACGATTTAATAAAATATTTAAAAATTCAGCCTGAAAAAAATAGATTGATTTCAAATTGTATGCAAAAAATAACTGTTGCATAACGATGAACTGGTAAGATTACGGTAATTAAAGAGGGCGGAACAAAATGGCAGCCAAATGAAATGTTTGCAATCGTAAAAAAAATTGCAGGTTTTACTTATATTTACGTTTTAGCGTTCCTAGATGCCAAAAAATATGTTTTTTAAATTTCATTTGTCTGTCTGTCGGTCTGTTTGTCAGTTCGCGGCGTAACTTAAAACTACTTACCCGATTGACTTCAAATTTTGATAAAAAATTAAGGGTTTTGTGGGAATGACCTCGTACCATTTTGGTAAAAATCCAATATGACAGAACAAAATGGCAGCCTAGTGAAATGTTTAAAAAAAAATTTAACATTTAAAAACAAATTATCCAGTTTATCTCAAATTTTGCACAAAAGCAAATGAATCAACCTGTAATATTTTGGTATGAATCCGAGACAGCAAATCAAAATGGCGGTCTAATAATAAAATATTTAAAAGAATTAGTCTAAAAAACTACTTTATAGAAACATTTTAAATTTTGGACATCTATTAAGTGTCATATAGACATTAACTGGTAAAATTATGGTACGGATTCAAGACGGAGAATGAAAATAGCGGCTAAATAAAATGTCTTAATATCTTGCAGCAAAATTGAATATAATACAGGGATTAACTGGTACGAATTTAAACGATACAAAATAGCTGTCTTAAAAAACTCAGTGCAAAAAAATCAATTTATTGTAAATCATGCCCAAAAAATAAGTGTGGCATAGGTAAAAACTGGTAAAATATTAGTATATACGTACCCATATGGTGGAACAAAATGGCGCACAATTCAAATATTTGATAAGACAGCATGCATATTAAATGAAATTCACCGATTTTTTCTTATTAGGCTCGCCATGGGATGACTTCGGCAATACTCTAAATAATTCTTAAAAAAATCATTCAAGTTCAAATTTGCTGGAAGTAATCGGTGTACATAGAATAACTGGAACTTATATTATATATAGGCACAATCTTTACATATGCCATATGACCTGCCGAAATTTAAAATAAGGCGTACAAAAAATTCCAGAACCTCATGACCTTAAAACCCAGAAAACCATGTAAAACTAGATATTTATAGATTATTCCTCACGCCTATACGCTAAATTGTCAAAAGAAATTTTTGTGCCAAGCATAAAGTTTTTTGAGATGTAGATTGATTGGATACCCTTATAAGAAAATAGATTGGCTACCCCCAAGTCGGAGATGTAGTTTAAAGTACTCTCAAATTTCTATTTAGATTAATTAAGCTGCAAACACTAAATTTTAAAGCAGTATTATGAACTATTACTAAGCTATCACGGAAGGTCTCTCGCAGAAAGGATTCAAAAAGGTAGTTAGTTCCCCACACAGTCATTTAGTAACACATATACTGTCTTTTCAAACATTTTTTTTGGGCACCATTTTGTTCCACCATATCGGATTCGTATCAATATTTTACCAGTTTCTACCAATTGATTTTTGAGCATAATTAAAAATAAAAAGTTTTTACATCGATTTTGCTCCGTCATGTCGAATTTTGGGTAAAATTAGAAGTCAGTTGAATAAGATTTTTTTACGTTAATTTTTTAAACATTTTATTTGGTCGCCTTTTTGTTCCGTTACCTTGAATTCGTGTCAAAATTTTACTGTTGTGGTTAAAAACATTTAATGCTTCCATAAAAATTGAAATTAATCCAATTCATAATTCCATAATTTTTTCAGCCTGATTTTTTAAAATATTTTGTTTTAGATTTGTACCAAAATGTTACCAGTTCATTTCTATGTAACACTTGATTTTTGTTTACAAATTGAGGTAAACTGGATAATTTGCTTTTTAGTAATCATTTTTTAATTTTAACATTTCACCAGGAGGCCATTTTGTTCTGCCATATTGGATTTTTATCAAAATATTACCAGGTCATTCCTATATGTTCCTTAATTTTTGGCCAAAATATAAAGCAGTAAATGGTTTTTGAGCTATGCCGCGACAGACCTACAGACACACAGACGGAATTAAGAAAACGTGTTTGTTGGCATTGGACGCTAACACGTGAAGAAATGTAAAACCTGGGAGAGTGATTTTTTTCACGTTGACAAACATTTTATTTGGCCGCCATTTTGTTCTGCCATCTTGAATTCCTACCAAAACTTTACCCGTTCATCTCTATATTTCACTTAATTATTGCACAAAATTTGAAATAAATCTAGTTAGCGGTTTTTTTTTTAATTAAATATTTTAATAAGCCTCCATTTTATTTTCGGCTCAAGTAAAACAATAGCTAGATTGCGTTATATTTTTACATCGCCGGATATTTTAACAAAATTAATTAAAATTAGTGTAATTTGGGTTTAAATTATATTTACTTTTTTATCTATTTCAAGTTTCTAGATGTCACGGCAATGGATTTGTGGATAAAAGGGAAAAATAGATTTTTACACGTTAAACCTAACCTAAAATTGTCATAGCATATACAGAAAAAAGAGTGAATATAGGATTCCTTCATGTGACCGACTAGAATTTTAATGGAAAACCCCTATAGGTTTAAAGGTATAATTTTTTTAACGATGTATTTCCATGTAAATTTTGTTCTTAAAACAGATTCAAAATATTAATAATTATTTTTTAAGACTACTAGGTCATTCATGACGTAGATATTTAAAACGAAATTGTTATATAATGGGAAACAAAATTAGAGTTAAGTTTTAAATAATTTCTGTGGCTAAAAATAAACCTGAAAACGGAAAATACCTAGTTTTCAATTAAAAATACTTATGCTAATTCTTCGTGAGGAATATAGGAGAACCAAGAGAACATCGAAATCTTCGCCGGGTTTGAAAGTCAATTATCACGGAACCGCATAAAGTCACCCGTGGCGAAACGCATACATATCAAAAGTAATTAAAATAAAAGTCACCTGTTGATAACAATGGTATTATCTTGTGTATTAAATTTGGCGCCTAGTTGACTGTACTGATGAAGCCTTTAAGTTGGAAACACATGCCTACGGCTGGCCAAATTTCATGGAGCTTTAGCGGTCATCTAAAAAGAAATTCTACGAAATAGTGTCCTTCAGACAAATAAAACCATAGTTTAAAGTATACAATAAATTACCGCTACATGTTCAACCCGGTATATTTCAGAGGCTACAAGGAAATGATAAGTTCCAAAACTTCATATATAGGCCAAAATTTTTTTGAACTTTTTCGAAACATGGGCTTCTACTTGCGTCGTTTCACGTGTCCATTTTCGAATTGACTCAAATCAGTACAAATAAAATAAAATTGGTTTAATGGACTTTATGAAATTTATGAGGTTATTTCTTGCCCTAAAAAGATGGGTAAAAGTTGATTTTGACAAAAGAACTCTTTTAGCTCGAATAATATGGCGGTGCACGGTGGATAAAATGTACCATCGTGTGCAAAAAAAACTGGGGTAACAGGTTTGATTGAGATTTAGTTGACATATTTTTGGGTTTATTCATATTTATAAAGCGAAGCGGTACGACAAAACGCAGATTTCGCAAGTTAACTATTGTAAGGTGTGTTATTAAAAAATGAATTTCTTGGTTATAACGTGTGCTTCTGATAATATCCCAGAATATGACGTGAAAAAGAATATCTATCATACGCTACGGGAAACTAAACCAAAACAAGGCAAATACATGTGACAGAAATATTATGTATATTTTTAACTATACATTGCTACAAATCTTTTTGATTTCTAGATTAGAATCCACTTTATCAATGACTTTTGACAAATATTCTCAATGAAGTTTAAGTTGAGGCTTTTCGAAGGCCAACTAAGCGCACAAACCCTTGGTCCTCTGGCACTAATACAAGCCTTGACATTAACAGGAAATCGGTTACTTTGACCAACTTTGTAAGTATCCTTTCTTATTCCAATGCGTCTATGAAAAATTATGCGTTTTTTTCACAGATTATTCTGGTTCAAAAATTTTCTTCCAAGCTCGAATCTTATTTCATTATTTATTTCGGTAAGATACATTTTATTAACAGCACAACGATTTTTAAGAACATTCGAAAAACAGATTCTTCGGCGAGCGGTACAGACTGATCCAGTAAATGTGCTCTTTCTTTTACTATTACTGCTGTTTCAAACGGATTATTTTTCAGATAATGAACTAATCTTGCATTTTGATCTGCATTCGAAATTTTAGGATATTCTAAACAGGGATTTCTTATTATATTTCGACACTCAACGGGAATTTCTGTTTATCTAATAACACAGTATTGCTGCTAATTCGTAGCCCATTGGCAATATTTCTTATAGCGATTCAATATTTGACGTGAACGATTTCTGTTCTAGATTTCTACTAGTATTCTTGAAAATCAAAATGATTTCTAAAATTTAAATTGCCGAATTTCTGTTTGGCGGTACGTAACTTATAATAGTTCAGATGAAATAAATGTTTTGTCCCAGTTTTTTTGGTCGCAATGGTACTCCTTGTTTTTTTTTTCAGATCGAAGATCCAGTGGTCAGTTCTCGACTTGTAGCCTAATCTTCAGCTTATAATTCCGAAATGAAGAAAGGTAGTTGCTACTTCTATTCTGTGTTAGAAAATGGTAGTCTAGATCTACTAAAATAGTTTAAACATTTTTTCCCTAAAAAGTGATAAACGGGATGAATTCCGAAAAAATGTTTTTATATTAACCAATCGTTTTTTAACAATTTACGTTGTGGGAGTCGTTTTTTAGGATGACGAATTGATTGATATAAGATCGTAGGAGCAATTCATTTCAAGATGTTGACTATCTTTAAGCACTTATTTTTAAAATCTGTTTTTTTACATATTTATTTAGTCCGTTTTTAAACATCTCTTATTTTGAGTTTTTTTTCTAAAATCCAGTGAATACTGGATATAACTATTGCGACGTTGCCAAATCTATTTATTGTAGGGCGATTTTTTACAACATTTTAAAAACCACAGGCATTACACGCTTTACTTTATTATTACTCATTATTGTATCATACAGTGGATTGTCAAACCCAATAAAAAGTCGCATACATAAGAGAAGAAATTAAAAACTTTTCGTCTGGCACATTTTGGCACATGACGTTTTCAGATTTATTGATATTTTTTTTCTCCTAATTTTTTAATATCTTCGCCACCTTCGTATGTCACCTGTCCTACCATTCATAAAAACATAACTAAAGTTCTACTGCTGTCGCACATTTAAGCTTATGTTTATTATTTGATTATAATTAAAAAGCAAACCATTTTTAAAGTATCATTTCATTTTCAAGGTGCTGATACATAAAACTTGCGAGAGTAATTTCTTTCCATTACAAAAAATCTTTAGTAGGACTTTATCTTTATCCTTATTTACTTCGCAACACTAGTGAGCAATCGCTTTGATTAATTGTAAATTAAATAAGACAAAAGTAGTCTTTGTTTTGCAACTTTCTTTTGACCACCATCTTTCAAATACTGCTGGATTGAATTTTTTTCAAGACGCATGTAATATAAAATATTTACTAGCCAAGTTAACACTGCATTTATTTACCTTGCACACCACATATATTTTCTACGTACTGCAGCCTGTAAAAAAATTAAGTTCGAAGGACTCTCTAGAAATTTTGAACAGAGAGGTAACAAAAAGTAACAGCTTAGTATGTAAGAAAAATATTTCATATATCTCAAATAATATTAAAAATGTATCATGCTCTTTTTTATAATTTTGCCAGGGATTAAGTTGATTTAGCAATTAAAAAATAAAAATTGTTTTTGAAAAATTTGTGGAGTGTGAATTTACAGCTTAAAAATTCTTTAAAAAATAATTAGGTCTCAAAACATATTAATAAATAAAAAAACATTTCATACCCTTTTTCACAATTTCATCAATATTGTACAACACCCTGTATAAATAACTTATTAGCTTGGCTATGCTTTACACTGTTTAGAAGTTTAGCTGCATTAATAATATACTCTATCGACTATTGGAAGTAAAAATTAAGAAATTTTGCGAAACCGTTTTTCAATGTTCCTATCAAAAAAAGTATCATTAGAGTTCTAATGATATTGTTTAAAGTGAGAATATATATAATATACGTCAATATTACTTATTTAATAAGTGTAAAATTCAAAACACAATCATAGGAAGAGGGATTTCCTCTCAAATGTTTAACTCGTGCAGTCTATTTTCAAAGCAAAATTGTATTTATGTTCAATAACAATTTAATAGTTACAATATTAAAAATAAATGCCCAAAGTTTCCAAAAACTTATTAAAACTTTTCTAGTGTCGCTCACTGTCATATTATGTTCACGTACTTGATTGCATTATGCATCTAGAATTTTCTGAAAATAATAAGAGCGTAATATCTAAGTATTATCTGTATACTACTCGTATAAATAAATTTTCTCTTTTTAGGTCAACAACAAAGGACTTTAAAATGAAATGGCTATTTTCAAATGTGATTTAGCTTGAACAATATAGTTATGTAAAATCACTTTCCGTGTTATCAGAACCCAAATGTAATCAAGATATCTTATGGAAATTTTTAAGTAGGCCGAATATTAATGGGTAAGTAATCTTAAATATAAATGTTGCATGTCTAAAAGCTAATACAAATTGTTTATCGGCTTTAGATAAGAATCTGTTACCAATAATTTCTGAGACTAAATTCCAAACGTACAAAGCTAATTTAACAAATGGAATGGGTGGGCGAGAGAAATTTTTTTCCCTCCCTGTCAACCCATTTTGTCATTGGCTTGACGGGCGCAGTGAGAGTTACTCAACAAGGTGTCGATTGACTTTAAGGATGAGATGTAACTCATCTTGCATCCCTAGGGATATAACAATCAATATCTATTTTGTTTTAACTAGAATGATAAACAGCTTTAATTTTTTTGTTTATCAATACGCCATACTAAAATATTTTAAAAATTCATCAATATTAACTGATGTGAATGTCATTAGTACAATTAATACAATAATAAACAATATTTATAATATATGGATAAATGTTTTCTCCACACACCTTCATTTGTGACTCTTAAAGTACTACAAAAAACTTGTGGGTTCGTCTCATTGTATACAATTTTATACGCAATTTCCTTTTTATTGTTGGTATTCTCGGTTACATAACTTTTCTCAACAGTAGCAGATTTTCATCCCCCATGTTGTTTAATAGCTAAAACATCAACTCTAGTATTCGTTAATAATGTGACCAAACATTCTACTTAAAGTGCATCCAGTATACGTTTTGAGGTTTTCACCGTTTAGAAATTTTGTGTGGGATCTTATATCAATGTGCTTTCGAGTGACTTTTAAAACTGACAAACGTCGAGCAGCGTCAATTTTTGTTACTGTAAATTTGTGACATTCTATCTTTAGAATCACGCATAGTGACAATTGTGACCTTATTACTTATTTAACATTTATTAATACAACACATATCTTCGGGGGCTTCAAGAATGAACTTACTCACACCTTCTCTGCTAAACACAATGTATTTTTTTGTCAATAAAAGGGTGGACTTCAACATAAAATACTTACACCATAATGTTGATAGAGAGCAGTTTTCTTTTGAAAGAACGTCAAAAGCAAGGTTTCTGAACCAGCAACAGCAACAATACTCAACAGAGGGAGCACCAATTCTTAAAAGATTTGCTTCAAACCTTTTTTGCAATTTTTCTACTCTTACAGACAAATAAGCATTTTTTGCTCATTCTTTTATATTAGAAACATGCATTCTGTCCATACACATTCAAAAATTTTTGAATTTTTAAATATTAGCTATCAGTATAACGTTGTTGATTGTAATTAAAACTGCTTAAGATGCTGTAGTAATCGGTCACGGCTCTCTTCTTAATGCAATTAGAACATTATGAAATGAAATTAACAGAAATTCAGAAATAGGACTTATGGGGATTTGCTAGTCCGGAACTTTTTTGCTTCTTGACTTGTAAATCTCACTTACGTCTCATATAGTATAAATAACTATTTTCGGTTTGCTGAATAACAATGAATAATTCAATTTTATACACTTCAAATGACAAGGAACTAAGTATTCTTTCACACGAGCCGACTTTCTTCGAATGCCGTGGGTGGCGCTGTGCCTTGCCGGCGTCGTTTATATGAAGATCTCTACCCCAGGAGTAGACGGCCCGTACCCGGCATAGCGAAATTTAAGCTGGCTATTCTGGCAGTTGATTGAACACCTTCATCATGGACATAACTAAAAGTCTTTTGTATTATCTATTAAAAAAAAATTGGCCGTTTGTGAAACATGAAGAAGTGGGTTCATCTTTTAAATCTGCAAAGGCCAATTATTGGCGCATTCGTTGCATTATTTGAGGATTTAAGGAAATATAAAACAAGTTTTTTAATAATTTCATAATGTCTATATCAAGTTTTGATAAGGTTTTGAGTCAACTGAGCCACCATTTGCTTAAGGAAAATAGTAAAATGAGGGATGCTATATCACCAACAGAAAGGCTTGTTGTAACTTTAAGGCAAGTGAGAAAATGAACAGAAGTACTGTGACTAAAAAATATATTTTCCCAATAAATACATATTTTTTTATAACTTAAAAATTTATTAAAAATATAATAGGCTTATATATATATATATATATATATATATATATATATATATATATATTATATATATATATATTTTTTTTTTTTTTTTTCGTTTTTTTTCTTTAACCATATATAAATATTTAGTTAATTATTTTCTTGGGCATAGGTTAACTCATTGAGTAGTAAAACTATAATTTAATCGACGTTTCGCTAATTATATTGAGCTGTTTCAAGATATTTTATTTTCTACAATAAAAACATGTATAGTTAGTATTTAAATTGGTTAAAACATTATTGAAAAAACATCACTCATAAAAACATTACATTTAAAACAAACTATGATCATGAACACAAAAATACATTTAAAACAATATTAATATTATACAGAGTACGTAACTTGGAAACATGTCATGTGTCAATTGCAATCAAAATATATATATATATATATATATATATATATATATATATGTGTGTGTAGTAATATAGAGTTAAATCAAAACATTCGTTACACATGACTTGAAATTATAGTTTTACTTATATTACATATGAGTTAACCTATGTAGTTTTGACCCAAGAAAATAATTAACAAAATATATATATATATATATATATATATATATATATATATATATAAGCGTAGTATAAAAAACACAATGTTGTACATTAAAAATTGTTAATTTAATATCACTTTCGATTTGACCAAAAGTCGACTTTTAATGTTTTTTAAGTAAATTGATACTATACGAATCTATGTTAATCCTCCTCTTCCAGCCCTATGAAGTGGCTTAGTACTTATAGTTACAAATGTGCAGTTGTTCAATAAAATCACACTAAAATATAAAATTTCAAATGACCAAACGTGGTACTAAATATACGTACTCGTATATGTATATACAGGGTGATTCCACGTATGGGGGAACTCGACTTTAATCCGTTATGGTCTAGCTTGAGTTCAAAATCAAATGCCTAAATTATGTAGATTTTTCCGGGCTATCGGATTATGACATCAAAAGAACAATTGAAAGTCAAAAAGTATAGCAAAAAAACTGATTTTTAAAAGAAAAATTATTCTCATATATTATTAGGAGATTTGACAGTTGAGGTATTATAAAGTATTTTTATGTATTTGGGCTTTAAATTTAACTTCCGGTTTAAACGGAAAAGATATCGGAAGCAAAATTTTAACCCCATGACAATTTAGCACAGATACATAGAGCTATTTTTCCTGATTTTAAAAATGTATAATATTTATCTTTTAAGAGTTTTTAAGATATTCGCGATTGAATATTACCATATAGTCTAATAGCCCAATACCAGGCTATGATAATTTTCAAATGCTAATACTTCGGAAACTTTAAAAGGAAAATATGTAAATCCATATGTTTTCAAAATCAGGAGAAAGAGTTCTATCGATCTGTATTAAAATTTAATGGTTTTATGCATAAAGATTTTGCTGCCGGTGTTGTTTTCGGTTGAACCGGAAGTTAAATTTAAAAACGGGATCCATACACATATTTCATATAACCTTAACTATTAGATGCACTTATAATATACAGGGTGAAAATTATATAAATAATTAGTGTTTGCGCGGTATTTCTTTCTATTTGTCCTTTTGAACTTTAATTCTAGCTAAACCATAGCGGAGTAAAATCGAGGGCCCGCTTATGTAAAATAACGTGTATGTCAATGGCTTTCTTAAGTTCAGGTTTATTTTTTTTTAAAAATATAATTATTTTCGTCTACTGCTTTACCCCCCAAAGGCAACCCTGTATAGTAGAAAACAATTTCTAACGTCGTCGATCGTTTAAAGGGAACTTAAACTGTTTCATCTCCTTAGAGTAGAAACTATATAATAAAAAAAAATGCTTTTATATACAAATAGAGAAAATGAATTCACCCTGTTTTACCATTTTGGAAAAACAATTCCATTTATAAGGGATTCCTAGAACTATATATATATATATATATATATATATATATATATATATATATATATATATGCAACAAAAGCACAAGTCAGCCTACTGAAACTATTATTAGTTATAGAAAAAAATTAACAATAATTTATAAGCCAACTAATTAAGTAGTTTCAGGTTTGTACGAATTTTATAACAATGACGAATTTTTTCTCAAAGCACACGTGGGTATAGAATTTTTAAATTTCTATCAGTTTTATTGTTAGACCATTTGGATATTGCTTTTAATAACCATTATATTTTAACTTATACAGTGCGGTTCTTTAATTTGCGCTCAATCGCCATAATCGCATCTTGATAATTTTAATCATACATTTAATACAAAAACGGAAAATTTAGTTTATTATTGAAGTGTGTCAAAATCTTGACTGGTCCAAAAAAATATAAGATGGGTGGAGAACTTAAAATATTAAATTATGTTAGAGTAGGAACTTTTTAAAAATTATTTAAGTTTTTAGGTTTTATGACAAATCTCTGTATTTTTTTAGTAAAAGCATGTCAAATGACAATCGCTTCCTTGAAAACAGCAATAGAACTCCCACTTTTTGAGATTTAATCGTGTATTCCAAAAAAGTTGCAAAAGCGGGAAAAAATACTGCCCTTAAACTTGTTTTATGGTGACACTTTTTGGCCCAGAAAAAGCTACAGTGTACTAATAATTCGTTCTTTGAAATTTATAAAATTTTGAATTCTCTTACATTCTTCAAGAAATCTAGAAAATATGTCACACTTCGCTGTCTTACTTTTTTTATTGGCACTTCGCTATCTTACTTTATTGGCCTCCTAACTGTATAAAGATAACGTCGATGGCAATAACAACTTTTGTTAAAAAACAACAAATTTTATGCAGTAAAATTCTTTAGTTAAGGTGTTACCACGAAATATGGAAATTGGTTTTGCCATCAACATCCCCGCCACTCCAATTAAGCAATCTTCCAGCCATGTTTATTTTATGGAAGCAAAAAGGTAACATTTGCATGCAAACCGTTAGAAGGCACTAAGATAAAATAGTATAGTTTTACTATAAAAATAATAAGCCTGAGTTGTAAGCTAAATATTGGTTCATAAGACCTTGGGTCATGCTTTCTGTCACTATTAAAGTTATTTATTTACAACATAATCCTTTCGGGAGGTCAGCTGAAACAATTTCTAAAGACTTGGTTGAATATTAAATATAGGTCCTAATACTGCCCTCGTCTACCATTTAATATAATTAGCAAATCGAACTGTGGCATCATTGTGATGTTTCACAAATGTTGTTCGTTCCATTCCAGGCAGGATGTTACCACTACATATAAAGCTGACAAAAAAGCACTGCTAACCTGGCTAAAATTATATCAACGCGTGTTAACAACATTTTTTAAAAGCATCACTAGACAAGCGAAAAACACTGCCATGACAAACGATAGATACACTGAAAAAAAATTAAGTCCAGATATTCATTTTGTTATATCACGGTTAAGACCCAAACAATTTTTATTATTTTTTAACTAACCTAAATTCATCACCAGACCAGCTAAAAACACATTAAAATGCCGTGACAAACAATAGGTATGCCGAAAAAAAATATTAAGTTAAGATATTCATTTTGGTGTATCTTCAGTAAAACCCAAACCATTTCTATTATATTTTAACCAACCTAAGAGAATCACTAGATAAGCAAAAAACACTTATCAGAATGCCGTGGCCAATGATAGGTACACTGAAAAATATTATTAAGTTCAGATATTCATTATGTTATATCTCGGTTAAAACCCATACAATTTCTATTATTTTTTATTCAACCTAAAAGTATCACTAGGCAAGCTGAAAACACATGGGTTTTAAGCGGGATATAACAAAATGAATATGTAAACTTAATATTTTTTTTCAGTGTACCTATCGTTTGTCACGGCATTTTAATAAGTGTTTTTAGCTTGTCTAGTGGTGCTCTGAACTTAATTTTTTTTTCAGGATACCTATCATTTGTCATGGCATTTTGAAAAGTGTTTTTAGCTTGTCTAGTGATGCTTTTAGGTTCGTTAAAAAATAATAGAAATTGTTTGGGTTTTAAGATATACCAGTCCTAATCCGTTTATACCTTGTCTAGTGATTCTTTTAGGTTGGTTAAAAAATAATAGAAATTGGTTGGGTTTTAAGATATACTAGTTCTACTGCGTTTACACCTTACCTGTCACTTCAGTTCTGTGGGTTAGGAGCAAGCTCCTTGGCTAGGTGCAGCATGTAAAAAAATGTAACTTTTAGCTACTATTTTTGGGTTGGCCGGTGCTTGTAGGAGAGAAGAGCTTTCAAAGATAACAACTGATGATATAGAGGATAATAAAGAGAAATTTAATAATCATCAAAATTCCTGACAGTAAAAATAACACTTCATAAATTTTTGTAGTATCCGATGAGATAAATGAGGGATATTATTTACAACTGTATCGAAAATATGCAAGTTTGCGAAAAACATATAGTCAGCACAGGCGGTTTTTTTGTTCATAATAGAAAAGGAGTGTGCAGTACACAATGTGTTGGAATAAACTCATTTAGAAAAATGTCTTCAGGAATAGCTGCATATTTACAACTTAAAATCCAGTTTTCGTCGATCCTCGGCTTTCATCCTGAGGAAAAAATTACTAATGCCAAGCGACATAGGCCCTGAAAATCGACGGCTGTCGGAGAGATCTACATAGATGACTCCGCAATAAAATATTAGCCTTGAATAATTGCTCTCTTAAGTTAACTCAACCTTCATCAAGCCGAACCATAAGCGCTTCCAAAAGCCACCCACTGAATGAAATTACCGGATTTACAATCAATTTGCAAAACATCAGTAATCGTTCTTTTGTTAAAAATACTTATAACAAGTAGTTAATTTTTATATTGTTATTGTTGTTACATGTTTCAAATTGAATTAAATAGTCTTCAAAAATACTGTGTTTCTAATTGCTTTTATTTTCGAGGTAAACATTGTCAACTTTGTAGAGAAGAAAAAGTAGTGTCGAAAAGAGAGCCATTACGACACTCCTTTGCGTATTGAAAAGACGTCTTTATGATTGCAAAATAGAAAAACGAATATGTAAAAGTGTTGAGAAGTAAATAAAAATAAAAGTTTTACTGAAAATTATTTTTACTCGTGTGAAGGTGATGGTTTTTAAGCTCAAAAGATTTCTGCACTTCGCTATCCCCTCGTAGTAAATACCACCTCGTTTGAAAATTTCCACCTTCCACACTTGTTATGTAATATATTTACACTTCCTCTTTATCGATTAAGGTATGTATGAATTAAACATTTAAAACAAAATGATTAATAGAATCACCCACAGATTTTTTCAAATCAGGGTCCCTAGATGACGAAAAACATGTTTTCTCGATTCTGTCGGTCTGTCTGTTCGCGGCATAGCTAAAAAACTACTTACACGATTAACTTTAAATCTTGGCCAGCAATTAAGGGTCATATGGCGATGACCTGGTAACATTTTGGTAAAAATTCAATCTGGCAAAACAAAATGGCGGCCAGTGAAATGTTAAAAAAATTATTACTAAGAAAGTGCATATCGAAAATTAAGTATATGTAGGAATCAACTGGTAAAATGTTGGTACGAATCCAAGATGGCGGAACAAAATGGCGACTTAATAAAATATTTAAAAATTCAGCCTGTGCCATAACTAATTGTGGCATAGAGATGAACTAGTAAATGTGTGGTACTAATGCAAGATGGCGGAACAAAATGGCAGCCAAATAAAATTTTTGTAATCGGAAAAAATAACCCTCTCACCTTTTACATATCTTCGCGTTTTGGCGTCCCTAGATGCCAAAAAATATGTTGTATCAAGTCCGCCGATCCGTCTGTCGGTTTGCATGTCTGTCTGTCAGTTCGCGGCATAGCTTAAAATCTACTCATCAGATTGACTTCAAATTTTAATGAAAAATTAAGGCTCATATGGGGATCATCTGGTAATATTTTGGTTAAAATCCAATATGGCGGAAGAAGATGCTGGCCTAGTGAATCGTTAAAAAAAATATTACTAAAAAAACTAATTATCCAAGTTATCTCAAATTTTGTACAAAAATCAAGTATTATGTAGGAGTCAACTGGTCAAATTTTGGTATGAATCCAAGATGGAGGAGCAAAATGGCGATTTAATACAATATTTAAACATTCAGCCTTAAAAAAACTACTTAATGGACTGATTTCAAATTCTGTGCCATAACCAATTGTAGTATAATGATAAACTAGTAAAACTGTGGTATTAACTTAAGATGGCGAAACAAAATGGCGGCCAAATAAAATTTTTGTAATCTGAAAAAATCATCCTCTCAGGTTTTACATATCTTCGCGTTCTAGCGTCCCTAGACGCTAAAAAATATGTTTTATAAATTCCGTAGGTTCGACTGTCGGTTCGTCTGTCTGTCTGTGAGTTCACAGATTCGTTAAAAAACTACTCTTCAGATTGACTTCTGAAATCAAAAATTAAGGTTAATATGAGGATGACTTGGTAATATTTTGGTAAAAATCCAATACGCCAAAACAAGGCGGTAGCCTAACGAAACGTTAAAAAAATAATTACTTAAACACTAATTATCCAATTTGCAGAAAAATCTAGTATTATGTAGGAATCAACTGGTAAAATCTTGGTACGAATACAAGATGGCGGCTTGATAAAATATTTAGAAATTCAGCCTGAAAAAACAACTTAATGAAATGATTTCAAATTGTGTGCCATAAATAATTGTACTATAGAGATGATCTAGTAAAACTGTGGTACCAATTCAAGATGGCGGAACAAAATGACGACCTAGTGAAACGTTAAAAAATTATTACTAACAAAACTTCCAATTATCAAAATCCAATTTACCTCAAATTTTGCGAAAAAATAAAATGTTACATAAGAATAAACTTGTAATATTAATGGCGGCCTAATACAATATTTAAAAAACCAATCTGAAAAAACGACTTATTAGATTAATTTCAAATTTTGTGCAAGCATTAAGTGGAATATAGAGATAAGCTGATAAACGTTTTACGAATTTAAGATATCGGAACAGAATGGCGGCCAAATAAAGTGTTAAAAAAATTTACGTAAAAAAATCTTCTTATTCAATAGACTGTAAATTTTGGAGAAAAATTAAATGTGATATAAGACTAAACTGGTGCGAATTCCACATGATGTAACAAAATTGCTATGTGTGTCAATCTAAAAACTACTTCTTGAATTCATTTTAAATTATGCCCAAAATCAACTGGTAATATATTTGTAGGAATCCAATATATTGGAATAAAATGGCGTCCCATAAAAATGTTTGATAAGACAGTATAAATATGTGTTCCTAAATAACTATGTACTGAACTAAATTGGTTCACACTTCACTATTACTAATAAAAGGAAATATTCATAATGAATGTAGTTACGAGGAAAGGAAATTTTTTTACCTTATACTTTATGTTTCTTCCTTGAAGTTTTTTAGATTTGTGCAGCCAGTCTTTGGATCATTCTGATTCTGGCTGTTAAAGAGACGCTTAGTTATTCTGAAGTGTAATCAGCATACTTACGCCTACCCAATATCTATGATTGCTTTATTATGAAATTAAAAGCCAATATAAGCACTTTGCCTCAAATTTGAGCAACTATTTAGAATATCCTTTAACACATCTTTATATGACAAAACTTAGTAGATTGTATAAGTAATGTGGTTAAAAAATATCTAATATTTGCAAATATCTAGAAAACTATCTATCCCATTTGGTGTTGTACCCTCTCGTGCAAGCCTCATTTTAGTTTATATTTATATCTTATTTTTTTTAGCAACGGACCGATGCCAGTCAATTTTATTATTTACGCATGCAGTTCAACCAGCAACTTCTACTCCCCCCAACAGATTAAGTTAAAAACATTTCTTTAGAATTATACCGGATTTAGCCTTCCCAAAAAACTGTAAATTTCTATAAAACTTCTAAGTTGTAGTAAGCCATTAACATAAATTTATCACACCCTTTCACATACTAATAGGTTCTGAAAACCGATATACTAAAAATGAATGAATCAGTTGTTTGTATTGGTTATTAGGAACTGTTATTTACTCATAAATTGGAACCGTAACCTAGAAATTGGGATATTTTTAAATAAGTGTATACTGAATTTGTTAATTACTCATTGTCGAAGATAATTGACTTCTATTTAGGTTTAAAATATTAAATAATTAAGAGTTTTGCTCCCATTTTTTTTTGATATTATCAAATATAGTTGTCCGGTATAAATCTCAAATATAAACCTCAAACATTATACAGAGAGGCTTGTAAAACTGCAGTCTGAACCTTAAAACAATATTGTGACGGACTTTTACATAAGACGAACTTTCGTATTGGAAAAAGACCATTAAAAATTATTTTGTCGAATGGTTACTTTAGATGTACGGTTTAAAATAGAATTATTTAACATAACATTTCTGTGAGCTATATGCTTTTAAAAAATATTTTTTGATGACAAAATTTGCTTTAGATATTTTTCTTGAAATATTGCCTTTGATTATAAGACAATTATGACAAGCAAACTAAGTTATATCTCAAAATGTTGTTTCTTTAAACCGATTTTATGGCTGATTTATCAACACTAAAAACAAATATTTTCTTAAGATAAATAGGGCTCGAAAGTGTAATTAGTTCCAAATTCATGAAATCCATCCATCTAAACTTAATTGAAAAAAAAAATTAACAACGGTTTGACATGTCATAGTCGGTAGACCCTGAAGTTAACACCTCAATCCGATATTCTGACTACCGTATCGTTTTGGTAATCAGTCTAGAAATAATAATAACTAGTTAACTAGATCTATCTTTCCGTGGTTCTTAATAAGTTAGTTTTTTCTCTTAGTCCTCCACTTGTATTGTGTAAATAGAAAACTTTATTTTTTTGTAAAACCTTTTTACTATTACCTTTTATAAAAAAAACCGGACAGCCACACTGGCGTAATAATACCGTTAATCAACTAGTAACTAGAAAAAAATTATAGCAAATAGGGTTACTACTAATAATAATAAACGTAATTCTTATACAAATATTAATAATAAAAATAAGACTGCCATAAAGGAATACATAGGTAGAGAAAACGGGTAAAAATTAGCTATACTGATAGCTGGCAGCAATCTACTTTTACATATACGTTGAAACCTTAAAATAAAAATAGAGGCATTAGAGAACAGGGCTCAAATGATGTCAGTAAAATAAAATATGCATGTAGGTCAAAAACTTTTTTACAAAAATCTTAAGGACTCCTACATATTTAAGAACCCTCCAAGTAAAAAAACATATAGCTATATGGGTCGGACATCTGGTCAAAACTACATATAAATCTGAAAATTGCCATCCTTTTATAACTCCACAAGAGGCAAATTAAATGCAATAACGATTGAAAGTCACTTCCGTTTTTACTGGAAGTGACCTCTACCTTTCGATTTTAAAAAAGACATACATTTTTATCGACTTTCGTATTCAGCATAAAACTTTTCATTGATATATTATGAAGTTACCTATTCTTTTAAAAATTTTAAAATTAAATTAAACACTATCCATTTCTGAATTATGGTAACTTTAAGCTATTGTATAGCAATTAAAAATTAAAAACAATTAAGTAGAACAAAAATAGCAGTCACAATGTTGAACTATAGCAAGCCATATGACGCTGTAAACAACAAACAATGAAAAGTTGTAAAATTGACAAGAAAATGGTTAAAAAGATAAATTGTTAACAAAATTTCAGCACTGCAAATAACTAGCAATAACTTGTTAAAATTGAGTAACAAAAAATAGAAAAATGGAAAATTTAGCAAAACACCGAATAAATAATATTAAAGCGCTACCGCGACCGCGCTGCTGACGAAAAGCTTGATTTGCCGCCTATGTGAAAGAATAGTTAGTACGGGAAGTGAATATTTTACATATTTGCTCAAAAAAATCCCATCTATAGTAGGGTTTTTAAAAGGTATGAAAATGCTATTGTTATTTTATGAAATAGCAATATTACTACTCTTACCCTTAAAGAGGCCCGAATATCTATATGTCTTTAATGTATCTCAAGGATAAATCAGTAAATAGCTACCTTGCTCGGTGCCTGCAGCCTTTAATATCCAACTACTTCAAGACTCTCGATGAAATCCGGAGGGTTTAATTTTCGTTCAATTCTTTTATATTATATTTCTATTGAGTTTTCATTTAAGAAGTCGTTCTATCGGTTTGATTATTGCTTCTATTAAAAATAGGTATACCGCAAGGAACTGTCTTGAGTCATATTCATATATTAATTCCCTAACACAATTGAATGTTAAAACTGAACCTTTTGTCTCCTAAGTTGATGCCTCGCAGTAGTTTTTTTTTGGGCGTAACTTAGGCGGAAGTTAAACATTCAACCACTATTGGTATTAGTAAAACTTAAAGCTTGTTAAATGATTCAAAACTTTTATTTTAGCAAAACTGACATTGTCTTTCCATTTTTCTCGTCAAACCAATGGTTTTTCCATCATAGATATAGAGAATTTGAGAAGTAAAGTTAAAGAAGTTATAAACACAAAGTATCTTGGAATAGTTTTCGATAAAAATCTAATATAGGATCATCAAAACATTAATCTTACCAATAACATAAGGAAACTAATACATACATTCTTAATAACATGCATAAAGTCTTAGTTGAACCTTTTATCAGATGTTTGACCTAAAAGTTTACGTCAAAAGAAAATAACAAGTTCAGGAAGAGCTGGTGGGAGAGTTTAGTAATTCTATTACCAAGGAGCTTGTAGCTGCAAAAGAACCTATGATGGCAGATATCTTGGAGATAAAAAGAAATGATTTGGTGGATGTGTGCACGTAGAAATTAATATTGTAGTAAAAAAGTTATATTGCAAAGCGCTTTCGATTTTCGCCTTGTACAAAGCACGTGAATTTTCTAGAAACCGCCAAAAAGGTGACTACCATTCTACATAGGGTTAGATACTTAGTAACTTAGTAAGTAAAGTAAGTCAACTCTTAAATATGAACGGTGAATATATGCTCTAATATTTTATCATTGTCTTGTTGAATTTGCTATAAATTTCTGGTATAAAATATTTGGCCGAAATACAAAAAGGCTCTCCATTCCTATATAGAAGGATAATATAAAATCTTATAAAATTCTTTCAGCGTAAAAAGCAGTTGGAGCCCTTGGAAATTACATCCGCTTAAACTCACTAAACCACTGAAACCTCTACGGGTACCTCTTCCCAGAAACTGATGAGACCATGGTCATATAACCAGGTCACCAGAACATACTAATCGTCCATTTTAAAGTAAAATATTTTAGCGCACTCTTTAATACAGTATACTAATTTATTTTCTGAAATTTCAAGATTTATGGGTATGTGTTTAGTGCCGATATATGACAAATATATCGACAAATTCTCATAAGACCCAAACCAGGTAGCTAAATTCTCTAAAATTACTCTACAATATTTTGATGGTTCTTATAACAATCCACCTTCGTTTATAGATTTACTCAACTCTTTAATACAGTATACTAATTTATTTTCTGAAATAGAGGAGTTTCAGTATTTTGTTTTCTCTTTGCAGGAAGAAACTTTGATACTTCTTTAGGCGTTTTCAGAATTAACGCTTATTTATTGCATTTATTGATCTTACATCATAAAGGCATCCAATTAAACACTATCAAAGGTAATATCAAAATTTTCCTCCACATGAAACTCTACAAGAATATCAGTTGAATACTGTTACATATTGTGTCTTCTGCTCCATATTTGGCACTCAGAACTTTGGCCCAGTTAGCTCAAGATGAGAAGCGTAATTTTCCTTTCGCTCCAAAAATCATATTTATATCTTTGTGGATGATTTAGTTTTGTGTTGTTCTAATTTGGAGCAGGCCAAGGTACCCTATTCGGTAAATTGTAAGTTAAATCAAAAAAACCATTGTTAATAACATGTTCTAAATTTTGATTCACATGAAAAATGTCTCTTAAAATTCTTGAATTAAGCTGGAAAAATCTCACTTCTCATTGTTTCTCATATTCCGTTGACATTTTAAGAGGATCATTACAAAACGTACTCTTCTATCTGAACTTGATCGCATTTCTGATCCTTTTCGGATCCTCTGACAATATTTGATTCAGTATCTTTAGAGTTTGGAACTTGGTTGGGATGATAGATTCTATCGTCTACACTGGAAAAGTGGGTTTAATATATATCAGAATATCCGTATGTTTCTCAAATTCAAATTCCGCCTTAAGTTAATCAATTAGATTGAACTTCATGGATTTGCTGATAGTTCTGACAAGAGATCTACTGCTGTTGTTTATTTGAGGTTTATTTGAGAACTCTTACGCAAGGTAGTATAAAGGTGCTTATACTATGTGATAAGTGAAAGTTGCACCCTTAAAAAGGATTTCGTTGTCGAGGGAAACTGTCTGTACATAGAATTTTTGGGTGATCTGACTGTAGTAGCATTTTATTAAGTCACCTCCACATAGGTAGACTTTTTTAGTAATCGTGTCAGTTTAGCTGAAGACATAATTCCTCCTTCGTCTTGGTTTCTTTTTGGCTCGTCCGATCATCTTGGGAACTATGCTAGTTGGGGTGTCTTACCCCTAGAGTTCTTAGTCTTACTACTCTCAGTTTTCGTTATGGTAGTCGGTATTTTCTTTTAATAGTTTGATTAGTTCTGGTGAAGTGAAAAAAAGGGAAACTTCACTAGTAACATTTCTCTCTCTTGACTTCAGTGATACTATTTTGGACAGGTTTTCAAATTTATCCAAAATTAAGAGGATAGTGTCTTTTCGTTGGATATTCATTAAAAACCGAAAATTTCCAAAACAAAAATTTGTCGAACCCTTGTCTTTGAATAAAACCCATAATGACCTTTTAGTTTTGGTGAAGCGTGAACAATATATGTCTTTTTTTGAAGATATTGCATATAAAAATAAACCTTTTTCCAAGCCTCTTCGAAAACTAAATCCCTTTATTGGTATACAAATTATTCTCAGGGTGGGCAGTAGATTAATGTTTTCTGGTTTAAGTTACGACCAAAAACATCTAGCTCTCTTAACTAGGAGCCATTACTTGACACAACCTTGAATTAAATATATTCATGCAAATAATCTTCATCCGGGTTCACAAATAGTTCAATTTCTTTTATCTCAAACTTTTTGGATAATTTCTACTCGTTGAGCCATTCGCAAATGCATTAGGTGCTTCAAGGTTGGACCTAAACCTTTGCCCATGATGGAACAACTGCCCTCATTTTAAATTAATCAAGTAAGCGCTCTTCGATTGTTGGGTTCGTTTATGGCGGCCTTTTTTTAATAACACTTTCTAGAACAAGGGGAATATATCTCAGAAGGTATACCTTGGTCTCCAGCTAGAGTTAGCTTTGAATCTGACTACGGACTCATTCTCAGCAGCTTTAAAACGACTGATCGCTCGTAGATGTCGATGTGCTAAGCTCTTTAGCGGTTAGAACATTAATTTCATAGTTGCTGTTAAAGAGCTCAATCGAATAACGAGTCATGCAGCTTCCTAGGAAACAATTTAGTCGTCTTTTAATAACCCTACTACACCTCATTTTTGTGGTTTGTTTGAAGCCAGTATAAAATCGGTAAAAACTTTTTTGATTCACGTAATTGGAGATCAAATTTTTACACACGAAGAATTCTGCCCAATTTTGTGTCAGATAGGAGCGGTCTTAAATTATTGCCCTCTATGCCCTTTAACTGATGATCCTAATGAACTCTGGGAACTCATTACCGGTCATTTGCTTACTTCCAAACCTGTCATTTGTCTTTCTGATCTGGATCTCCCTACGTTAAACATTAATCGACTTAGCCGGTAGCAGCTCCTTCCAAGGTTGCAACAATATTTTTTGGAGAAGGCGACATGCTGATTACCTGAATATACAGCAGAGAGGCAAAGGTGGACTACTAAAAGTACAGATCCAAAATTTGGCTCACGAGTTGCAACGTTCGTACTTCAAAAGGTTTATTTAAATGGCCAGTTAAATTATGTCATTTGCCATTGAGCTCTGAATAAACAAAATTCTTTTAGTAATCTAGGTGGGAGGAATGTTTACGACAACATATTTGTTATTATAGTTAGTTAAGTTTAATCGAAATGGTTTAATTCAGAATGAGACATTGCTCTCAAATATTATTCCCTTTCTCGTTTTTGGATATATTATAGGTTACTGATAGGATCTCCTTATTACCTCATATTTCTATTAAATACCTTTTTATTATTTTCATTTTTTTTACTGATAACGGTTTCAAGTCCTGCCAGTGCTGTACGGTCAGTTGCAACAAAGAATCTCGTATTTGGTTTTTGCGCGTACGTAACTTATCCCTACTAGCTACGTGATGAGGCACAATAATTTTTTTTTCAAACAAAACAACCAAACAAGAGTATGCTTTATTGTCGCAGGAAAATAGTTACAATTTTATGGACAAAGCGAAATTTGCCTTAAAACAAAAAAAAAACAAAACAATGAAAAACGAAATATTAATCGAAAAAAAAATCATATTGCTCTATAGGTAAATGCAAATACATAAATATTAAATATAACATTCGTTATATTCGTAACTTTGCCCGAAAGCAGTTAATGAATCCAGGCGACATTAACAAAAGGAATAAACAATACATATGCGAGGTGAATAATTTCGATGACATTTAAATTAAAATTACGCGAACTTGAACTCTATTTTGTTATGGTTAAACAAGCAAAATGTGAAGTGAAGTTAAACAAAAAATGTACTGAACTAATATAGTTATTAAAGTGTATTAAAAAAAAAGCAAATTTATAACTTTAATCTAATATTTAACAAAATTAATGTTAACGGACTAGCAGACAGTTCATTCCTTATAAAATATTTTCAAATGCTATGGAGCAACATGATACCCAAAAATATTTAAGTAAGTAAAGTAAAGTCTTTCAATGAGGTACGCTTTGGTTTTTTTTCGAAAGAGTGCAAACATAGGGATTGTTTTTAAATGTTCTGGAAGATGATTGTAAAGTTTTATGGCGTTGTAAATAATTGATTTTTTTATTAATTCTGTGGAAGGAATGGGAAGGTAAATGTCATGCCTAGAGTTTCTGGTAGGCTATACGTGTTGGTGCCTTTCCGGGAATATGTTTATATGTTTTCTCATCAAATAGACGGTTTCTGAAATAAATAATGCAGGCAGTGTTAATATTTTATATTTTTGAAATATTATTGGCAATGCGCTCTATTATTTAGACTAAACAAATGGCAAATTGCTCTTTTGAAGCCTAAAAATACTAAGAAATTGCTCAGTGGTACAGCAGCCCTAAAATGGAAGGCCATAGCGGAGATGGGATTCGAATAGAGAGAAATTAGTAAGTCTGGCAGAAGACACTTCCACTTCTTTTGAAAGTGACCGAATGGCAAAGCAGGCGGTAGAAAGTTTTTAGTTGAGACATTCGCAACGCATTCCAACGTACTAATCTAACGTATTAAATTTCTACTTTTGGGCTCAAATAAAGACATATCTAAAAGTTCTTAAGCAATATTATCATAGGAGTCACTAGCCTTGATAATGAATGTTTTTTCATGCACATTTCAAATAAAATCATATTAAGAAAAAATTGAGGGATCTGAACCTCAAATTGCAAAAATGATTGGCAAATATATATATGGAGAAGCATAATGTTTAGCAAACATTTTTTTCATTATTTTCTTCCAGACATGGGACTATTAATTTCTAAATTTTAAAGCTTGAATATTGAATATTAAATAGAATGTACTTTAAAGACTTTGGTATTAAACTAATCAATCAAAATCGTAGAAATCTGAAAGTACTAACATTATGTCAGTTTGTTAAATTTGGATAAATGCTATACGTCGCATTGCAGATACATGTCTAACATGCTAATTTATAGTGGTGAACTTTATTTTAAATGCACTTTCACAATATATAATGATATACAGCAGATTAAAATTAGTATTTACCAGCACATGAAAATGCTTCATATAAATTAAAGTTAATAGCATACATATCGTCAAGTATACCGAAGAATTTTTTAAATTGTATATGTCTTTTGATTTTCAAAATTAGGGTGTAAAGCTTCTTCTCCCGAATACACTTTACATACGTGTTTTTATAAAATACTTTCGAATATAAATATATTATTATTAAATCAAACTATTAATATATGATAGACACCCTTTCATTAACAAAAAAAAATGTTTTCATAAATGGCTGTATCATTATAAGAATCGAATAACTTTCCTTCGTCAACTCATTAATAATTAAAAAGCTCGCTACAAAATTACAAATCTGATATAGTTATATTTATCATGAATCCATATAATTGCACATGTAGGTTCTAGCCTGGCTTTCTTTATAATTAGCACTTATTAAGACTCATATACACCATGTAAGCTTACATGGAATTCTTCAGCCCAATTAACATTCGAATTACTTAACTTACAGAGCGTATTAAAGTAAATAATGCATTCATCTGATTGTAAAATGGTTCTAATTTCCGTGCCCCCCAGGGTAGTTGCTTAATTAATGGAGAGCAATAAGTTTGGAATTCAAAAGAATTAAGTATACTATTTAAGTTTTAAAACATGGAAAAAAAATAAAGAAAGCGATGGTTACAAGGAAATAATTTATTTTTATATTAAAATATATTTCTGATATGAAAATAATAAAATGGCTTTACCTGGCTTTTGCCTTTAACTGAAGAATTTATTATAAAGAAACTTCCGTAAAAACCCTAGAAACATATTGCTTTTTGGCTAACTATGTATTAATTAACGAAATGAAACTCACACACCTGTCATGGAATTTCGGTAAATATTTCTAATTTTTTTTGGTAAATTACAGTTTTCGACTTCTTTATCCTATGACCAGACTTTAAGATACAGGATGTTAAATATTTCCACACTGAAAAATTAATTCATTTAATTTAAACAAAAATGGAGTTTATTGATACAAATATTTGTTTCTTATATGGGCACAAGGGAAACAAATATTTATTTAAAAATGCTAAAAATGTATTTGAACTTATCTCGTCCATTCGAATTAATGTACTGCTAACCAAATAAATGTTTTATTTGACCCAGATAATTTTTACTTCGTAAAACTAAACAATTGTTTGTTTTAAATATATACATTTTTAAATTAAATACACTTTTGTTTAGTTCAAAAACGCAAAATCTTCTTCTCTAATGGTAGCTATTAAATTTAAAAGTATTATTTGTTTGTGTGAGAAGTAAAATGGAATTATAGTGTTATTTGTCTAATTTCCAAGAGTAAGTTAAGGCCATTTATGGCATCCATTTGAATGTAAAGAAGGTTTTTATCAACATTTATTAATACGTAAAAGATAGCAGCACCTATATAACTATTTTAACAAATTTATCAACTTATTCATTTGTGATTGGAAACCATGGCAAAACCAAACCGTTGTCAATCGTAGAAATAAAAATAGATATACTATAAGTAACACCGACAACATTTAGGGCCTGAATAGCTTTATTTTAAATTTTATAAAAGTTCTCTTATCTAAAATATGCGTAAACTAAGAAATCATGGTTCTTAGGATTAGACCGTGCCAAATTGGAATTACTATCCGACGTTTCGCCTTCGAACACTGAATGAGCTCGAAGAGATTCAGTCGGGCTTTTATACTCGACTTGTGCTCTCCGAACCGTGAGTCTGTGTTAAGATCGGTTTTCAGGTGTGATGTAGACCGTAACCCGTGTCTCTATCGAAATTTTTTGTATGTTTAAATATTTCAATAGATTCTCTAACTTTTCGTTTATAAAAACCTGGAACTGACGCTAGAACCTTGGTTTGTTTTACATTTATGAAATGGCAAGTGTTATGCTGGTGTTCAGCTACAGCAGATTGAACAACTTGTTTCTTTTTAATACATCTTTCATGTTCCTTAAGTCTAGTTGATATTAAGCGTCCTGTTTCTCCCACATACACTTCTCCACAATTTGACACGGTCTAATCCCAAGAACCATGATTTCTTAATTGACCAAAGCCGTGAAAGCTTCCGTTCTATGTTAGCTAACCTCTATGGGGAGGAAACCAAGAAGGATGCCAAAACTTTTGGCGATCTCCGGAACAGCAAGAAGAAGTTACTCTGCCAGTTGGCCTTTCTCATTAGATGCCGAGATGAAGATGTAGTACCGAAATCGCTACAGGTGAGACATCACATTACTTCTAGAACTGCTAAGAATATTCTTAAGCGTGCTAGCAATGCATTAGTTAGAGAAAGGATTAAGACAACACCTCGTGATTTAGATACAAATGCCCGGAAACTATTAGAAATTCATCTGAAATTAGCTTCTAGACTAGAAAGAACTACGTTTACAACTTTGGACAACATTACCAACGCACAGGCAGAAAAAATCCGTCAAGAAGCTACACTTAAGCAACAAAAGAAGTTTGAAACCCTCCTGAACTGAAAAAATCCATTGAAACTTCCGCAGAACACAGTTATCAACCTGTCATCGAAGCCGTTATCCGAAGCAGAACTTCCCGTCCTTTCCAAGGGCCAAAACTTTGCAATAGCACCGGGTAGCATTCCCGTAGAAGACATAGTATCTTCTGTTGAAGCAGCAATCAGAAGATTACCAGTGGAACAAGCTGATGAAGTCAGATATGAGACAGCGAAGATCATTAAAAACTCAAAACCACCGAAGTCGAACCTCTCCGCAGTCGAAAAAACAGCAATGAAGACCTTAAACGAAGACGCAAACATTCTGGTACTTCCAGCAGATAAAGGCAACGCCACAGTCGTCATGGACAGAACAGAATATGTGGAAAAGGTTACTCAACTTTTGGACAACAACACCTATAAGGTTATTCCCAATTTGATCAACACATCCAGCGGAGAAAAAATCATTAAAACCAAGCAGCTCCAAGATTCCCAGGTTCTACGGTCTTCCGAAGATACACAAGGACAACGTACCTCTTCGACCGATCATCAGTGCAATAGACTCGCCCACATACAAACTATGTAAATATCTTTCAAATTTTCTTAATCCATTTACTGGAAAAACAGATTCTTTTATTAAAAACTCTGCACATTTCGTGGAAAAACTTAAGACAATCCAGTTGGATCCCGAAGACATTTTGGTCAGTTTCGATGTAGAATCACTTTACACAAATGTTCCTGTCAACGACTCAATTTCCATTATATCAGACATACTGGATAATAATAATCTTGATAAGAACTTAATAGACCTAGTGGAAGCTTGTCTTACATCTACTTATTTCATTTTTCAAGGAACTTTTTATGAACAAACTTCAGGGGCAGCTATGGGATCTCCTCTATCACCTGTGGTAGCGAATATCTTTATGGAAGCCTTTGAAGATATTGCTCTAACATCCGCTCCACTAAAACCGAAGCACTGTTTTAGATATGTAAATGATACTTTTGTTGTTTGGCCTCATGGACAGGATAATCTCCTCATATTTACGGACCACCTTAATCAGCAACATCATAATATCAAGTTCACGATAGAAATTGAATCTAATGGAACAATTCCCTTTCTAGATGTATGTGTTCAAAGGAAGGAAAATGGTACATTAGGACATTCTGTGTATAGAAAACCGACGCATACAAATAGATACTTAAATGCAAATTCTCATCACCATCCAGCACAAAAGAAATCTTATTAACTCATATTCAGAGCTATTTCGATTTCTGATCAAGTTTCTTTAACATCGGAAACATCGAAACTGACCGAAGCTTTCAGAGGGAATGGCTATTGCACTGAAGATATTACGCGTTCAATTAAAAGATATAGTAAACCAACTCCACCGAAGGAGAATGATAAAGAGCCACCATTAGGTAGTGTTGTTCTTCCCTACATACATGGCACTACAGACAAAATAGGACGATTACTTCGGCGGTCCAACATACGTACCATCTTCAATACACATAAGAAGATTGGACAATGCTTGCGATCCCCGAAAGATCTTGTACCTTTCCAAACAGAAGGAGTATATAAAATTCCTTGCTCCTGTGGAGAAGTATATGTGGAAGAAATGAACGATGTATTAAAAAGCAAAATATTGTTCAATCTGCTTTAGCTGAACATCAGCATAACACTGGCCATTTCATAAATGTAAAGGAAACCAAGGTTCTAGCATCGGTTCCAGGTTTTTATAAACGAAAAGTTAGAGAATCTATTAAAATATTTAAACATACAAAACATTTCAATAGAGACACGGGTTACGGTCTACATCACACGTGGAAACCGGTCTTAACACAGGGTCACGGTTCGGCGAGCATAAGTCGGGTATAAAAGCCCGCCTGAATCTCTTCGAGCTTATTCAGTGTTCAGATCTCGTGGAGTAAAGATCCCTGAAGATGCCTCGTGCAATCGAAGGCGAAACGTCGGATAATAATTCTAATTTGACACGGTCTACTCCCAAGAACCATGATTTCTTAATTGACCAAAGCCGTGAAAGCTTCCGTTCTATGTTAAAATATGCGTATAATAATGTGGTCACATTTGCTTTCACAAAAGACGCAACCTATAAAATATTATGAGTGTATTTTTTGTAGCGTTCGTAAAATCACGTGGTTATTTCAAAAATAAGTAAATATACCATTAAGAATATCATTTGTAATCGTTACTGTAATTGTAACATTAACGATTTTTTGTTTAAGAAATCCTATTCCTTGGAACTAAACCGTCTCAAATTGGAATTACTAGTCGACGTTTCATCTTCGCACGAGGCAGCTTCAGGGATCTTTACTCTACGAGACCTGGTCACTGAATGAGCTCAAAGATATTCAGACATGTTTTTATACTTGTGCTCGAATCGTGACCCTCTGTTAAGATCGGTTTCCACGTATGATGTAGTAAATCTATGAAATTTTTTTGTATGTTTAAAAATTTCAATAGATTTTCTAATTTTTCGTTTATAAAATCCTGGAACCGATACTAGAACCTGGGTTTCCTTTACATTTATAAAATGGCCGGTGGTATGCGGGTGTTCAGCTACAGCAGATTGAACAATTTGTTTCTTTTTAATACATCTTTCATGTTCCTTAAGTCTAGTTGATACTGAGCGTCTTGTTTCTTCTACATTTACTTCTCACAGAAGCAAGAAATTTTATATACTTGTTCTGTTTAAAAAGGTACAATATCTTTCAGAGTTAGGCATTGTCCAATTTTCTTATGTGTATTGAAGATTGTAAGTATGTTGGACCACCGAAGTAATTGTCCTATTTCGTCTATAGTGTCATGTATGTAGGGAAGAACAAAATTACCTAACACTGGCTTCTTATCATTTTCCCTTGGTGGAGTTGGATTACTATGTTTTAACTGAACGCGTAATATATTCAGTGCAATAGCCATTCCCTCTGAGAGCTTCGGTCAGTATCGATGCGTCCGATGTTAGAGAACATTGATAAGAAATCGAAATAGCTTTAAATATTACTAATATAATAGCAATTTCTTTTGTGATGGATGGTAGTGGAAATTTGCATTTAAGTATCTATTTGTATGCATCGGTTTTCTATACACAGAATGTACCATTTTCCTTCCTTTAAACAGATACATCTAGAAAGGGAATAGCTCCATTACATTCAATTTCCATTGTGAACTTTATACTATGATGTTGTTGATTAAGGTGGTGTAGTAATATGAGAAGATTATCCTGTACATGAAGCCAAACAACAAAAGTATCATCTACATATTTGAACCAGTATTTTGGTTTTAGTGGAGCAGATGTTAGAGCAATATTCCTAATGGCTTCCATAAGATATTGGCTACCACAGGTGATAAGGAGATCCCATAGCCGCCCCTGAAGTTTACTCATAAAAAGTTCCTTGAAAAATAAAACAAGTAGATGTGAGACAAGCCTCCACTAGGTCTATTAAGTTGTTATCAAGATTATAATGATCCAATATATCTGATATAATGGAAATTGAGTCGTTGACAGGAACATTTGGGTGTAATGATTCTAAATGGAAACTGACCAAAATATCTCCGGGATCCAACAGAAGTCCCTTAAGTTTTTTTACGAAATGTGTATAGTTTTTTATAAAAGAATCTGTTTTTGAGTAAATGGAATAAGAAAATTTGAAAGATATCTACCTAGCTTGTATGTGGGCGAATCTACTGCAGTGACAATCGATTGAAGTGGTACATTGTCATTGTGTATCTTGGGAAGACCGTAGAACTTGGGAATCTTGGAGCTGCTTGGCTTTAATGATTTATTTTCCGCTGGTGGTAAACCGGATGCGTTAATCAGATTGGTGATGCGTCTTTCTATTTTACTTGTGGGATCTGTTTGCATAACCTGTAGGTGTTGTTGTCCAAAAGTTGAGTCACCTTTTCCACGTATTCCGTTCTGTTCATGACGACTGTGGTGTTGCCTTTATGTGCTGGAAAGACCAGAATGTTTGCGTTTTCATTTAAGGTCTTCATCGCTGTTTTTTCGGCTGCAGAGAGATTCGCTTTCGATGGTTTTGAATTTTTAATGATCTTCGCTGTCTTATACTACGGAGAATACTATGTGGTATACGGGACTGCTACTCGGTCCTATTGTGATGTTTTAGCCTTTGGAAAGAACGGAATTTTTTGCTTCGGTTCATGGCTTGACAAGTTGATAACTGGATTCTGCGGAAGTTTCATTAGATTTTTCCTATTCAGGAGCGCTTCAAACTTCTTTTGTTGCTTAAGTGTAACTCCCCGATGCTTTTTTCTACCTGTGTAATGGTGATGTTGTCCAAAATTGTAAATACTGTTATTTCTAGTCTAAATGCAGAATACAGTGATCAAATACAAGAGTTCAAACCGCACTACACCACAACTTGATACGTTCTAGACCCGCGTTTCGCTAGCTGAGTTAGCATCATCAGCAGATGATATAAAACTCAGTTTTATATCATCTGCTGATGATGCTAACTTGGTTAGTGAAACGCGCGTCCAGAACGTAACAAGTTGTGGTGTAGTGTGGTTAGAACTCTTGTATTTGATCTATCTTCCACCGCAGGTTCCAGTGTTAGGACAGAATACAGTGATCAACTTGTCATCGAAGCTTGTCTTATATCTATATTTTTCAAGGAACTTTTTAGGAGCAAAGTTCAGGGGCAGCTATCGGACCTCCACTATCACCTGTGTTAACGAATATCTTTATGGAAGCCTTTGAGAATATTGCTCTAACATCCGCTCCACTAAACCAAAACACTAGTTCAGATATGTAGATGATACTTTTGTTATTTGGCCTCATGATCAGGATAATCTCCTCATACTTCTGGACCACTTTAATCAACAACATCATATCAAGTTCACAATGGAAATTGAATCTAATGGTACGATTCACTTTCTAGATGTATGTGTTCAATGGAAGGAGAATGGTGCAATAGGACAGTCTGTGTACAGAAAACCGACGTATATAAATAAATACTTAAATAGAAATTCCCTCCACCATCAAACACAAAAGAAATCGGTTATTAACTTAGTAGTTATTAGAACTATTTCAATTTCTGATCACGATTCTCTAACATCGGAAACATCGAAACTAACCGAAGCTGTCAGAGAGAATGACTATTGCACCGAAGATATTACGCGTTCAATTACAAGATATAGTAATCCAACTTCACCAAAGGAAAATGATAAGAAGCCACCGTTAGGTGGTGTTGTTCTTCCCTACATAGATGGCACTATAGACAAAATAGGACGATTACTTCGGCGGTCCAACATACGTACAATCTTCAATACATCTAAGAAGATTGGACAATACTTGCGATCCCTGAAAGATATTGTACCTTTTCAAACAGGATTATATAAAATTCCTTGCTGCTTTGGAGCAAAATAGCTGTTCGGGCACTAAAGGTTGTCAAAGTTATTTGTAGCTCTTAATTTTTTATATTTGCATTTGCAATAGTTTTGTCATGGTTTTTACTATAAAATCGAAAACAATAAAGCTATATTAGTTAAAACAGGTATTTACTGGAATCTATTACATATTAATGCCGATAACAACCTTCGTTATCTTTAAATGAATGACATAAATAAACGAAAATATATTTATCCAACAATTTTTGCACTTCCATAACTTACTTTAGAAACCTAGGCGAGCAACACTCTTCCACAATACGCCAGTCAAAAAGTTAAACGAGAAACGTAACCTCTGTACTGTTGCAAAGCGGGAGTGGGAGTCTATAACCGATATTTAAATAAAAATATGGTTCACTCTAATAAATATTTGTTCAGAAATATGTATATAAAATAACAAAAACTCTTACAGAAAAATATTTTTTGTTTGAATCAACGCCTCAGTGAATATATAAAAGTTTTAAGTAATAAACTTGATTTAAATCAAACAATTTTTTTACTCTTTATTTAGTTCATGTAAAACATACGATGAAAACAAAATGATACATAATTAATGGTTTTTCTATATTTAGGGTATATTACTTCCCAGAAGAAGAAAACATAGGTCCGCAAATACTTTGCTCTTGATAAACGTTATTCGCCGAATACTTATCCCGGAAGCAAAGCATTTGCAGACCTACTTTCAAGTATAAGTTTTTTTTCATTTTGAGAAGTACTATACGTTCCCAATGTGCTTTATGTAGGATTTGGGCAAAGTTTAACCCCCCTTATCTTAAAATCTGGATAGGATCAAATTGTGACAATGACACAATCGAACAGGAAGGCAGGAAATGCATTATATCAAATAAAAATTATAATTCACCAAAAGCCATTTTCCATAAGTGTGTTTTGAATTATTTTACATTTAAAAAGTTGTCAGGTATGAAGGAAATTGTAATTTGCGGTTGTCACTGACCGAACAAACTACGAAATAAGATAGTCTTATAGTAATAATATCGTGCTATCTTGTGAAATCTCCAAAACTGCCATTAGTTTTATCAATATTTAGTATGATATTATTAATGATCTAATTCGTTCCTATTTTAAATTAATATATTTTGGTGACTCATTCATTCTTTTAACGCACCACTTATTCTATTCAAATTTAAGATGGAGTACATGTAAACCAAAAGTGGTTGTGCGAACAGTACGCCTTTGATAAAAAACTTATATCATAATTAGCCGCGTTTATGTAAAGGCGTATTGCTCACACAACAACTTTTGTTTACATCAACTTCATCTTGAATTTGAATAGATTTTAGATATTTGCATCAGAAAATACTGTATGCGACCGTGGATAACACAATATTACAATGAAATTTTCATTAAAATATTATTTATTCATATTTTTGGGATTGTGTATTCTGACCGACATGAAAAAAAAATTATTTAATATTTTCAATCCTATGTTCATTATAATGCTATGATTTAAGAAAATTTGTTTGTACGACGGGGTTTAAAATAGCTGATTTGACTGCGTAGTCACTTTTAGAACTTAAAACGTGAATTGCATTTTTGGCCTCGGTGACAATAGTTTATCCGCGGGGCAAAAAGTTTCATTTCATGCTCTTTTTACAAAACTTATTTTTATACAATTTTATAGTAACCATTAATAGATATAATATATAATAAAACTGTAACTACATTGAGTAACAAAATGCTAAAAAGCTCTAATTTCTGTATTTAATTTTTTGCCTTTATTTTTCTACCATCTCTATTACTCCTGCTACTTGATATTAATCATTCGTCTGTGTTGAGAACTGAAACACTTCATGGACCACGGACTCTGTATCTAAAATAAAAAGATATCCTCCAAGTTTTGTATTTAAAGGTATTAGGATAGTCATAAAAATATTACGAGACTTCAAATGACTATTGATTGAAAGTTAGTAACTTATTTTTAAACAGGTTCTAACATATTTTATAATGCAACAACTTTAAATATTCCAAAAACGGCATCTTCATGTCTCTGTTTACAGTTATCTGGATTATCTTGACTTCAGGTATGGTCTATTTTAAACATAACTAGTCTGAAGTTCCTTTTAATGCAGAAGTAATTTGTAAAATATAATTGCGTAATGGTTACGTGTGACTGTTTTTATTCTTACGTGGTTATGAAACTTCTTGCTATTATAAAAAATAGTTCCAATTATCCCAAGACAATGAAGTCGTTTTTATTATGAAAAGTGGCGTTAAGGTTATTTGAGTGGGTTAATGAAATTGCTTGCAGGTATCTGTTACACTTTTTTATTTAAAACAATACTTATTTTTTATTGTTGCAAAGTGCAATTTTTAGTTTATGTACATATAGTACACGGTAGCCAAACTAGTTTGAAACTACATGAAAATATGTCACAAATTGATCTAGTAAAAACCAAACACTGGAACCAGTGTATCACTTACCTGCACACCGCCAAGCAAGGCAAAATAACATCTTTCTCAAGATGTGCAGAAATAAATATTTTGAAAAAGCCTGAAATGGACAGGCGAAACGTCAATTAAAGTTTTTTTTGTTTCAATCCACGAACTTAATCCCAAGAAATTACTTGATATTTATAAATTGTAAGGTTCAAAAAGAGAAATATAAATATATATATATAAATATATATATATATATATATATATATATATATATATATATATATATATATATATATATATATATATATATATTTATATAAACGGCAAAACACACATAAAATTTACTAATCTCGTCTCGACTTTTAATATAAGAAACCCCCCATCTTGTAGATATAAATACATACGCTTTTTTATTTCGTCTTAAGAAAACACAAAGAACAATAATTAACATATTGATGCTTGTATATGTCTGACTTTTGGCTTATTCCTTAATTTAGAATTGGTATAATTCAAAAGACTAATAATACTCCACCAAATGTTAATAACTTTTCTTAACCCCTTTCTGACAACTATTCTGTATACTTACTTAATAGTCTAAAATTGTGAAAGGATTTTTTTATAATTATCTTCTCTTGAAGCAGAAAGTAGAAGTTCTTCAAAAATGATGTTGCATTTGAAAATTAGCAAAGCCTGTTAGTTTCAATGACATTTTGTTTTTGCTTTTAGAAATTTAACTACTTACCTAACTAAAATATTAAAAATATTTCTGCAATTTTTTAAAAAATCTGAATGCATAATGTTCATGAAATATTTTATCTACGATCGGGTTATTTTACACAAACATATAGTTTGTCAAATTTTATCCAGGATGAAACCATTGCCAAAATACTAAAAATTTCGTTGGTAGAAGGGCATATTTCTCAGAAAACGTATCTGCTTGCATACCCATTTAAGAACCTTTCAATACTACTTTGAAAATGGGATGTAGATACAAATAAATTTTGGGGTGGCTATTTGGAACAAGAATTATTCTAGAGGGAGCATATCGATTTTAATAATAATAAAATAGGTATATATATATATATATATATATATATATATATATATATATATATATATATATATGGTAGAAAATATATAATGATATCTAAAGAATATATTTATTTAAAAGAATTTAAAAAATAGTCAAACTAACAATAGTATTACTTATTTACATATTTTACCAAAAACAACTCTTTTGCGAAATCATGTCGGTGGATATAAATACCTGCCCGGCCAAAAATATCGTTGGTCTGAGAATTAGAAAAAGTAGAAATTCTCTATAAAGCGCAACAAATTAAAAGTCCACTATTCTCAATTGACCCTGTTCTATTTTTGCTATTGGAGTAGCGCAAAAGTAGATGTTTTCAAGGATTTACTTTTTTGAGCAAAAGTATTTTATCTTCTGGTCCCTCCTTGTCTACGTCCCTGCTTTGAATTCTTCTGCGTCCGACTAGTGTTATGTGGACCACAGTTTGAGAGTTTGAGAACCCCTGCTTTATTATTTTTGTCAGGCAATTGAAGGTATTCCCATAAAAATCGTGTGGCAGAATTTCTCTAGATTACCTATACCACGGGGGAGAAATTAAGGGCAATTCAATTTATGAATGCGATTTTTTTTAAATATTGAAATATTTCTTCTTATTTAGTGAGGAAGGCAAAAATAAATGTCAAAAAATTATTTTATTAAAGCAGAAATTTTGTGTAATTAGTGATCAAAGAAAAAAATAGAAGACATTTTCAAGGGAGTAACATCCAGGGAGGTACGACAGATGTATCAACGATTGTTATAGCTAAATTTCATCTCTCGGCATCACTACATACAATTTTAAGTTGAAATATAAAAGTTAAAAAGGAGAGTTTCCAATCCGTTTTTAGGAACAGGCTGCATCTCTGCAGTTTCCCAACTTAATGTATAATAATTGTAAGATTTCTAAAGACTACAGATATCCAACGCGTGCCAAATAACATACCTTTTATAAATATCCGCCTCTGGTTAAAAAATATTAATGTAGCTACCGTGATGCCGAAGTGATAAAGTAATTTGTTTTTAATTACAACGCAACTCAATATATTTAACAGAAAATAGAACACGGGGAATTCCATTAACTTTGAAAATGCGTTACACTCCACTTATTTAATAACTAATAACACAGAAAGTGAATCGCTGGTATATCTTAGCGATTATTCCATTTTTTGCTCTGAACGCACATATATGCGGACTCATACAAAGCGAACTATAATTATAAAGTTTGGTGTTTGATTAATGTTCTATTAGTTAAGTTAAGTTTAGGAATTCGATTTTATTATTGTAAAAAGCACCGCCACTGCTCAAACGTTGACGTCAACAGAAACACTTCACCTTATTATTTATTGATCTTTTCGTAGACACATTAGGATTATTTTTTATTGTTAAGTTGGTTAGGATATAGATCGGCCATTACGATACGTTCGTTTTATTTTGTTACAATCGATTTTGGAATACTTAAATTAAAGTCCAGTTTTTCTAAAAAAGTATCAATAGTCTTATAAAATTCAGAAGTGGGATATCACCGTGGCCCAAATAAGTGGAATGTATAAAAACGCAGACTTTTTTTTTTAAACAAAAGGGACAAGACAAGTTAAAAAAAAATCTAAACGACGTGGACGAGAGTCTCGTCGTCGGAGATGATTAGTCCAGAACACCGGAGTGTAGGGACCAAAATTCTTTCACGATATCGGAAAGTGAAAGTAAAAATTAAGTTAAAAAAAAATTATGAAAAATCTTAAAATGGAAATTGGCGAACTGCGGAACAAGTCGTCAACTTCCGCAATGTGCTTAAGTTATCAACAAGTAATTCACATTTGTAATTCCACAAAAGTCAAAACTACCAGAAGTTGAGGGTGTCGAGAGTATATTCTTTGGCTGAAAGATATCGGTGGAGTGACGATTACGTTTTTCGGATATTAGCTAACAGACTCAAAGGACTTGCAAGCCAGTGGTAATGTGAGCAGACAAAAAATCATGTTGTCATGGTTAAAGATGAAAACTAAATATGAAGCTAATCCAGGTCAACATTTAGGGGATTATTGTTTCAAAAAATCTAACACAATTAGGAAATTTAAAAGTAAGCATCCCTGTAGACGCAGTATTTAGCGTCATCAGAGACCAAAATATTGTTTAGTTCGATCAGCACAAATAAAGACGTTGGGACATATGCCCACTCAAAACGAAAATAAAAGTAAATACTCAAAGTTTGACTCTGTCTCAAATCAACCTTAAATGTCCGCAAACTTAAAAATATCAGTGCCACAAGCACCAGCTTAAGTGCATTAAAATGCAATGAAAATTCTCTTAGTTGTTGCAAAGTAATGTAAGCATGATAAAGATTTTGCCAGAGAATAAGTAAAACAGTTTAGAATGCACGACTTGTAGGAAATAAGGACACTTTAATTATAATTGTCTAAATGCAAAAACAACATTGCCTTAAATAAATTTTCTATTAATGTAATAGATAATTTTGAAAATACCATTCTTAGCCTGAACGGCCATTCTTTTGGAAATATCAGAGAAAATAATAAAGTAAAATACCTGCAGTTATTAAATGCATTTCTAGACTGCATTCTTCTTTAAAGTGCCAAGTGAAAATAAATACAATGTCAACGGAAAAAAGGGCAACTGCTCATGATCCTATAGTTTACCACTCTTATCATCCTCCTGAGGTGGAAAAGGGTGTTTTAAAAGAAATAATCGCTGAATTGCTTCAAAATATTATTATCAAATTCTGCCCATGCATGTGAGATAATGTTAATACGAAAGATGATTACCGCCCATACGTGGATTTCAGACGATATTTTTGACTGTATTTCTTGGGCATAAACTGTAAAGTTGTCACTGACTGCAATGCACTAAAGACAACATTATTAATAAAGATCTGATACGTAGAATTGGACGGAGGTGGCTAGAACATCAGGAATTTTCTTTCGAAATTGAATATAGACCGGAAATAAACCGGAAATAAAAATTACATGTAGACGCTTTAAGTGGAAATCCAATACTTGAAGCACAATACGTAAACATCGAAACAAAACAGTACTTTAAAGAATACGAGCTCAAAAATGAAAAAGTTTACCGAAAATAAATAAGCGGCAAAAATTTTTGTAGCAGCTCAGAAGCGCTTTTTTAAACTGAGCATATTACAAAACAAATAAAAAGTAGTGCAAATTGGGGTTATTAAGACAACAAATCTCTTTTCAAACGATTCATATAGATCACGTTGGGTCATTTGAAACAAGTAGAAGAAAAAAAATATTAGTAATAGTGGATGCTTTATGAAGTTTTGTTTCATAGATTATGTTAAGAACCAATAAACAATATACGTCATCGACATATTAGTAAGTTTTGTGCATCTTTTTGATGTCCCAAGTCGAATAATCAATGATCGCGAATCATCATTTACGTCAAACGCATTTCTAGTTTCCTGCTAGTGTTATGGCATAAAATACACTTTATATACAGTTGTGATACTACAGGCAAACGGACAGTGTGGGCGGTACAACAAAACCTTAACCACTGGGACCTTTACGTTAAACAAGTGCTATTAATACGACTTACAATAAATTTATCAAAATTACGATTTTGGAATATTTAAAATAAAGTGCAGTTTTTCTAGAGTAGTTTAAATTACGTAATAGTCTTACATTATTATAGACAATATAATTAGAATTTTTTCCGTGATATTTGAAACGTTTTAATTTATTGAATTTGCTTTCTATGTTTTTATTTCGCCCAATTCATTTAATTGTCTACCTAATTGCAAGCTCTATTGCGTTATTACGATTTACAACTTATGGAAAAAATTGAGCTGACGGTTGGTGCGTTTCCAGCAAAATTGGAATAAAAACCAGTTATATTTTTATCCGGACAACCTAATAAAAATATTACACACAAATTTATTATTCTATACTCTGAACGTACACAATAAACGTTCTCTAATGACTAATACTAATACTAATTTTAAAAGTTAATATCAATTTCATTGGTTTCTGTGAACACCCATATCGATATCTAAGTATTTGCGTAAACACTATAAAATTTTAATTTATGGGTCTGCTTTTGTAGAACTTTGGTGTCTCAGGTTTGGCCGGGTCATGGCTTTGTGCGCCGTACTTAATTTACTACCCCTGACCTTAGGCGATCCTGCTATGGTTTCGCCCTCGAAATACCCTGCAGTCCAAGTCCAGTAGACCTCTAAGCCGACCACGTACCCCATTTCTGTTAGACAGGTGGACTACCTGTGAACAACCATAATAACGATGGCGCATCCGGCCAGGGGGCACGGGAGCACGTTCTTCACTAAAAATTCTTATTGACTCATAAAACAATGAATTAATATCAATAACAAATATCTAAAATACACTAACTCTTACACATCAATTCTCCAGCGTCCTTTAGGATTAGCATTATTATCTACTAGAATATTTATTTGAGAGTGTACTTTCAGGCGTTCCGATGTTACGTCACAGATCGTCATAAGGCATATGGCATTCTATTTTGCTTATGAGGTTAAGTTAATTAATAAATGAATTATAAAAACAAACAAAAAATTCCATGAGTAAATTATTCAAATGTAGCATTATAACTGGTGTGAATTTCCTGAATTTGAATATTTTCAATGGTTTCACTAATTGGTTATTTTAAAACATCTAAGTTATTATTGACGGAGTTCTTCTTTAAATATCCTCAAAAATAAGAATCCATCGTAATACCAGGACCCTGCGGTGGTAAAGAGATTGGCTCGAATCGACCTATTCAACGTTCAGGAAAATGACTATTTAACTATTTTCGAACAATTGCTGTAGCGTGTGCTGCGTGGCTATCTTGTTGAATAAAATGCATTTTGTCGCGTATTTTAGAGTACACTTACTATCTAAGTAGTCTAGCTTCATATAATTTAACTTTCGGAATTTATATTCTTTTTCATATTTCCGTTAAAAGATATACCTCACTAAACATTCACTTTTTTAGAGTTTAAGGGGTTGTTTTCTGAACCATAAATAAAAATCTAATCCCTTGGGCTCACTATTTTTTTCACTCTATGGATAACTTTAAGCTGGAATGATATATATAAATAACCTGCAAATCTAATTCACCAACATTGCTAATTTAGATGCTCTCTGTCGAAGATATTTTTTGGGATGACGCGCTGAATCCATTGCGATGGCTGCAGCAGCATTTTATTCTTTGATTAAAAAGATTTTTTTCTGTTTAATATAAAGTATGCTGTCGGTCAGCATAAATCTTGAAATAATGGATTTTATTCCTTTGTCTGCCAAGACGCTCCCACTCTTAATCTTCTCCCAAACCATATTGAACCATAAAATCTTTTTGTTGTACTGTTAGCATTTCGAGATAGGCATAGCTGATGGAAAGATAATGTTATGCTAACAATTCCGAATTGACATCGAGCCAGGAGAATTTGTTTTATTTGAGGAGTTAGGATACAAACTCCTTTTTCATAAAATCCTCTGCTTAGCCTAAAACATTGAAAAACAGTATCAGTTTTTCAATTTATTATAAAGTGTCATAAAAAAGTGCATAATTGTACAGGGAAAACAACGTTTTTTTAAATTAAGTAATGAAAGCATTTAACAACTTCTAAAAATAATATTATTTATTCACTATAGTATTAATTATATTATTATTTATTATTACCATTATTTTTATTATTTTTAATATTAATTATTAAAATAAGCTTAGATTTAGCATATAACAAACATTTATGTTAAAATGCTTACAGTAGTGCAAAAATTTTTTATAGTACCGTGTTCGGATTTAGGGGATGATTCTTTATACCCATCGAGCTATATTTTTCTTTAAAAATCGGTAAATTTCTTTACCCAGAACTTCCCTCGTTATGATATTTTTCCATTTATTAGGAATAGTGAAGTGTGACCCAATTTAGTTCAGTACATAGTCATTTTTATTTGTTCCATCCTATTGAATTCCTATCAATATTTTACCATTTTCTTTCTACCTGTGGCACATTTTTGGGCATAATAAAATAAATTATATTTATATTGAATTCGTACCAGTTTATGCCATTTTAACATCTAATTTTTCTCCAAAATCAATTGAACAAGATTTTTATTACATTGATTTACTAAAAATTTTATTTGGCTGCCATTTTGTTTCGTCATCTAAAATTGAAATCCATATTACCTACTCTTCTGGTCCGCAGGTACTTCGCAGGTTTTCGTTAACGATCCTCTTGATGTTATGTTAAAGTGGTGTGTTATTTGGGGTTAGGATCCAGTAAAAAAGCAAAAGCTTATTTTTAAACTGTCGACGTTTCGCAATTTTATTGTTGCATCCTCAGGACACATATATTTTATAACCTACATGAAACCCATATTATCAGTCTTTACCTACTCCGTTGGTCTGCAGATATTTCCTAACCCCAAATAATATACCACTCTAACAACAAGAAGATCGTGAGCGAAAACCATTTAGAAACTTAATATGTGGGAAATGTCTGCGAACCAACGGTGTAGGTAACGACTGATAATATGGGTGTCATGCAAGATATAAAATCTATATATGAGTCGTGAGAATGCAACAATAAATTTGCGAAACGTCGACAATATAAAAAAAAACTTTTATTTTTTTTTCCTAAACCCAAATAGTACACCACTGTAACATAAAAACAAGAGGATCATTTACTAAAATCATTTAGAAACATAATGTCTGGAAATATCTGCGGACCAACGTAGTAGATAAAGACTGACACCATTAGTTTCATGCACTATATAGAATCTGAATGTGTCCTGAGAATGCATGTATTAAGCAGTTTCTTCAGGCTGAATTTTTATATATTTTATTAAGCCACCATTTTCTTCCACCATCTTGGATTCGTACCAAAATATGTCCAGTTCATTCCAATATAATACTTGATGTTTTCGCAAAATTTGAGAAAAATTGGATGAGTAGTTTTGTTGTTTGAAGTCAGGGTAAGTAGTCTTTAAGCTATTCCGCGAACCGACAAACATACAGACACACAGAAATTGATAAAACATATTTTTTGGCATCTAGCGACGTTAAAATGTAAAGATGTGTAAAAGTGAGAGGTACCATTATTTTATTAGCTGATCCATATGCGACAGTTAGTTATGGCACACAATTGAATGGCTGAATTTTTAAATATGTCATTAAGCCACCATTTTGTTCCCCCATCTTGGATTCGTACCAAAATGTTATCAGTTGATTCCAACATAATACTTGATGTTTTTGCAAAATTTGAGATAAAGATGAGGAGAAAATCGCAAAATTCTGAGGCGAATACCATCTTTTTACCCCTAAACAAAAAATAGTATCGTGAATAGCATCATTTTGGTTTTTATTATTCGAACGTAATGAACAGAATATGTAATTTTTTTGGCATATTACTCATAATTTTATACTTTACATTTCTTAAAACGCAATTTTATATGTGTGTCAAAAATAAGCACCACTAAGAAACGTAGTTTTAATTAAAGTTATGCAACAAAACCAGGACAACGATGATTAGGCGTAAACATATATGAGTTGAATTAGCAAAAATAATCTGTGGTCACATTCACTAGAAAGGTAAAGACAATTAACTTAAATTACGCACTTCTTTTTCTGTCTACAAAGAAAATGTTGATATTAAGATGTGTGTCATCTTTATTAGCTTCTTAATTTACCAATTCATATTAAATAATTTTGGGGAATCAAAAAACATGAAAAATTAATATTTTTATTTTTTGGCCAATGGTGTCCTCTTATTACATAATTAACTAAACTGCCAAAGTTTTTCTTTCCCATATAACATTCCACACAATAAAGAGTTAATAATAAATTTCGTTATGCGTAAAATGGGTTTTTTGACGGGATGGGGTCAATAAGTTATTGGACCGTACTTTTTTTTGATAGGATGCCCGGTTTATTGTTCTTTATATTTATTAGGAATAATATGGGCTTTCCAAAAATAATACATGTATGTAGTTATTTTGAAAAACTTGTGTCTAATAGGTAGTGGTCCAAATTTTTGCGGTTTTGTCAGTTTTTGATTACTAAAGAAATATTTTTGTTGTTTTGGTGTTTCTATTTAACTATATACTATATTTAATTTACTTTTTTTTTTCAATAATGGCAGTCTACGAATATTATGGAAAGTATGATATTTTGGTTGGTTTTAAACAATTTAATGAAAATCCCCAAGAAGCTTCGGAATTATAGTTACAAAGGTAATGTATTTTGAGCGCTGTGGATAGGATAATCTCTTAGGAGTCCTTTTTGATCATATTAGGTATTCAGAGAGAGCTCAACCTTTCCGAGATATATTTGCTTATAAATCAAATTTAGGAGAGCACGGTTCATTTTTGCAGCCCGGTCCTAAATCATACATCAAACAAGATAGAGCAAGAAAAGAAATAGACGTATTGGATTAATAGAAGCAAAGCCTTCATCTTCTTGCCAGCAAATAGAGGAAGGAACTGGTATATCCAAGTCTGATGCGCAAATAATTTTCCAAAAATGTAGGTATCACCCATATAAATTGGACACAAACATTTACATTCCGGGGATTCCGAGCGCTAAATGTTGTTTTGCCAATGATATTTACAACAAATCCATACTGATGAATTTTTTGGCAGACTCGCTCTGGTTCGATGAATTTTGTTTTTCAAGTGCGGGAATTTTCAATCGCCCTAATACAAAAAACTGCTCCGCAGAAAATAGCCATTTAATTCTTGAGAAGGCACAACAAGGACGCTTTGGGGTTGGGGTCAAGTGTTTCATTTTTGGAAACGCATAGTCTATAGAATTTTTAAAGAAGGTCTCACAGCGCGCCGGTTTCTACAAATCCTTGAGGAAGTTATTCCACAACTGATGGAAAATTTCCCAATGCACTTTATAAGAGGATGCTCTAAGCCACAACTCTGCGCTTTTCAGGGCATTTTTAGACGATAACTTTTTCAAAAATGGATTGGTACCCTTATGGGGTTTTAATTTAACTTTCCGAAATTTGCGTAGAAGACGTATGATTCTTGGAACGCTATTAGGAGAATAACGAAAATTTAAAAAAACCACCTTTCTCTTTTGTTTTTACTAATCTGAGTTTTAAGTGAGATAGGTAATTATTGTTTTGTTTTGAGAAAAATTCAATAATTTTATCATAATTAAGTTAAAATGTTGTAATAATTAAGAGTTAAGAATTAAAAACAATCTTTTAAATTAAGTTTGAATGTATTACATCTTTAGTATAATAAACACACTCGTGAATTTTGCTTCTAATGCATTTTAGCCATAGCCTACTACCTACTAATTGGGTACGAAATAAAATTTTAGGAAATCTCGAATTTTGTCCACATTATTTCTAATAAATATAAAACATAAGGCATCCCATTTAAAAAAATAAAGTAGGGTGCGCTAACACCATATACTTATTATGGAAGCCGCACCGAATTCTACAGAAAAGTCATATAATGAACAGTTTTCGCCTTTTTGATAAGTTATCAGATACCTGGGACACAAGGACTGCCTGAAAATGCAACATTTTCGAAAACGCCCTGTATCTCAAAAACCAAAAGAACTATGAAGTTCTGCTGGCGCCATTTTTAATATCACAAAAAAGTAGCATTCTGATGATAAAACCGCAAAAACATTTGGGAGAACGGCGTAATACTTAAAATTACCTTTATTTGTTGGTACTTACAATATGATTTTTTTAAATAACTGAATTAAATAAAATTTGAGTTGACAAAAATTTTGCACGAAAAATAATACCAAATGACGCTAATAAAGTTAGTCACACGATTTATTCTAGTTTTCAAATTTGAAATGGTTCTCAAAAAATATCAAAAACCTCTTACATTTTGTTTATTATTTTTTTTTAATTTGATGCTTTTTCAGTTTACCCTATGTAAGCAAACCTAAATTAAACTATCTAGTTTTGATAAATTTATTGCACCAATGCATCTTCTTAATTATTTTTTTATTGATCGAAACGTAAATTGGTCCAAATTTATTTTTCGCCCAGCTTGATGCAATGTTTACCCAGTTCCCATAATTTAATCTAAAATACCTTTAAATTGGGTTATTTTCTAAGTCAATACATACTATTTACGTTTTAATAAAAATAATACTGAGAAATCCCTTTTTCTATTTCTATATCGCCCTTTCTAAAAATAAATGGAATATTTTTATTAAATTATTGAAATAACCAAATAAGGCTTAAATTAGAAAGTGGACTATGAATACAGTTGAATAAGTTCTTCATCCCACGATTCTATTATTAATAGTACAAGGATGGTTTAATTATTCAAGTTTGCTTTCCTAGGTAAAAAAGCATTAAGAAAATAAAAACAAGAAATTTTTAAGTCAACCGATCGAACTGCAATTTGGCATAATATGGATAGAAAATAAAGACACATAATCCTCTTAAAAATTTTTCAAAATTTTGAGAAAAAAAGGTATTTTTGCCATTTAAAAAAATTTGGCAGGTAAGATAAATCACGTGACCAAATTTGTTATTGCCGTGTTGAATTATTTTTAAAGCAAACACTTTTTGAAACTCTGATTTTTGAAAATTGCATACATTATTTCATTTTTTTAATACACAGGGTAAAAATACCATTTTTTTCTTTTTTAAAAACCACAAAAAACTCAAATTTCATTTATTGTTTTGCATATAGAATATTTTTTTCTTTTATACTGAGGGGTAAAATAGTCTTTTAAAAACCAGAATAAAGCGTTTGAGAGCAAAAAAAATATTTTTTCTATTTTTTTGTGAAGATGAAATACCTCTTCTAAATATTATTTAAATATAATTTTTTTTTTTAATACAGTGTTTTTTAAAAATATAATTTCAGGTTTTTTAAATGGTGGAACAGGCATATATTCTTTTATTTTGTTTTATGCCGTATTTTTAACATAAAAAAATTATAAATAACTACGTAATATATTTTGGATTAAATATATTAAAAATACATGCAATATTTAAAATTATTATATTAATTAAAATATTACACAGCGAGACACAGGCATTTTGTTTTATTTTTTTTGTGTATAAAAACATTTTTTTTTCATTATATAAAGCAGTCTTGATGATGTAAATGTAACAGCCCAATAAAATCGAAATTTTCTTCTTGTTTTAAAGCGGTCTGCTTTGACAAAAACAGTAAAACACATTTTTCGTAATACATAAAACACTACTTTAAAAACAAAATTATTTTTATTTTAATACCGTTTAACTTTTTCTTTAAAAGCGGTAAAATATATCAAATTAATTTATTAATTTACTTTTTTGTATATACAATCATTTTTTTCCTAATACTGGGTTATTTTTTAAATGGGAAAATACTCCCCTGAAAACAAAACTGAAATCTTAAATAACAGTATATAGACGTCAACTTTTGTGTTATTTTTTTACTTTAATTACTATACAGAGCATTTAATTTAAGCGCCGAATGTCAATTTTGTCAGAAGCAAACATATTATATACACGAAGTTATATGCACCAAAAGAAGTTTTTAGACAAATGTAGTCACTATTAAGTGACTTTTAAATAATTTTGCCTTGCATGAAGCCAAACAGTTTAAGTCTGTACATAAAAGTAAAATCAGGAAATGTCGAAACAGACACAACAGGCATGTTTAAAATCTGATCAAACTAATATTAAATAGTGCATACTGTATAAGTCACATGCCCACCCAGAAATGTGCTTCCAAAACTTTTAAATAAACAATATTTTCACCATACTCGATTTGTAAGTTTTACAATATTACATATTTATTTATAATTAAACAAATAGTATTTAGTGAAAGTTCTTTTGAAGCACAAACAGGATCGCTTTGAAAGCTCACGGGCTCTAAGCGTCCAAGTTTGATGGGTTTCTACAATGTGTAAAAATGTTTTCATGTTTAAACAGTTCTCGGGCCATTGTAAAGAAATACGTCTGGCCCTTGAAATGAAATAATACCACTATCTTATTATCCAGCAGTTGTCTGTGATGAGAGCCTATGCGAAATACATATATTTAAAAATAGTATATCGCCTGTATACCATTTACCTCAGAAACCAAAATGCAATGATTGTGGTGAAATATTAATTCGCCATAAGTCCATCTTTTATTTTAAGCGAGTTTTTTCTATTGGATACCCTAGGCGCCAAGATTATCACTCGGATGACAAAAGTGTCATCTTTATTTTGATTTTGCTTTCGTTCTAAATTTAACCTCGGTTTTGTGGTATCGTGTGATTATTAATATTAATACTGTTTGATTTTTATATTCATCAAGTGCTTTGAATATTATTTAAAAACTATATATTTTTAAAACTGATCTCCAACTTTAAATATAGGTTCGTTTTAAAATGGTAGTAAAGAACGTTGTTGTCTTCGCAAGAAAGAAAGAAGCAAAAATACATTTTTATCTAGCTACATTTGATGACAATGATTGAACATATTACTTTGAAATAATAATTCTTGCTGATTATCTTTTTATTAAAAAATTTGTTCGAAATACGTAAATAAAATTATAACTAAACAATATCGTTTACACTACACTGTTATACAAATACAAATTAAACTCGTATAAACTTGATGTTATGGAAAAGAACATCAAGAAATCCTTATTCAAAAACATCAAGACACACTCTTTGTGTATAAAAATAATGCTTTATGATATAAGGAAGTTGTAATAAAAACCTTTTTTATCATGTCCCTGTATAGTTACTTAATGCATCATCTCATTATTAATATGCTTTTCTAGGCTCCTCTGTGTCTGTTAATACTTCCACTGGATTTGATTAAAAAATAATTGTCGATTCCAAAAAATGTGGACTTTTTTCGTTCACCGTGTAAGTCTAAAAGTATATACTCTAAACTATCTCCTTATCTTGAAAATAATTAAAATAATATTTGATTTTTTTTCTCAGTTTCTACGTGGCTGACAACGGCAGTATTCTGTTTAGCCAAAACCAGTATTCAACATGAAAACTGGTAGTTAAGGTTTGGTTACGATTTTTTGAAACTAGAATTAAATAACATATTTGCCCCCAATCGCATTTTAAGTTTAAATCATGAAAAATGCCGCTCTTTAAACTATTGGTTACAACGATTTTACACCGACTAATGACGAATGTTCAGGCAGAATACCCGATATATTATTTTTAAATATAAGATGAAATATTTTCGAGACCCATTTTAGATGGGGATAGCTGAACAGGAATCGCTTTAAATGCCAATTCCGCACGAGGCAGAAAGCTGCTCCAGCTACGGGAATGCGTTACCGTTTTAGTAGGGGTGAAATGAAAGTTATCAACGAGTATATCACAAATAAAATTGACTGCCCTAATCAAAGTCGATAAAAATGTCGGTATATATGTAGAATGCATCAGATTCTAATGTGACAATTGGAAGCTATTTACGACTGCTGCATAAATTAAAATGTCTGCCAACTTTCTGCCTAGCAGCCAGATTTTGTACTTCATCGAAAGATGCCTTAATTTGAGACCAAAATTGTAGGAGTGCGTTAGCGTTCTGACGGAGCTCGAATTAATAACGATGAAGAATATACATATTATACAAAATACAATATTAACAAACTTCTTGACAAAATTGACAGCCAATTCTACGTGTTGCAAAACGCTGTATAATTTTTATTAAATATGCCTATTTTATACTGTTTTCTGCTAAACGTAGAATTCTTCTGTTACTGTTCAAAAGTTTTTATTCATGTCGTAGTATCTCTTATAGTTTTCACAAACCTAGTTTTTTTTAATCTGAAATTGTTGGTCCTTAAGTAACACTCGTAGAGTTGACAGTCAAATAATGTGTATAATATTCATCGAGACACTATATTTGAACGCTAATGCACCAAAATAAGGTACTTTTTAATGAGGCAAAAAATTTACTACAAGGCAGAAACTTTGTAATCAATTTTATTCATGTAACATTTATCCGGGCCCTAAGCTTAATTATACCATTATTTTCTATCAAAACTAGTGCGTTATATACTTAAAAAATAATAATGACTTAAAATCATAGCGCGCTAAACACCTTTTCGTAAGAGCGACCCGCTGAGAAATCACAATCAGCAGTTAACAAATTCCGCTTCCGACTCCCCCGCACTCCGGCTTTCGCGGTTATATTTGTTTACGGCAGTTGTTATGGCAACGCAATAGTGAATATCTCTAAGCCAAATATAGATGGGAGCGGCATAAAACTGCTGCTGCGCTTGTTTGTTACAGTGTTATAGAATTAATGCAAATTAGTGCGTTCGGATCATCGGAGGTGGAAGCAGTTTTGTATCGTGGTAAATAACTGTTTTCTAACAACAAAAAATATGTTTATAATCTTTTAAAAAAATAACCGTTTTGGGCGTGGTACCCCGAAAATGTTTCGGCTGCGGCGCTATTTTTGCATACGGAAATGTGTACCTAGCTGGGCTGTACTTCACCCGTTCTTAAATCCACGAGCCGCCACTGCCACTTACACCGCTTAATGTATCAAACGGCACTGAGCACAAAAGTGAAAAATCGGTAAATTCGTATTTACCCAGAACTTGTAAATAATTTTTTGATAATAACTTTTTACAGGTCATCAACTGTTTGTATTTAACTTTTACTTTCCTCGTAAAAGGAAAGTATTATAATCGTAGAACAAATCACCCTCCCACGTTTTTATAAATCGTAGGGTCCCTAGATGCGAAATAAACACCTATCTTCTCAATTCCGTTGGTCTGTCAATTCGCAGCATAGTAAAAAAACTACTTCCCGATTGACTTCTAATTGTAGTCAAAAATTAAGGGTCATATGCGGGTGACCTGGTATTATTTTGGTAAAAATCCAATATGGCAAAACAAAATGACGGCCTAGTGAAATGTTAAAAAAATTATTACTAAAAAATTGCTTATACAATTTGTCTCTAATTTTGCACAAAAATCAAGTGGTAAAATTTTGGTACGAATCCAAGATGGCGAAACAAAATGGTGGCTTTTTAAAAATTCAGCCTCATAAAAATTCGCAATGCACTGATTTAAAATGTTGTGCCATAACTAATTGTGGTTTAAAGATGAACTCGTTAAACTTTGGTACTAATTCAAGTCATATGGTGATGTGGTAATATTTTAGTAAAAACCCAAGATGCCAACATGTGGGACAAGACGTGGCCTAGTGAAACGTTAAAAAAACTAAAAAATCCAATTTCCTTAAATTTTCACAAAAATCAAGTGTTAGATAGGAATAAACTAGTAACATCTTCGTATGGATATAGGAGAGCAAAACAAAATGGTGGCCAACTAATTTTTACTTCCCTCGTATAATTGTAATCGTGGAAAAATCACCCTCCGAGATTTTTCAGATCTTTACGTTTCAGGGTCCCTAGGTGTTGAAACACTTGATTTCTCAATTCCGTCAGTCTGTGTGTCTGTCGGCCTGTCTGTTTGTCGGTGTGTCTGTTCGCGGTATAGCTAAAAAACTGCTTACCTAACTGACTTCAAATTTTGGCCAAATGTTAAGAGTTATATGGGGATGACCTGGTAACATTTTGGCAGAAATTCAATATGACAAAACAAAATGACGGCCTAGTGAAATGTTAAAAAATATTACCACTATAAACTGCTTATCCAATTTCTGTCAAATTTTGTACAAAACTCAAGTATTCTGAACGACTATTGTTAAAATTTTGGTTCGAATCCGAGATGGCGGAACAAAATGATGACATTCACCTTGAAAAAGAACTTAATGGAATGATTTCAAATTGTATGATAACTTATTGTGGTATAGAGATGAAATAGTAAAACTGTGGTATTAACTCAAGATGGAGAAACAAAATGGCAGCTAAATAAAATATTTGTAAATGTGAAACTTTCAGCTTTTACATATTGTCATGTTTTAGCGTCCCTAGAAAAATATTCAAAAGTATTTTTATTAATTCCGACGGTCCGTCTGTCAGTCTGTAAATCCGCGCCATAGCTAGACCTGGCAACATTTTGATAAAAATCCAATGTTGGAACAAGATGGCGGCCTAGTGAAATGTTAAAAAAAAATGTTACTAAAATACTGATTATCCAATTTCCTCAAATTTTGCACAAAAATCAAGTGTTATATAGGAATGAACTGTAAACACTTTGGTATGGATATAAGATAGAAAAACAAAACGACAGCATAGAAAAATATTTAAAAATTAGTCCTGAAAAAACTATTCATTAGATTAATTTTAAATTTTGTGCAAGTATTAAGTGTGATATAGAGATGCACTGGTAAAGTAGTACAAAATAACGGCCAAATAAAATTTTTAAAAAACAACGTAAAAAAATCTTATTCAATTGGCTTTACATTTTGCAGAAAAATTGTATGTGATATAAGGATAAACTGGTACGAATTCAACAGCACGTAACAAAATGGCGGTGTGTGAATGTAAAAACTCCTTACTGAATTTATTTTAAATTATGCCCAAAAATCAAATGGGGCATAGGTAGAAACTGGTAATAAATATTGGTAGGAATGCAATATGGTTCCATCAATGGCTCCCAATAAAAATATTTGGGAAGATAGTATATATATTGTACTAAATGACTATTTAATGAACTAAAGTGGGTCACACTCCACTATTGTTAATATAAGAGGAGAGATTCATAACGAGGAGTTTCCGGGTAAAGGAAATTTACCGATTTTTTATGTTATAATTTATGCGAATTGCATTTTTAATATCATTATGGTTCTCAAGTCTGTAGTGCGCAAAAAGCTTCAGTACGATTTTCCCAACCATTCCATGGGCAAGCGTAAATAAAATTACTTTGAAACCAATTCTTCAATCCGCTTCGTGCTTTATATTTTATTAATAAACTCTCGCCTGGTGATCGACTTGTTCTCTCGTTTAATGAATGAATGGGTGGGAAAGTTTATTCTTTATTTAGTCTGAGATCAATATAATCACAGATTTGCAAATTGTCATAAAAAATAATATAAATAAATAAACCGTTATTTATTTTTTATGCCTTCAGAACAGCATTTCGTTTAAATATGGATCTAGTTCCAAGAAAATTATATCTTATGTGGGACTATGGTATATAATATTGTGTTTCCTTCATAATCATGTTTGTATTACAAAAGATACAAGTCAGAGAAACATACATTAAATTGCCTCTTGTCTTAAATGAACACATACCCATTCGTAATAAAACAGTAATATTAAAGGTAATTATCTCATAACTTCCTAATAAAATTCTTAATTGATATTCTAGCTTTATAGCAAGAATAATAGTAGTTGTACAAGATTGTAATAATCACATATGTATGGTCGACTCGTTCCACTTGACCGTGAAAAGAAAGTAGATTTCTGTTGCTTCTTTATTACTGATAATTATATTTTATTGTTGTTAGCTACACATTTCATTTTTTATAATTACCCTTTATTGTCTACATTTTATTATTTTATGATAATTTTTAAACCCACATTGGAACTTTAAATCCAAATATTACAAAAATTAGGGTAGCTATATTTTTCCAAAATGGGATTGGAGTGTCAGTTTACATTAATATTAAATCCATTTTTTAACCATGTATATTAGTTGGTCTCTTCAAATAAGGTAAAAATATGTCTGTTTAGATGAAAATAACCATGATTATTAATTACTTTGAAAAGTAAATTAATTATGATATCGATTATAAAGTTGCTTCAGGAGAAGAAATGGGACGTTTTTTCTTACTTAACACTAACTTTAAGTTATTATTTTTTCATACATGATATATATTGTATAAAGTATTTTGATCATATAGTGCATGATCATATATATATATATTTCGTTTTTTTTTCTTTAACCATATATAAATATTTTGTTAATTATTTTCTTGGGCATAGGTTAACTTATTGAGAAGCAAAACTACAATTTAATCGACGTTTCGCTCATTATTTTGAGTTTTTTCAAGATATTTTATTTTCTACATTAAAAACATGTATAGTTAGTATTTAAATTGGTTAAAACATTATTAAAAAAACATCACTCAAAAAAACATTACATTTAAAACAAACTATGATCATGAACACAAAAATACATTTAAAACAACATTAATATTATACAGAGTACGTACCTTGGAAACATGTCATGTGTAACGAATGTTTTGCGATTGCAATAATTTCGACACGTCTGGAATTCTGGTAGATACAAACGAGACAACTTTTTTCTATTTTTTTAATATTTACTTTGATTTTTATTGCTGTACAGACTTTGGGTTTATGATCTTACTGAAATGTACAGGGTTTTATGTATAGAGTAGTTTATTTATTTAAATTAATTTACTTAGATATCAGATTATAATAAATTTTGCTTAAGTTATTGATGTCTTTATTATCGTTGACGGCATCTTTCTCTTTTTTAATTTGTAACATTTATTTTATTGTGAGTTTTCGATAATTAGTATCTTGCTCTAAAATTTTGTTTAAAATCGAATTCATGTTTTTCTGTATGTTCTTGTTTGTGGAGTGCAGTTGATGCATTTTTTGTGTATTTGTAGCCGTTTAATCGACTATCTAAGTATTGTGTTGTCATTCCTATGTACTTTTTTGGGCAATTTAAACATGTAATTGAGTAAACTAGGTTTGATTTCTTTTTTTTAATTACTTTGCTTTTCAAGGGAGTGAAAAGACCGTTTACTAAATTCTGTGCTTTATGACAGACAGTTATATCGTGTTTAGACAACATATAATTTATTTTTTCTGATATACCGTCTGTGTAGGGCATTGCAACGTATTTAGTATTACCATTTCTTTCTTTTGTTGCTTTCTTTAAGTTATTATAAAAAACATGAGTTCGTTGTTTAAAAACTCGTAGTATGTTTTTTTCCGGATAATGGTTATTTATTAAAGTCTCCTTAACCTTCTTTAAAATCTCAGGACGATATTCTGGGGAAGTAAGTGAGATGGCACGATCGGTTAGACCTATAATAACGCTATTTTTTTGATTCTTTGGATGGTTGGAGTTAAAGTTTAAGTACCGCCCTGACCATGTTTTTTTTTGTATACCCCTGGGTTTTTATATTTTGATCTTTCTTGTTTCTAATTAGGGTTAAGTCTAGAAAATTAATTTTGTTTTGTCTTCAATTTCCATGGTAAATTTTAATTTGGGGTGAAAATTATTGAAAGCATTTAATAGGTCATTAATATGGTTTTTTGAAACGGCAGTTAAACAATCGTCCACAAATCTTTTAAAAAAAGGAAGGTTAAAATCAAGTTCACTTATCACACTCTTCTCCAAATATTCCATAACTAATTGTGCGACAATGGAGGAAATACGAGAACCCATAGCGCAACCATCTAACTGTTGATAATATTTGTCCTCATACTGGAAATAATTATTATTTAGAGTAATGTTAATAGCTTCTATAAATTCTTTTAATGGAAGTGTTGTGTGACCCTTTAATTCGTCCCATTTTTGTGTTATTATGTCAGATAAAAGTTCATTTGGAATATTTGTATATAGAGAAACAACATCAAGAGATATTAGTATATGATTGTCTGGAATGTTTACCTTGTCAATAAATTGTTTAAATTCAAATGAATCTTCAACAAAATAATCGTTTTTTCCGGTTATTTTGGACATACAATTAGACAAATATTTCGACAGTTTATAAAAAGGAGATTGGATACATGATACAATGGGCCTTAAAGGTATGTTAGCTTTATGCAACTTAGGAAGACCGTATATTTTCGATGCTACTGCGTTGTGTAACTCCAACCATCCAAAGAATCAAAAAAATAGCGTTATTATAGGTCTAACCGATCGTGCCATCTCACTTACTTCCCCAGAATTTCGTCCTGAGATTTTAAAGAAGGTTAAGGAGACTTTAATAAATAATGTTTTTTTATAATAACTTAAAGAAAGCAACAAAAGAAAGAAATGGTAATACTAAATACGTTGCAATGCCCTACACAGACCGTCTATCAGAAAAAATAAATTATATATTGTCTAAACACGATATAACTGTCTGTCATAAAGCACATAATTTACTAAACGGTCTTTTCACTCCCTTGAAAAGCAAAGTAATTAAAAAAAAGAAATCAAACCTAGTTTACTCAATTCCATGTTTAAATTGCCCAAAAAAGTACATAGGAATGACAACACAATACTTAGATAGTGGATTAAACGGCCACAAATACACAAAAAATGCATCAACTGCACTCCACAAACACGAACATACAGAAAAACATGAATTCGATTTTAAACAAACCAAAATTTTAGAGCAAGAAACTAATTATCGAAAACTCACAATAAAAGAAAAGATACAAATTAAAAAAGAGAAAGATGCCGTCAACGATAAAAAAGACATGATATGATATCTAAGTAAATTAATTTAAATAAATAAACTACTCCATACATAAAACCCTGTACATTTCAGTAAGATCATAAACCCAAAGTCTGTACAGCAATAAAAATCAAAGTAAATATTAAAAAAATAGAAAAAAGTTGTCTCGTTTTTATCTACCAGAATTCCAGACGTGTCGAAATTATTGCAATCGCAAAACATTCGTTACACATGACATGTTTCCAAGGTACGTACTCTGTATAATATTAATGTTGTTTTAAATGTATTTTTGTGTTCATGATCATAGTTTGTTTTAAATGTAATGCTTTTTTGAGTGATGTTTTTTCAATAATGTTTTAACCAATTTAAATACTAACTATACATGTTTTTATTGCAGAAAATAAAATATCTTGAAAAAGCTCAATATAATGAGCGAAACGTCGATTAAATTGTAGTTTTGCTTCTCAATGAGTTAACCTATGCCCAAGAAAATAATTAACAAAAAATATATTTATATATATATATATATATATATATATATATATATATATATATATATATATATATATATATATATATATATATATATATATATATATATATATATATATATATATATATATATATATATATATATATATATATATATATATATATATATATATATATATATATATATATATATATATATATATATATATATATATATATATATATATATATATATATATATATATATATATATATATATATATATATATATATATATATATATATACGAAGGTTACAGGGCATAAATGACCTAAGGCAAAATTTCAAGATTTACGCAAAATCGTTTTTTATTTTAAAAACGCTACTATTTCGCCTTTTAAAGTAATATTGAAGCCTACGCATCACTGTAGAAAATATAGTTTCCTCTATTTTTGTAATTTAATAGCAGCAAAAAATACAGGGAATAAAACCGCTTAGTCTAAGCGTCAAGAATGTTAAAAACGTTTGAGTTTTCAATGATTGTGTTTTATTGTTCAGTTAATAATTCAACAGTTTTTATTGAATAAGAAATTTGTACTGAATAAAAAACAGAAACATCTTTTAGTTACGCGGCAATGTCTTATAGTATTCTGTTGCCTAAGAACCACAAAACTGTGCTAGATGTTTCAAGTCTTGGCGTTTTTCTTTGGAAATAGGTACTAGTTCTGTAAAATTTTTAAAATTTTGAAAGTTTATTGCGAAAGTTTACTAAGGCTGACTAATCTGGAAGTTCAAATTCATTAAGTTTTGATGAGGATCTCCGTGGTTTTCGATCGGTAATAATACAACTTTCCCATGTGCCATTATAGAAAGTGCGATAGAACATCAATCGAGGATACTTCTTTTCAACCTTTATTTCTTTAATAGGCCCTGTCTGAGTAGGAGCTTTCCTTCTGTATATTTGTTCGAGGTGCCTCGTCCATGCTCGAAAATAGTTCTATTTAACATCCAAAATGTCATATGGACTTGGCTTCGATCTAGAAGACTGAAAAGCTGCAATCCATTCCGTAGGAGGATGTTCACCATTAGTTATCTGATTAACCAAAACAACATTTTTGTCGCATTCTAAATATGAATGCCCCTAAATGGAAAACCACCTTTGATGTTCTCCAAGTGAATAAGGTGATGCAACAAGCGGAAAATAGTAAGTTTTTATTTTGTCCGGAACATAAGTCTGAGGAAGTTATAGACAAAATGATAAATTAGGGAAGCAACATCGTCACTTCCTTTTTTTGCTATCAGTTCAGGGTATATGTAGAACATTATTTGTGGTGTTGCTAAAATGTGTATGTTAAAAGCATAAACAGATAATTGTCGTTTGTAATAAACATCGTTGGTTGTCATATTTAGGGCAGGTAATTTTTTTTGCAAAATCAAAACAGATCACTTGCATCTTACTTGATTTCTTGGATTCCAATCTGTCTGTTTATTTTCGAATGTAAAATTGATGTGCTCTTTTTGTTAAGTAACTTTTCCATATCAATCTTTTGATCCCCAGTTTTTCATTGTGTCCTTTATTGAGTTTTTCAACGAGAAACACTCTTTTGCTTGCCATTAAGGTACCGCAAGTACTGCAGGTATCAGTTGGATTCGGGTTTTTATGGGTATGAAGAAGTACTTCTTGGCGTACCTCTTCGTTTCAGAATTGGAAGCATTTTTTTCTACATTTACAATCCAATCCCCTGACGTGGCCTTGTAAGCTAAGTTTCTTGCGAACTTTATGTAACCATCTAACCTTCTTTCTTTTCTAGCAGCTCGAACCACTTGCACTACTTGCTTCTATGTTTTCGTCTTCTATTATTTACCTAAATCTGAGTTAAATTTGTGCAAAAAAAACTTTGCGGTTTTTAATAGCAACACGATAAACACCACTTACGAAACAGTAACTTGCACTACTTGATCCTACGGGTTCGTCTTGCATTATTTACCTAAATCTGAAATCAAATGTACCTGAGTAATGTTACGGTTGTTAAAAATAAAACATATTATCCATCCTGGTATTTTTAAATTATAATGTAAATTAAAAATATAATATTTAACCTATCCAGATATATATTATGTTGTATACATAATATATTACTTTATTGAGTATGGTCAATAATTTCATGTTTCAAATGCCATTATTTATTTACTTATAGATACTGTACTGCTTTTTTAGGGGAGATAAAACTCACATGCATTTCAACTGGTTAGAATATTCTCACTTTAATGTTCGGTCGCTTAACATTTCTTTCGATTTGTTTTCTTCAACGATTGGCGATCTGTCTTTGGATGTTATTGGATTGTCTGAGACCTGGCTAAGCCCTGGAGTCTCGGATCTTCCATTTCTCTTAGAAAACTATGAATTGAAGAGACGTGACAGGGACGGGAGGGGCGGTGGTGTGGCCTTTTATGTAAAAAAACTTTGAAATTTAAGCTTATGTCAGATATAGGCAGTCACACCGATACTCTGAGACAGCTTTGGATATCACTGAATATTGCTGGTAAGAAGGTGTGTATAGGACTCCTCACTCAAATATAAATGATTGTTTGCAAATTCTTGAAAATAGCTTGGTAAGTTTAATACCTGAACACGATTATGTTGTATTCGGCGGTGATTTTAACGTTGATTTTGCTGCATTAAATAATTGTAACGGACAAGTATTGTTTTAAAATTTTCTTGGCAAGTATGGATTAACTCAGCTTATTCACGAACCTACTCGGGTCACTACCAATTCAACCACTACTTTGGACTTAATTATTAGCAACTGTGCTGATATTATGACTGACCCTGTGGCCTTTAGAATGGACGAAATTTCGGATCACCATATGGTTTGCTGTAAAATTTGAATTGTTAAGCAAAAACCTAAACCTTTTTTTAAAACGTATAGGGATTTTTCACATTTCGACTATAATCAATGTTTAGTTTATTTAAACAACTTTAACTGGGGATACCTTTTCGTGTTAACAGACCTTGATGAAGTGGTCGATTTTTTAAACATAAATGTTATGAATTTATTCAACATTCAGGCCACAGTAAAAACTGCAAAAATCATTAAAGCACTTGCTCTTTGGCTCACAGAGAATCTTAAACTTTTGATCAAATTAAAACATAAAGCATTAAGTAAGTACAAAAAACAGCGTACTGAACAATCTTGGGTAGAGTTTAAGGAGTTAAAAAATTTTGTCAATATGGCTGTTAAGTCAGAAAAGAAATCATTTCTGTAACATTCATTCAGAACGGACCGAAAAAACTTTTGGCTCACACCAAAATACCTTAATGTTCACTCTAGTTCAACCCAAAATCAGTCATATTTTAATATTGACGGTGCTGAAGAACTCGTTATTTATTTTCATACCAACACTCCTCAAACAACTTTAAATAATAACGATTTTATTAAGAGCCATTATAAAAATAAAACATTTGAAACCGTGAAAAGAAAATTTTGTGTTTACTAACGTCGATTCAGAGGAGGTTGGTAAAAAAATTCATGACATAAAATCTGATGCTACGGGGCCAGATGGAATTAACGTAGAAATGTTACTATATGTAACTCCACATCTCTTACCGCATATAACTATTATTATCAACCGATATTTGTCTGCCAACAGGTTTCCTGAATGCTGGAAGAACGCTAACGTGAACCTCGTCCCTTAGATTTCTAACCCCTCTGAACTCTCACATTTTCGCCCTATTAGCATACTATCAACGATGTCCAAAATATTAGAAAAAATAGTCGAAAAGCAATTTAGCCATTTTATAATTAAAAATAATATTATTCCTCTTACACAATCCGGTTTTCGAGGACATCATCATAGTACAAATACTGCACTTCTTGAAACTTATTTTGAGCAAAGTCACCTATTTAATACTCTTAGAATACAGTAAAGCTTTTGACACTCTGGACCATAATCTTTTGTTTATTAAGTTAAAATATTTTGGTGTAGGAGATGCTACTATTGAGTTTTTCAAAAGTTACTTTAGTAATCGAAAACAAAAAGTGCTTTTACTAACAAATTTTTTGGATATGAAAATGTAGGCAAAGGGGTTGCGCAAGGCATTGTCATCGGGCCGCTGATGTTTTCTGTGTACATGTCAGAATTTGGCAGGTTAATTAATCATTTCCGTTCGCACCAACGACAAATAACACTTACACATTCTCAGTGATATATCGCAAAAGCATGACCCACTACTTAATGAAAGCAAAACTCTACTCATAATATTTGACAAGGATATAGAATCGCAGATTATTGATCGGAAGCTACTTAATATTTGTCTTAATAACACTGCCTTAAACCCTACAAATGTTTGTAAAAATCTTGGTCTGCTTGTAGACGATAACCTACGATTTGAAATTCATGTCTCTTGCCTCATACAAAAATCATTTTTCAAGCTATGTATACTTTATCATAGCAGAGATATTTTAGAACCGTCTATTAAATTGAAACTTACAGATTCGTTAATTTTATCTAATCTTTCATAATGCAGTACTGTCTACTGGTCAGCGTTGCTTCAGAGGGATAAAGTTAGTTTACAGCGCGTTCAAAACGCATTAGATTCTCGTATAATATACGAAAATTTGATCACATTTCTGAATCGTATAAATTATCACGTTGGTTAAATATGGAGGAGCGTTTTCAGTCATATCTTTTCTGTTTAGTTAACAAAGCCATATATATGAAGCAACCGCAATATTTATTCAATAAACTTATTCGAAGTTCTGATACTCATTCTATTAATACTCGCCACAGAGGCTTATTTAAGATTACTTTGCACAATTCTGCTTTGTTCCAGCGTAGTTTTACTTACAACGCTGTAAACATTTATAATTAGCTTCCTCATCGCCTCAAAACTTGTTCGCTGTGCAACTTTAAGCATAAAATCAACAGATACCTGTTTCAAAAAAGAGACTGAACACACATGATTGGTTAAGTATATTCTCATTATTTTTTTCTTTTTATTGTCAAAATAACGTATTGTTAATTTGCAACTAATTATTATTTGCTTACTTTTTAATTATCTACTTTGTCAGACGTTATCTTCAAAATTATATAAAATTTGTGTAGGATTAAATTTAATATATGTAGATATAGATATTACAAATGCTTTTTTTATTTGTTTTTAGGGGGGTTGTATAGGAGCAACACTATTGGATATCGCCCACTATCTACCATGTAACTTATTATTTATTCTGAAAGAAATAAACACTGTTTACTATTATTATTATTATGTGTGTATAAAACGTTGCATTATTTAACAAGAATGACAACAGATCGATAAATATTCACTTATGAACCACTACTGAATTGCAATCGTAGCATGCTGATACTATGCGCGGTTGCGTTCCGACTAAGCCGGTTTATTGGTGTGTGGACTATATATATATATATATATATATATATATATATATATATATATATATATATATATATATATATATATATTAATTGAACTTCTTTCTTGGGAATAGGTTTATTTGCAAAATCAAACAATGGGATTAACTTGACGTTTCGCTTATCATAGTAGGCTCTCTCAAAAATTGCTTATTCCTTTATTTTTTATTTATTTTTTTTGGTATATAAAGCTTTCCTTTCCTACCTACAATTAATTTAAAAAACATTTAGTGGTCTAATTATAAAAAGACATTTACAATTTTTCTAAAACTAATTTAAAACTATATTTCGAGGTATCTAACCTTATTTTATTAATTTTGTAATAATTATTTGTCAATAATAAAGTTTTAAATTATTTCTAGAAAAATTGTAAATATCTTTTTATAATTAGACCACTAAATGTTTTTTAAATTAATTGTAGGTAGGAAAGGAAAGCTTTATATACTAAAAAAAAATATAAATTCGAATAAGCAATTTTTGAGAAAGCCTACTATGATAGGCGAAACGTCAAGTGAATCCCATTGTTTGATTTTGCAAATAAACATATACCCAAGAAAGAAGTCCAATTAATATATACCGGGTTTAAGAAACAAATTGAATAATATATATATATATATATATATATATATATATATATATATATATATATATATATATACCTTTGGGCTTCTACGAATCATAAAATATTTGTTAAAACGTTAACCATACTCCCCCTCACTTTGACTATACCATGTGTACATTTCTGAACTTTAATTCATATCTGAATAAACATCTTCCTAATAACAGATTTAAGTTTGCAACTAACGTCCAAAAACTAATCTGTTCCTCTCATGCTCTTCATTAGGAGACTACATTTTGCTGGTCTTTTAAAAATGTAGAATAATTTCATGCACTCGTCTTTTAATCATTGCATAATCATTAAAATAATAATATAATTTTGACGCTATCTTGCATTAATTTACAAATTATCTTACAAACTTATCCGTTAAAGATGTTATTTGTCGATTATGTCCGTATCTACACATTACCAGAATGTGTTTCCTAATATCGCAATTCACCTTGGATAGATATTAAAAAATCGGCTAGAGGTCTTTGTAAATAAAACTCTGTTCTGGTTATAAAATATTTATTAAAACGTTAGATACTCACCCCTCACTTTGACTTTACAATGTACGTTTCTGAAGTTTAGTTCATCGCAGAATAAAAATATTTTTAATAACTGATTTAAATTTGGTATTTACGACTAAAAATTGATCTGTTCTTCTTATGCTCTTCATGAGGAAATTGAAATTTTGCTGGTCTTTTAAAATGTACATTAATATCATGCACTCGTCTTTTAATCATTGCGTATTCATTAAAATTTGAAATCGACGCCATCTTACATTCATATACAAATTATCCTACAAACTTATTCGTTGCAAATGTTGTTTGCCGGATATGTCCGTATCTATGATTCAACAAAATTCGTTTCCTAATATCGCAATTTAACTTGAATAAATATTAAAAAATCGGCTACAGGTCTTTGTAAATAAAACTCTGTTCTAGCTATGAAATATGTATTAAAACATTAACCATACCCACCCCTCACGTTGACTTTACAATATAGTAAAGTTGTTTCTGAACTTTAGTTCATCGCGGAATCTCTTCTTAATAACAGATTTAAGTTTGGTGTTCATGATCAAAAATCAATCTGTTCTCTTATGCTCTTCACTAAGAGAATGAAATTTTGCTGGTCTTTTAAAACGTAGATGAATTTCATGTACTCATCTTTTATTCACTACATATTCATTAAAATGATAAAAATATGAAAATGACGCAATCTTGCATTAATTGCAAATTAATTTACAAACTTTTGCAAAAGGGAGTAGAATAATTGAAATTTCAAAGAGCCCCATGTGTGACAAATGAAATAAAAAGTGGAGAAGTGGATCAATCCCATCTGCCATGTACTGTAGAAGTAAATTCAAACAAAAAAGTAGACTAAAGCGAAATGGTTGAAATCCCAGGCAAAGTTTACAGAATTAAATATTTAATTCTGTAAACTTTGTCCCAGGTTAGTACAAAATATCAAATTACTACGCCAAAATCGGACATGTAGATCAATGACTGCCAAATTGAATTTATGTTAAATTTCCGATATATTATACTTATAAATCAATGGCAGAAAATCTCAGTTATTATAAGGAATCTTCAACAAATTGTATGTACAAGATGTATCAAAGTTCTGGGAAGTTATATTATCTTACAAACTGTTGCAGATGTTGTTTGCCCATTATGTCCGTATCTATAGATTACCAGAATGTGTTTCCTAATGTCGCAATTCAACTTGGACAGATATTAAAAAAACGGCTACCAGTTTTTGTAAATAAAACTGTTCCAGTTCCAAGCAAATTTATATTAATTTTCGTTACAAAAAATCAATGTAAATTACCTCTGACATTTTTCATGATGTCGAATTTTATGGCATGCCCTCGTATTATGGCAAAATGGTAATGTAACAAATTAAATAAAACGCAGACCTCATAGACCTCTTCCTGGCCACATGCCAAGTAAACGGTTGTAAAAGAATGGATTTTTGCAATAAAAAAGTTATACCCGCAGTAGCAGGTAGTCCAAATAATCGTCAACAAAAAATTCTCGGGGCCATTTTTAATATTTGGAATTTGTGCAATCAATGCTCTGATCAAGATTATAAATAATAAATATAAATTAATAAGCTGATGTTTTTACCCTTCTCGACTTTGTCATACACAAAGTTATTTTAATTTCCAGGTAAAGCAGTAGGAACCGTTAACAGCACAGATAGAGTTAATTAGAAGTTTAGTTATTGATTTATACAGTTGATATTAATTCAAACTAAAAATGCGTTAAATAGCACATATTTTGTTTGAGTGTTACTAATGAATACATGAATAAAGCATTATTTTTGTTTGATTAAAAATATCGAATGATATAAAACCTCAACGATTTTGAGTAAGCAACGTGGATCTACTTTGTGGACTTTACGAAACTAAATAGAAAATCGAAAATGTCATTTAAAAATAAATTCAGATTACGCATATAGAAACATGCTTATCATGTTGAAACTTAGTTGTCGGTTTTTCCATTAATGCTTAGAGATGAGTAACTGAGTAACAAAATAACGATAAAAAAAGTGTGAAAAGAAGTCCAAATTAGTGATTTTGTATTTGTCTAGTTTTTGGTTGTCTCTCATTTTTTCCACTACTAACATAGACAGCAGGCCGAAAAAATTAATAACCTATAAATCGCTTACGACTAACCTAACTTAGTACCCGAAAGTTATTTTTCTTGAACGAGCAAAACACTTTTTAACAAACAACAAAAGTTTTTGCATGAAATTATTTAGAACGATTGTCTTGCTAACGCTGCAGGATTGGGACTAATGGAACTTAGTCAATAATTTCCTGTTAACTATGTCAGTTTCTACAGCTATTACTCTACTGGTTCTTCGGAGTGATATCTGGTTTAGGTTGAACTTTGAATAAATAGAAAACAGGAAAGAGCTCATGCATTATTTTAAATTAACAGGCTTTGACGGAACTACGTCATTTTGGGACCTTATTTTTCTGATGTTTACGTTTTGGTATGTTGACGTGTGTTGTCAAACCGTCGCGTCGTCTTTACCAATTTAAGTTTTTGCAGTTTATAAATAATACACACATCCAATTAATATAAATGTTGATTAATAAGTTGTGTTGTGTGTTATAAAACGTAACAAACACATTTTTGGTCGTTTGTATTATTCTAAATACAAAAAATGGTCAATCGTGTAGCATGCGGTCATACCCGCATTAAAAGTACAAGAAGGAAAGGAATTTCGTTCCAGCGGTAAGTGTATTTGTATTTTCATAAGTTAAGAAATTAACTAGACACTTTTAAATCCGATTTAAGGGCAAAAATAGTTGTTATTATAATGAAAATTATAATTCTTAAAGTGTCAAACGCTTAGGTTAGGAACCAATTGGTATATAAAAAACACAGTAGCGTAACACCTCATGTAATATTTTGTTAGGTCAAAACATTTAAAGTACCTTAAATATGTTTTAAAATGGAACAAGTTGGAGTTATGAGTATCTAGGAACAATTTTATAGGACAAAATAAGTTTTAATATCTAACATTATATTATCCTTTTTTTGGGTCTAATTACTGGGCTGAAGGGGAAACAGTTTGATTATATTTTTCAACAAATGTTATTTGTTTAACAGACAGTAAAGGCAAACAAAAAAATATAAAATCCTCTTTTGAAGATTTTATTTCATGTTTTTTTTTTGGGAAAAATAGAATATACCTATACCTATAGATACATAATTTTTTTAAAATTTCTATAAACACTTAAGATATTTTATTTTTTGCAAAAATATAGTATTTTTTGTATTGATTTATTGCAGGTAACCAAAATCTAACCGTAAGTAGCCCAAATATGTGTGCTTTCATGAGCTATTCTTAGTATAATATATTTTTTAAGTCTAACCCAAAATAAATTTAAATCAATTAAAAAACTAACCTAATCTAACTTTACATCGTACATAAAATTGTTCCTAGAAACCCATAACTTTTTTCTTTCGATTTAAAACATACTTAAGATAATTTAGATGTTTTGACGTAACAAAATATTACATGAAGTTTTACGCTACTGTGTTTTTTATATACCACTTGGCTATATTTATTTTTGCCTTACGAAAATACAAATTCACTTACCGGTAGAACGAAATTCCTTTCTGCCTTGTGCTTTTAATACGGGTCTAAATTAAAAATTTACATTGGTCAAACCATCGCGAAGTAATCGATGAGTCGGTCGGTTATCTATATATATATATATATATATATATATATATATATATATATATATATATATATATATATATATATATATATATATATATATATATATATATATATATTATAGCGTGTCATTATTAAAAAATAAGATTGGCCACAAAAAATATTTCATATAATATACAAGGTGCACAAAAACACGTAGACGCAAGTAAGTGAAATAAAAAAAATGAGAAATTAAAATTTCTAAGATAACCTAGTTAGCGCGGCGAGAGACGAAATAAAAAGTCATTTAAAGTTTTTTGTACGAGGTTTAGTTTGTAGGTAATTTAATGGACAATAAATAAATAGAGAATTTCAAATTTAGACATTTTTTTCATTATCACCACTAATTTTCTCAAAAATGTGTTTACTACTACGGTAAAAAGAATAAATTGCGCTTTCTACAAAAAAAAATGCACACTGACATCTTATGTGAGTGTTATTGCACTTCGAAATAATTGACTATTGTACTTTGGTTTATTAAAAGTTTATGCAAACTAAGATGTACTAAATAAATATGAAAGCGTAGGAACTTCTAGTACCTATATAACCTTTATCTTACAAACGACACATTTTAAAAATCAGCATGTTTAAAGGTAGTACTTTTAAAACATTGGATATCTAATATTAATATTTTTCTAAAATATAATAGGCCATTTTTAACCAATAAAATTTATTGGTACCGTATAATAGCAGTTCTATTTTAATTTCTTTTGTTTTTATTTGTATAATTAATATTAATTTTACTGAATTTTCTTCTAACCTTAGATGTTGATATTTTGTAAATAGATATGTATCTAATGTTTTGTTCTGTATTATATTTGAGTAAATTTAAAGGAAATAATAATACGTATGCTTGTTTTTATTTAAAACGTAATTTAGACTGTATTAATAAAATTAATTTATATTTAATTATTTATGGCATGTTGCGTCTTAAATGCCTTGATATTTTTTATCTACTTAACTTTTCTAAATAATTTTAGTTACTTAGACAAAATAAAACTTCCTAGTTCAACTAAAAATAACCATTCTGCTTATTAAAAAAATCATTAAATTTTATTTATTAAATTCAAGTAAGGTAATAAAAAGAAAGCCGAAATATAAAAGGACAGTCGAAACGAAACAAAAAAGAAAAATTTCATGTACTTTATAGCTTATGAAAGCCTAATATAAATTTCAAATGAGTTGCAAGTTTTTTCAAATATACTCTCATATTGTTTACGCTTTAAATTCTTAGTTACAAGTACTTCTTAGGAGCAAGCTTTAGATCAAATTATTGTAATTATTGGGCACGTGTCGCGACAGCTCATCATCCAGAATGCGTTCTCGCTATGTTAATTTATTTTGTCCAGACGGCAAAATTGCCACATTTCTTTATAACTTTGATAAGTCGCTATTTCAAACTCAATTATCAATTCTAAAGCATCAATAACAACAAACGTTGAACTTAAACTCATGAATAAATATAAGGGTATTTATACGATAGGTTTATTATGTAAAAAGTAATATTCAGTAATATCTAAAGTAAGCTGTTAAAGACATGAATTTTAATGTTTCACCAGTTTTTTTGGCACCTGAAATAATGTATCACACTAATTGGCTTGTTTAATTTAGTCCATAACTTCATTCTAATTCTTTTTCAAAAGTATAGGTTTTCAATTACTTCCTAAATTTGAAACAAGGTGTTGTCATTTTGACGGGTCATCGTTTTGAATCTTGGGACCTTCCCGGTCTCGTCAAGGTCACGGCAAGGCTCTTTCCTGTACATTTATTTATTCAAAGAGGTTGAACATAATGTGAGTAATGTGTGTAATAATGAGCTCGTAGAGGGTGAGGGGGGATTGAGGTATAGGAAGGGAGGGAGGGTATTTATATTACGTTAGGTAATTGTGGTAGCAGACAATCTTTTAATTAATTTCTTTTATTTGAGAAAATATGGTAGTTTTGAATGAGTACATTTAACAATAAGTAAGCTCGGATGAAATAGTTTATGTCCAGTTTTGTAAGAAAATCTCCTAAGTATACCAACTTATTTTCTTTATGGGGTATAGGGTTACGACTATATCTATCTGCATTTAAGATAATTTTCAGAGATTTTGGAATCATGGTAGTTTGTTTTTTGGTTTAAATGTTGGGTGCTTCAAGTAGGGGAGGCATAGGTCAAGACTGGTCTAAAGTAAAGTAAGATTTATAGATAGTGGTTTTAATTCTAGTGTTAAAATGTTTTTTTCGATGTATTAGTGGATATAACATAACTAGTATACCTCTTGCTTTTTTAATTTATGGCTGGTATTAGCAGACCAATTTAATTTTCTGTCAGAGACACCTAAATATTTAGCCTTCTTTGCCCAGTTAATTGGGCATTGGAGATTTTAATTTTATTTAAATGGAAACGTCTATTACTTTTTGTAAAAAGTACTACTTGGTTTTATTGAGGTTTAGATTAAGTTTCCAGGTGTTCTTATAGGTCTGAATAATATTTAGATGGTTTTGGAGTCTATTGGTTATGTGGTTTAAAATTTTCTTTTTCTGATGTAATAGCTGTTGTATCAGCAAATAAATAAAGGTTCGTAAACTGGTTTTTGGGGATATCCGAGGTGTAAATTTTAAATAGTAGAGGCGATAGAGGGGAGCCTTGAGGTACTCCTGCTCTGATTATTTTGGAGGTTGAATCGTAACCTTCTACATGAACTATAAATCCACTGTTCGAGAGGAAAGATTGAGTTAGCTTAACTAAGTAGCTAGAAAAGCCTAGTCTTATTATTTTTACTATTAAACCTTTGTGCCATGTGGTGTCAAAGGCTTTGCGGATCTAGAAACACCGCGCCTACTTTTTTTTAATTAAAATCTAAAGTAATGTCTGAGGCCAGTCTAGTGGTTTGATTAAGTGATTGTAGCTGAACGGAATCCAAATTGTTCGTCCGGAAGAATATTTTTTCATGGCTTCACTTTCACTTTCAAGTAATTTTGCCTAATATAATTCTTGCTTTTTTCCAAAACGTTGGGAAGTAGCCTAATTCTATGATTTTATTCATAATATATACCAAGAATTTAAATATATTAAGAGGTACTTTTTTAATTGCTACATGGGGAATGGTGTCTATTCCCGGGGCTTTTTTGATCTTTAAATTGCTAATAACTTTTTGAATTTGGTTAAGTGAAAATTGAGGCGTGTACTTATATGGGTATTATTGTATATGTAAATTGAGCGCGTAATTTGTAGCTCGTTCAATATTCACGGTTTGACCCTCATTGAACTGCTCAAAGAGAGCATTTGTGAGTAACTCGAATTTTTCTTCTGGGTCGAAGATAATTTTCTTATTGGTTGTGTTTTTGATATGGAGCGTTAAGATTAGCTGAAAGTTTAGAAAACTGATTATTATCTTTTCTATATCTAAATTAGATAACTTATAGTCCGATTGGTCATATAGCAACTTTTCAAATTTAATTTTGATTTGAGCCATAGCCACGTTAGCGTCTTTTTTAATATTCGGATCCCCTGTGTAGAACGCCAGTTTTTTTTCCTATTTTCGTTTCTATTTCTCCTCTTAAATCTGAAGGGACGTTGCCATTTTTAGAGAATTTTGTGGTTTTTATGTTGGTAGATTGTTCTATGGCTTTTGTTATAATTTTATAAATATTTATAACAGAAAGTTCAAGTTGTTCTACGTTTGTAATATTTTAATTATATGAAGCTTTTGCTAGGATGTTTTAGTATTTTTCCCAGTTATTAAATTTTTTAATAATTTGATCATTATAGGATAAATTATGTCTATCGTCTATGATAACTGGTGAGTGATCTTAAGATAACTTGTGAATTACCGCGCGGTGAGTAATTTTTTCTGTATTTTTTGTAATAAAAAAGTCGAGTAATTCCGGTCTGCATTGAGGGTATATGTGCATGGGTTTCGAGGGTATAAAATTATTATATTTGTAAATATCTTAAGTGTTCACTAGAGTCAGTCCGCGAATGTTCGTTTAATTACAGCTCCTGTCTTTATGCTTCGCATTAAGGTCACCCCCAATCAAGATGACCTCGTTAGTGTTAAAAATACTATGTACACTATTTACACTAATTTTTTTCGGGGAATGGGCCACAGTAGTTCTTTAAAAGAATTTTGATATAGGTGCCTTCTATTTTTGAGTCCGGGTTGGGGATTTCGAAGGAGAGAATGTTTTTTTTTGCTAGAACTTTGGTGCTTCCACTTGGTGCTCTCTCTCTATCCGTTCTATACATGTTGTAGTTTGGAAAAGAGAGTTTTTTAAGCCATGTCTCCTGTATTAGAAATATATCTATTTAATTTTTTTTTTGCAAAATCTAGTAGTTTGGGTTTTTTGTCTTTAACAGAATTAATAATTCGTATTCTAATTTTTTATTATATTTATTTAGCATTGGCATTAGGAATAGATGTCATCTGTGGGAGAAGCTAATTGAAACGATGCTGAAGAGAGTCCATGAATTGCTTCATAAAAATTTGGAGCTGTTGGTTCATGTTAGAAAACGTTTGTATAACAACAGGCATAGCATTCATATCGCTAGAACTTGGGTTCGCAATTTTTGATTTAGAATAATGTTATATTTTCCCCAATGAAATATGGGGAAAGGTATGTTCGGTGGCGTTTTAGAGAATATATTTGTTTGGGTATTTAGAGATGCAACCCTGGAAGTTGGCACGGTGCTCCCACAATTTGGAGCTGGTGGTTCACGTTAGAAAATGTTTGGATAACAAGAGGCGTAGTATTTATATCCCTTGAACTTGTGTGTGCAATTTTTTATTTAGAATAATGTTATATTTTCCCCAATTAAATATGGGGAAATGTATGTTTAGTGGCGTTTTAGAGAATATATTTTTTTGTTGTCTAGAGAAGCAACCCTGGAAGTTGGTATGGTGCTCTCATAATATGCGCATTTAAATTTAGTATTTTTATCAATCTGGCATAAATAGGTGAGATGATTGTCCGCATTTGAGGCATTTGGGAGTAGGATTGCATAGTACTTGAGAAGGCCCCAATAATCGACTCGGTCTTAGTGCAGTTCTTCAATAATTGTAGGATGTCTCGGGACGTAACTTCTCTCCCAACAAATTAAATTTTAAGGGCTAGTAAAGAAGTATAAAATATAGTAGTGGTATGTGTGGCTGGCTCAGCTTGGTTTGGCTTTTTGACACATTGTTAATACGAAAACTTCTAAATAGTCCTCGAAAATGGCTTGTTTCTTCAATACGTTTGAAGTTTTGACTGGGTAATTGTAACATGGACTTTCTTGCAAGTAGAGGTATTTCTGCCGTTTAGTAGTTGAATTTCGCAAGGATTCTTCCTTGTACTTTCCTGATGGTTTGTATTTTTATATTTAGTTAATCCGAAAGGGTGTTGTCAACTATCTTGTACAGGCATATGTATATACACTGGTCAACAATTAAAATTAATTTTTAAGGTGTTCTCTATATATATATATATATATATATATATTTATATATATATATATATAAAATATATATACTATATATATACATATATATATATATATATATATATATATATATATATATATATATATATATATATATATACATATATATATGTATATATATATATATATATATATATATATATATATATATATATATATATATATATACATATATGCATTATATATATATATATATAAATATATATATATAAGATATATTATATAGATTTATAATTGAAAAAAGTATCTCAACATAAAAACTTCTTTTGTACAGTAATGACACAAAAATTTGTCCTGTGATTTTCAGAAAATATTTTATTATATTTTGTTTTGCCATGGGTACCACCCTTAATTTTTGTACAAAATTTGAGGTAAACTCTTTAACTAGCCGCCATATTGGAATTTTACACAATGTTACCAGGTCAACTCCATATGCTGTTTTGATCAAAATTTGGGTAGAGTAGTTTTTAGCTATAAAACAGACATTAGAGAGAGAAAATATATTGATAAAGAGAGAGAAAATATATTTTTTGGCATCTAGGGGTATGGCTTGTTTTTTCCAAATGGCTTGCAGCTCGTTATACCATATCACACTTATTCTTCACACAATTTGAAATTAATCTATTAAGTAGTTCTTTCAGGCTGATTTATAACTGATATTCGGTTTAATTGCCTTGATTAAGACATTTGGGCCCAAACATGTTCTACTGCAATTCATATAATATCGGTTTGATTTTAAAGAACAGTTTTTCTGGTGGCATCACATATTGACTAATGTAATCACCATTGTTTTCGATATTCTAAAATTTAAATATCTATTCGATCGTTTACAATTAAAGCCGCTTTCTTTTACGATGCGGACGAATGCATTGTCATCAATAAAAATAAATCTTTCGCCTATTGCCCCATTAAATGGCACAATTATCGGTTCGATAACTCTGTCTCGATATCTTACAGCAGTCATTGTGTCATTAATTAAAACCACTAAATTCAGTGCGCCCATTAAAACAAATGCCTCCCCACACGAAATTTACTGATCCGCCACCAAAAAGAGTAGTTGAAGCCGTTAAATTTTCAATATTTACCTATTTCGTCCTCTATTGCACTGACGATGGCGCGTAAACCAGTATTCGACCATCACACGTGTATAAACGAAATCTTGACATTAATAAGGTGAAGAATGATATATAGCCTCCAGTCTTCAAAATTCCAATCACTGTAAAAAGTTCTCTCGCCCACCGGTTCTATACATGCACGCAATGTAAATCCCCTGTCAAAGTAACACGAGGGTGTGTAGCGCGTCTTCTGGCTTTCTTAAGTTACATGCGTGCAACCTTCTTCTGATCGTTTGACCAGATTGTTTACTTATGATCATTCTTCCAGTGGTTTGCCTAAAGACGCTGTTAATTCTTGAAAACAGCAGTAATTATTTTTATATTATTCGGTATTATCACCTTGCATATAAAACAGGGATCAGTCAAGACAATAAAAATAAAAAATTAAGTTTACGGTCTTGGGCTGTTTCATTCATAAAATCGGGTTGTGATGCAATGATTTAATTAAATAAAGGTGTTCTCGTGTGACCTCCTCCATACGTGTAGGCTGCAGAGCCAGTTGTCGTGTACCGATTCCATGCTCTACTTACAACATTTTGCGACACATTCAGCCGCGCAGCGACTTCTTTATTATAGACCATATTTGATAATTTTCCCTCACGTAACCAACGTACTAATTGCTCGAGTTGCACCGCTTCTAATCGTCGCAATGGCATGTTGTTAACGAAAATAAACTGACTTAATGCTAACAATAACAGGAATGAACTCACTACTTATACTTTTGTACTACTAAAACATTATCATTTTGAAACCACATTCCTAAATTGTTTTTGTGAAAAAGATAAAAATATATATATATATATAAAACTATATATATATATATATATATATATATAGCATATAAAAAATCTTCGCAATACACAGTGGTCCTTAACAGTATACAAAGCGACCTTTTTTAACAATATTTTAAATACAAAAATAAGGATAATTAAAATTATCCACTTCAATTGTTGAGCAGTGTATTTCTGCATAGAATAAAATAGTTAACCGTAGTTACAATGAATAAATATTAGGAAGAACCTCAACCGTTTATGCCAATTAGTATAAAGCCCAAAAAACCATACTTGCTGGTAAAATTAAAATTAATTTTTAAGGTGGTTCTAATACTATATATATATATATATATATATATATATATATATATATATATATATATATATATATATATATATATATATATATATATATATATATATATATATATATATATATATATATATATATATATATATATATATATATATATATATATATATATATATATATATATATATATATATATATATATATATATATATATATATATATATATATATATATATATATATATATATATATATATATATATATATATATATATATATATATATATATATATATATATATATATATATATATATATATATATATATATATATATATATATATATATATATATATATATATATATATATATATATATTTATATATATATATATATTTCTAAATTGTTTTAGGTCAGTTTGTGTTGAAATAAATTAGCTCACATTGTCTTTTTGAACATTTTTCTTAACGTTTCGACCTTTTTTTAGGCCTTTTTCAAAAGTCTACAAATTTCAGGAATTTTTAAATTTCAAATTTAACTTACATACATGTCAAGAATCTTACCTTAAACGTAGCTCAATTTAAAAAATAAAATTGCCAATATATTTAACGATTTTACTTTTACATATCTCACTAACAACTTACAATCACAACCGAAGAACATAAAATAAGATTCCATGCAGGGATTGCCCCGGGGTTTATATTGGGCAAACAGGGCAGTATCTAGAAAATAGATTAAAGGGTCATAAGTATGATAAAGGAAATACCACTGCTTTGACATCACATCAAAAATCGCGAAAACATACATTCAATTTCGACGAAACTAAAATATGGAGTCGAACCAAACAAAAAGAAACGAGAGTTCCTCGAAATGGTAGCAATCCAAAAAAATCCAAATGCCATAAACGACAAAAAAGATCTAAATAATTTAAGTAAAACCTACCTATCAGTTCTATAGTACCCAAGCATACATTTTATTTATTTTATGTTCTTCGGTTGTGATTGTAAGTTGTTAGTGAGATATGTAAAAGTAAAATCGTTAAATATATTGGAAATTTTATTTTTAAAATTGAGCTACGTTTAAGATAAGATTCTTGACATTTATGTAAGTTAAATTTGAAATTTAAAAATTCCTGAAATTTGTAGACTTTTGAAAAAGGCCTAAAAAAAGGTCGAAACGTTAAGAAAAATGTTCAAAAAGACAATGTGAGCTAATTTATTTCAACACAAACTGACCTAAAACCAAGAAATTTCAATTTAGAAATATATTAAAATATTAGGGGGTCAAAGAAAATATACCAAAACTATATATATATATATATATATATATATATATATATATATATATATATATATATATATATATATATATATATATGCATAGAATAAAACTTATACTTGCTGGTAAAATTAAAATTAATTTTTAAGCCATTGCTTAATATATATATATATATATATATATATATATATATATATATATATATATTAAATATATATATATAATGCCATTGCTTAATACCGCTTCATAGTAATTCATACTTTAAAATCGCAGTGTGCACGAATTTACAAAACTGTAGTATAATAATAAACCGATGCATGGAAAGCATTGTTTTTGTGAGTTTTGGAACAAATTTTGATAGTTTTCTGCTAGGTCTGGGGCATTATGGTACGGAAGTGCAAAGTATGGAAAAATTTGAATTATTTAACTCCTGACGCATTTTTTCCCCAGTAAGTTAAAATGTTCTGGTTTTTTCTTTATACTAATTGGCATAAACGGTTGAGGTTCTTCCTAATATTTATTCATTGTAACTACGGTTAACTATTTTAAGGATTAATACGACTTATAATTGCTATTTTATCGTTCAGTAGGCAGAAAAATTACATACCTGCACATTTTTCCCTAACCTACATAATAATATTTATAAGTTAAGAGGCAAAACCAATGTACGTAGATTCAAAGAATGCAAGTATATTGTATATATACATCGTTTAAACATATCTCACATAAAACGTATAAATTTCTTACAATAAATTATTTTAAAATACCTTCTGGGAGGTTTGCATAGTTTTGCAGCTACAAATTAAACCAAAATAAACGAGCTTAGTTATTCGTTTTTATGCATAATGTAAAAAAATACATTAGGAAAATTATCAAATATGGTTGCTGTTATAATATATTTTAATTTTGATTGGCAATTACACGATTGTTATCTAAATGGGTTAAGAAATAAATATTTATAATATTACGGTCAAGGCCATTGTCTTATTATATGTGAACGGCAAGAAGAAAATAAGTCTGTGATTATAACTTTACTCATTTACAGCGTTGTCTTTTCTGGTGCTCCACAAAGAGGAGATACATTTTATTCTAGTCACACTTACTAGCAGAACACCTTTATTTAATTAAATCATTGCATCACAACATACACGATTTTATGAATGAAACAGCACAAGATGTTGTGTCTTCCGGTTATTATGTCTATCAGTAAACTTAATTTTTTATTAAATATTAATTTCGCGGGATTATCATCCTGAACTGATCCCTGTTTTATATAGGTATCGAGTTTAGGTGATAATATTTGAATAATATAAAAATAATAAAATAAGAATGTTCTCTAGTATAGTGGTGTAAAATCTTTCAACTATACTGTTTCAATCAGAATGATTTGGACACATGAAATGTATTTTTGTTTTACGTAATCCGAGTAGTTCCGTTATTCGTATTGTCAACAATTATTTGTGAGGTATTGAATGATCATAGTAAACAATCTGTACTTTAAACGATTCTGCTGATGAAACTGAGTAGGCTTGCGCGTGTTTTGAGAAGTTATCAGTAATTGTTAGAAATTTGGATACTTCTAGAGTAAAAACATCCATGCGTATTATTTCAAAGTGTCTACTCGCAATAGGTGTTACTTTGACAGGGGTTCATTTATATTTACATTGTTGGCATATTTCACATGTATAGAACATTTGTATAGAAATTTTTAAATCAAGCCAGTAATATTTACTTTTTATTCTGCTCTCAGTTTCTTCGATTCTGTGGTGAATTGTTTCTTCTTCATGATAATTTTTTATGATCAGCTATATATCATTTTTATTTTTGCAACCTTATTAATGTCCTGGATTTACCAGATTTAGAGAAGAAGAAATTGAAGCCAAGCAGTTCAAAGATTCCTCGATTTTACGGACCAAAAAATACATAAAGCTAATGTACTATTACGCGCCATCGTCAGTGCAATAGTTTCGCCATCTTACGAAATAGGTAAATATTTAGCCAATATCTTAAACCCCTTCACAGGTCGATTTAATTCTTCAGTTTCGAAGTTGAATTCCTGTATACAATTCTTAAATTTCTATAAGTTCTGACAGTCGTTTAATTAACGTCCACACATGAATTTTTTAAGGGACCTTTTATGACCCAACCTCGGGTACCGTCATGGGATCTCCGCTATTTCCAGTAGTAGCGGAGTAAGCTCTGCTCCTTAACAACCTGAATGGTGCTTTAGATATGTAGATGATACTTTTGTAATATGGCCTCATTGAGAAGAAAATTAAACTATTTTCTTAGATCATCTGAATCAATAACATTCTTATATAAAATTGCCTTCCATGATGTGTTAGTATAAAAGAAAGATAACGGCACTTTAGGTCATACTGTTGACAGGAAACCGACACAGACGAATAGATATTTAAATTTTAGTTCTAACCATCTTCCATCTCGAAAACAATCCGTCATCAATTCATTAGTGTTTAGGGTTCATTCATTAGTCAATATGTGATGCAAATTTAATTCCGAAAAAAAAAACCAGAAAAACTGACTGGAGCTTTAAAATCAAACCAGATATTAGGTAGAATTAGATATTATAATAATGCCAGACCTAAAGTAGTTTGGATACTCAACCATAATTCCAATTTGACATGGTTTAAACCCAAGAAAGGTGTTTTCTTAATCAACTGATAATATTTTAGTACGAATACAAGATAGTGAAACAAAATAACGGCCTAATAAAATATCATAGTTATAAATCAGCCTGAAAGAACTACTTAATAGATTAATTTCAAATTGTGTGCAAGAATTAAGTGTGATATAAAGATGAACTGTCAAGACTGTGGTATAAACTTAAGATGGCGGAACAAAATAGCGGTCAAATAAAATGTTTGTAATCGTGAAAAAACACTGCCCTAGATTTTACGTTTTAGCGTCCCTAGATGCCAAAAAATATATTTTCTCTCTCTATCGGTATGTCTGTTAATATATTTTCTCTCTCTATCGGTATGTCTGTTTTATAGCTAAAAACTACTCTACCGATTGACTTCAAATTTTGATCAAAAACTAAGGGTCATATGGAGTTGACCTGGTAACATTGTGTAAAATTCCAATATGGCGGCCTAGTTAAATGTTAGGTAGTATAAAAAACTATGTATCCAGTTTACCTCAAATTTTGTACAAAAATTAAGGGTAATAAAAAAATGAGCTGGTACATTTTTGGTACAAATCTAAGATGGCAAAACAAAATGGCGACCTAATAAAATATTTAAAAAATCAGCCTGAAAATCTACTTTTAGATTGATTTCAAATTTTGTGCGAGGATTATGTATCATATACTAGTACAATTCAAGATGGCGCCCAATTAAAATATTTAAGAGATATCTTCATATTCAATTATATCTTATAACTGACTTCAAATAACCAATGTAAAAACTACTTATTTAATTTATTTTAAATTCTGCTTAAAAATTAAGTGTGGTATAGGTTGAAATTGTTTGGCAGTATGAATCCAGTATGGTGGAACAACATGAAGTCCATTAAACATGTTTGAAAAAACAGTATATATGGGTTAATAAATGACTACATGAGGAACTAAATTGGGCCACACTTCACTATACTATTCATAATAAACGGAAAGATTTAAAACGAGGGAAGTTCTGGGTCAAAGAAATTTACATTATTAATTACGTAATGCTTCAGAAACACCATATAAATTGAAAGTGAACTTAAAACAAGCAAAAAGCGTAAATCACAGGAGGATCACCTGAACACTGGTCACAAATTTCACAAAAAAAAAATTTAAATCTAGCTTTAACTTTATTTGCATAGTTTTGGTCGCGCCGGCAAAACGAATTGTGCATTTTTTCGCATGGCTTAATATATTATCCGCATTCCCTCGTATATCATTTCGACGTCTAGTAGTGATTGCCACACGGCGTAGTGACGTTTTCGTCACGGCCCATGCATTAGCAGCTCGCAGCCAACACATGTAAATGCGTTGGGACCTTGAAGCGTCCAACAAACTAGAAGTTTTATGTCAAATAACGAGCTATAAAGAAATTTACGGGCACTGTTTGGTGTGCTATGAAACTTTTCTGGGTTTACTCTAATATTACTTTTAAGTGTTTTTCTTCCGTCGCCGTGTCGTCGGGGCTTAAAAGATGGATATGCTTTCGAAATATAAAACTTTTCATGAATTAGTATTGGCGAAAACCTTGAAACTAAACAAAATGGATGACCTGAGTTAAAAATCGAATGCTCTTTAAAAAGCCAAACATTTATTCAAAATATTCAAATTGGACAAGTAGTGGTGTCAGTGATTAAATGAAAAAGACAAGCTTCTTGAAAATTCGAAGCAGCATATTAAACCAAATGAAGATAACTTTGTTGAGAAAAACTAAGATCCAGGCCATGTTTGTTAGCGGAACAGAAACTTATTATATCAATATTCAACGTTTTAGTTTTAAAGAAGACCACTTAAAGTTTTTAACAATAGGGCTCGCAAAAATCAGGGCTTTTAAAATAAAGACGCCATTGTATATCAGGTACGATGTAATTTTTTAGAAATTTTACGAAATCACTTTCAAAATTATTTTGCAATAATAATTAGGCATCTATATGTCACTTTTTGCGACAAAGTTGTTTTTCGGTTTTCCGGAGAATGTAGCACAATATTTTTTATTATTTGATTTCCACCATAATTAACAGAAGACTTTGTTACCGGGATACCTACAATAGTATTTTGTTCTGCATTACTATGTAGTGGTAGTGTCATCATTTTTCTCAATATTATTTTTAACGTTGTTATCTTCGTTTACTATACGTGTAGGGTTCATTTACTTCGTTATCGTCAAGTTGTACGATAAGTGAAGGGGTTTTCTGTAACTTTATTTTCTACTGGAATAAGCGTATTACTAGAATTAGAACACGTTACCTAAGTAATGGTTTGACGGGTTATCATGGAGTTATGATTTTTGAGGATGCTTAAGTTTTGGTTAAATTCGTCTATATATTTATTTAAATTAAATGTATCGTTTGTATCGTTGGTATGAATTTCTGTTAATGATTACTGTACTGAGCATCTGCGTTGACATTAAGTTTACCTATTTTATAGAATATCCTATAATTAAATTCTTTATGCACCACCTTAAAAGTTTTGAACTTGGCCACTGGAGATGTTTCGGCAAAAATAGGGGGGAAAATATATTGTCGCCTATATAGTACATAAAAGTTCTTTTTATATAGTAGAATAATTTTGTTCGCAATTGTTTAACGTCCTTGATGCATAAGCTATCCGAAGAACTAGTTCAGTACGACCTTAAGATGGGACTGGCTCTAGTGCTGTATTACTAGTATCGGTTGATAAATGGTTTTGCAAAATAAGTATACATTAATTAATTCATTGGTTTTTACACATTTCAAAACATTTTAAAAACTCTTCGTTATGTGTAACTGTTGCACCCTTTTTAAATATTTTATTACAGATTTAGAAAGTTTAGCAAAGTTGGTAATGAAATTTCCTATAGTAACCTAATAAACTTAAAAATCCTTTCATTTATTAGTTGTTTTTGAATGGGGTAACTTTTTATAGCTCTAACTTTATCAGGTTTTGGTTTTACTCCGAAGAGGAAAGGATATATCCTAGATAGGTTACTGTCTTTCGAAGACCATGAAGAACTGCTTGACTTCATATTATTTTGTGCTAAATTTGTTTTAATTTATTTTCTCACTTCTTTATTATGAAAGAAAGGATAACGATAAGATTTCGAGTATATGGGTGACTCCTCAAATGTTTTTATTTTGTGTTTTGTTTCATTGGTGAAATCTAAGGGTTCAGAACCATTATAAAATATGTCAGGATATTCTCTACATAATTTTATAAGTTGTTTTTCCTCACGATTCATGTGGTCTGTAAGAAATAGTTCAGAAATATTTAAATTATTTTAGTTACATTCATGGTCACGGTCACAATTATTTAAATCAATACGTTCTATATTTTTCCTGTCAAACGATTCTACATTTAGTAGTTCAGAAGGATCTAAGCAAACTTCTTGAGTTGAGTTGTTTAAAATTGTTTTTATAGCTCTGTCATTTTTTAAAATAGAATAACTTTCAGGAATTTTGCAATTTCCATTTTTTGATATGATATAATTATTTCACCATTTTTAGTTGAGGTTTTTACCTTAATTACTTGTTCTGTTCTTAGAGAAATCGTTATTTGATTTAGATTTTTCTAATGTTTAAATTGAGTAATTTTTTTTAAACTGCGTATTTAAATAACCCTTCCCAAATTCTATTTTTTTAAAATTTTTCGACCTGACCAATTAGTCCATCGCATATATTGGTCTCCTTTAACTCTTAGCTTCTTGACGTTATGTAATGTAATTCTTGACTTTATGTAAATGTAACAAAGCTGTTTGCCGAATAGATAATTTAACCATTTGTAGCAAGCTTTTTTGGGCCAATTTCCTTTTCTGTCCATTTTTTATGGCTTATTTGTTTTAACTACTAAATCTCCTAACCACCCTTCGAAGTGTATTAAGCAGATCAGCCATGCCTTTGTGCAAGCGGCCTTGCTGCAATCTGTAACATTTAAATTGCGCAGTTGGCTCCTTTATTTGTAAACTAATGTCTAGTTATTATTTTAATGGCTAGTCTAGCGATGAACCACTAATAAATCCAAGACCATATATGATTTAACAAAACAGGTACTTATTGTGAAAATATCACAATATTCAAAAATTAGGAGTACGTCTATTGGGAATAAGAAACGACCATAAGTTGCTTTACCTTTGGTTTGAATAAATATAAATCGATGGAAGTTTGTCTCTCAGGTATATGACAAAATAAACCCATATATATTTTTAAGTTTTGCGACACATCCTTAATATCCCTGTAATCCCAATGTCCATTAGGTATTATTCATATCTAAAAAAATAGAAGCATTGAAAAAGAGCACAATTTTTAATGTAATAAACATATAGGAAGCAGTTTACATAAGATCCATTATAAAGCCAATATGCTTTGAGTTAACCCTTTCGCTGCGGAGACCGCACATGTGCGTCTTCTTGCAACTCTATAATGTGCGTAGGACGTGCAAGAGCGTCGTACATTTACACAAATTTCCAATGTTGGTATGGCTCTCGCATTTTTAGAAACTCTCTGAACTTTTAACCGCATATAATATAACATTTAAACTTACGAAAATGAATATTCGTTTCCAGATTTGTTGCTTTTTAGTTAATACGGCTGAAGAGCCGTAGTAACCGAAAAGCATGATGTTTTTCGTTACTTTTTTTTATCAATAACCATTTGTATTCTCTTTTTTTACGTTTTTTATTCTTGCGTCTCCTATTTGATGAACCAGGTATGGGTGATATTTTCATGGCCCAAGCTCGTTAAAAAGTCTCAGAGTTTCTCCTTGACCTTTTTATGTAAAATAATAACTTTTATTTAAACATTCCCAAAGAAAAGTTTAAAACATTTAAATTGGAAATAAAAATAATATAAAGAATTTAAATCGGCTAATATAAACACAAAACTGAAAAGTAATTCTGTTCAAAAGATTATAGATTCTCCTTTTGCAGCAATGTTTTTTATACTACTATGCTACAATATGCAAATTGATTTCAAATTAATATCAACGTCATAAGTGGCACAAATTAATTAATTTAAAATATTTAACTTGATTAAATTTGATTGATGTCACATTTTCAGTGAGTTTACTTAGCCATCATCATCGCAAAATTTAATACATATTAGCACAATAAGAATAACACATTTCACTTGTATTATTTAACTTTCACTACAAAATTATTGACTTCACCTTTCGACTTTGGCTTGACATAACCATACAAGATAAACTGTGACGAGAATTTTTTTTCGTTCATTAATTTAAGTCATGGATACATATTGATTGTTATCTTCTTGGAAATAATAATTTTAATTTCTGTATTTATTTCAAACAGGAGATTAGTGACACAATAAGGACAAATAAGCGAAAGTGTATAGAAGAGGGCAAATTAATAATAATAATAGTAATAATAAATACATTTCTTAATTTTCAAAAGCAAATGACGAACTACAGGCTTACATGTATATTTTTTTAAAATTAATATTCGCTAGGGAAAATCAGGGGCCATGTCATTGCAAACATCTAGATACAAATTCAGATAGTGTTTAATTTTTAACTAAATAAAATTTAATACAACTTAATTAGCTCCTGTTGGCATATATGTTATATACAGAAATGAGGATACTTAAGTCTAATATTAAAATTATCTTGCAATCTTATCTAAATAACAAAAAAAGGAGAGGAAGAGTAAGAAGAAAAGAGGAAGGGAAATAGAGGGCGAGAGTGAGAGAGCGCGTGTGTAAAGTCAGTAATTATTGGCTGGCGAAAAGCGATCTCCTTACATGGGTCTTGGAAGCAGCACATGTCTGGGTAAATGGACTTGCTCCCAAAGAATGAATGAACCGACTTCTAAAAGGTCGTTTCTTCCTCTTTATTGGATGTTGTATTAAATTACTCATTTTATTTTAATATACGGGGAAAAATAAAAAGTTTTTAACTTTGCGCATTTTTTAAAAATGTATGCGACCGCAAAAAAAAGAACCAGAGTACGCAGTTTTTCCTTTTTAGATGTTTTGGATACACTGGGGTCCAATAAATACAGCTTCTACGTGGAACACTTAGGCCTGCGATATAAGCTGTTTAGAAATTGTTATAAGATAAAATCAAAGTTTAAAAAATTGGACCTTGGAGTTTTTTGACACTGAACATTTTCTTTTCGAAGTGTTTGTTAGTTTGTTGCACTCGCTAGGTTGGATACTTTCTGCCGAAGTATCCCGTATATCAAGAAATATAGGGTTTCTTAAAAGTTGTTGCGACGGTTTACATTTTGTTTAATCAAAGGTAAAAGAAAGCAATTTTAACTACACAATCGTGCAAGTTCAGTAAAAGCTACAATGACTGTGAAACAAAAGCGGTAGTAAGGAAGTATTCTCTATTTTCCTGAGTTTTTGCAGGTAATCTTGTGAGATAAAATCAAATTTGAAAAAGCTGGACTTGCTTTCGTGTTTCGGAAAGATGTTCATATTTTTAACTCATTAGTCTGGACTCTCCTGCCATACTATCCATATTAACTAAAGAAATGGATTGTTGGGCGATTGGAGGTGATAGTTCCGACATATAATAATAAGGCATTGAAAATTCGAATTTAAACGGCTCAATTTTATTAGCTTTTAATTTTTTTTGTTGATTAACTTATGAAATGTTTAAAAAAAACGCCTACACTAAAAACCCAATTTAATCTAAATGTTGCCATGCCTGACTCCGGTGGATTCCTGCTAAAAATACACGGTTCGGTGTTCTGAACGCATCATATTCATAATATCGATTTTATTGAGTGAAACAATCGTACATGTATCTCAAATGGAAAACATTTTTAAAGTGCACAGTTTTCTTAAATTTGATTTTATCTTATAACATACCATTTCAAGCAAATTTCGCAAAGCGAGGTAGAAAATGTGTATCTATTATTCGCAGGTCCTTAAGGGACTAAATGAAACGTTTTGTCAAAAATTGGTCGATACCTTAGATTTGTGAATTTTAACCAGTTAATGGGCGGGGATTACTGGGTATATTCTTTAATTCTCTCAAAGCTTAACTATCATGTTTACTCCATATTCCATATTATAGAAATTCAAATTATTGAGGCTAACCCTGCATTTGATATAATCGACACATTTATTGAATATAATTTTGATTTGGAACGTTCGAAAGTACAAGTTAATTTTGTAGAGTGGAAGAGATCATATGCAACTTCGTTTTTTGTTGCTCTTAAAATTTGTTTATTTTCGTCGGCCAGGATTGATCGCCTTTATTTTCTTGAATTTTAGCAGGAGCAAGCTAAGTTTAATTTTCAGTTTATTTTGCATTACTGCAGGATTTAAAATTATCGAATTTATCATAATACTTTTACTTAAATTATCTTGGAATTGAACTGTATCTGAGGAAAGCTGACTAGTCTACAGTGAAGGTATTTACTACTCCACCTCCCAAAATTGCAGGATAGTCCGAAGAAGATTTTTGGATATTTAGGAGAGGCTGTTATAGTTTTCCTTCTGTCGTGTGGTAATTTGCTGTTCTCTTAGACTTTTTGTGTATAAATTTCCAGATTGCTAGACGCCACTGCTGTGTGACGCATTTGAGAAATCTAGACGCTTTTGATTCCTTCGGAAAATTGCAACTTAAAACATGAGTATTTCTTTTGATATTTTATTATTTTGATCATTTTCTATTTTGGCTTGTTCATTTTATATATTTCTTAGTCTTTTAGTTGAAATTTAATTTTTAATTGAGATCGCCTTATGCTGATGAATACCCTAGTCAGGCGCGAATACAACGGGGGTACTCCCCCATACGACAAAATTATTTAAAATTTACGTCCGCGAACATCGAAGTCACATAATATTACATTGGACGAACAAGAGTAGTATAAGCCTGTGTGCTATATGAAAGGGCCTACCGTTTTTTTTGGTCGTCAGTTTTGTAAAAACTTATCAATTACCCCTCCTGTACCTACAAGCTGTATACGCGCTTGACTCTAGTTTCTTTCTAGTTTTGTAATTAAAGGAATAGAGCAACCTTTAGCACAGCTAGAAAAAATTTTTAGCACCGCTAATACTTTTATTATATATATATATATATATATATATATATATATATATATATATATATATATATATATATATATATATATATATATATATATATATATATATATATATATATATATACATGCACAGATCGATATTCGAGTTGTAATTTTTCTATTAGCTTTTTGTTTTCATGAATGTCTCCAATTATTTAACTCTGCTTAAACGCTTAATTCAAAACAAAGGAACATATATTGAGTTTTCAGTTATTATTAGCCTCTGACATTTAAATAAATTAAACATAGATTTCTTACAGCTTGAACGTTTTACTAAGTTAAAGTTCTCAAACAACCAAACACTTATTAAGTTTTTATTTTATATTATCTATTTGGCAATATTTGGCATATATATTTGCAATTTTTCAAATCGGTCATTCTGTTTCATATAGTTACTTATATAATTAACCTATGTATCTGGTTATTTTTGTATATATCTGAAGGCTCATACATTTTTGTCATTCTGCTTAAAAGGTTGCATATTTAACCTTAATGTAACTTGTAATATATTTTTAGCTAGTGCTTGCAATTTTTTGTTACTTCCATTTTCCATTCTGTTTTAAATAGTAACAAACTTAAATCTAACTGGTATATTTATTACCTTAACCCTCACCAATTTTGTTTATTCTATTAACATTTCGTGTAACTCATCTTGTCATTGTTGATATTATATAACTGTAGATTTTCAGATAATACATCTGAGTGCTTTTAAAATTAACTTGTTTCTTTGGTGTTTATCTTTTGAGATTTCAAGTTATGTTAATTATGGAGAATAAATATAGCCTAATTAATATTTGATTCATAAAACGTATTTATATTTATAAAATAGTGGTATCGGTCTATTACCTTTTCTTTCTTTCTTTATGTCTAACTACTAAAGTTGGTGGCACCCATAGAAATCAAATCGCCTCAAACTGGCTCAACTGTGTGGTCGTTGCAAACACTGCAATAATTTATTTTTCAAGTCTAACAACATCTAAATAAAATAATCTACAAAACATATTTTTAAATTAAGTCACTTTAATGAATGATTTTTAAAATTTTTTTCTTTTTATTTTTTTATTCATTACAATTTGCTTTTTTTAAGATACAATATATCTGAAGTGAAAATCATAGGATTTTAATCTGAGCGTACTACTATTATGCTATAATATTATGTTAAAGACATGAGCTTCTCAATTTCTAAATAAAAATACTATTAAAAGATATGAAAATGTTAGTTTCGTTTTAATATTTTAGCATAAAATTGCACAAGGTTGCATAAATATTTAAGAACAAGATTATTGCGAATCTATAATATTAGTAGAAATAATATGTAGAGCGCTTAAAGAATGTTATTATTTATTGTTGTTATTTTCTAGCTATAGATGAAAGAAAATAAAAACTTGAATTATGTGCACTTAAAGATAACAAATTCCCACAAATGTACAACTCACCTTGCAAATTGTTTCTGTTTTAGTTCAAAAAAGAGTAAATTTTGAGAATAATAGATAGATAATCGAAAAGAAAAGAAAATCGGACAATAATCGCATATAATATAAAAAAAAACTGAATACTACTTGCTTCAGTGGAGTTCCAAACAAAAATAAAATCTACTTTTAAGGAATTTTGCAGTCCTCGGTACATCGACTTAAGTGACTATATTTTGCTGCTATTTATTTCCTTCTGTCATGTCATCCAAATGCCATTCATTCCTCCGACAAAAGTCGACTTTGTTCCTCAGCAATGTTGTTATCCCAATCAAGCTCATTGAAAGAGAAACGTTAGCAGAGGTTTTGTTGTCTTAACAGTTCCGGGTTCTAACAATGAAAGAACTATTTATTATTTGCAAAAAATATGTTGCCGTCAATAAATATTCCGAATGACAGCACTACTTGTGGAGCAATTTCAAATTATTTCAGCAGACATAAAAGACTGATTTAGAGGCACAAGCAGATTTCTGTTCATTAGTAACTTTTTAACTTTTCTTGTCTCGTTTTTAAAGAAGTTTTTTTTTGCTTTATATAAGTATCTTATCAATCTCCAATTTCGGGGCATTCTGTGGTGAACTTCCCAAGTATCCGTTGTAGATCTTATAGACGTCATTATTAAGTTTTTGGACGAACATCTTCAGTACTATTAGGTACATATCGAATGCATAACTTTATACGCAATTTAGTTTGACAAGTCGGCATGTTATATGTATGTATGTACAGGATGTCCCACATACGATTCTCTATCCCCTTGTCTATGAAATATATTCGATTTACTACAAATTATATAGTACGATGTCAGAAATTAATCGGATCGGGATATATAGAATCACCTAAAAGTCGAAAATATTAAATGGAACATTCTGTATATTATTAACGATTTTGATTCATCTTAAAATATAAAGGTAACTTTGTATAAAATAGTCTGTACCCATCTCCCGCCGTTTAGAAAATATTCGCTATTAAACATTCAAAATTATTATATTATTATACTTATCTGAATTATCTAAACTAACCTAATCTAAGCTAAAAGTTTTAATACAAAACCTTTCGCAAATCTTGTTCGTCTGAATTAAAATAATTAATTACGGTTTATTTGAACGTGATTATTTAATATTACCTTAAGTCACTTTAATAAATGATTTTTTAATTTTTTTCTTTTTGTCTTTTATGCATTACAACTTGCATTTTTTTTATGATAGAATATATCTCAAGCGAAAAGCATACGAATTTAATCTGGGCGTATTACTATTATACTATTAATAAAAATATTCGCTATTAAACATTTTTATGCAATAAAAATTACCTTTCGAGTAAATTTGATAAGGGTAAACGTTATAAATATTTATATGCTGTAGTATATGATTTTAACTAATATGTTTAATTTTCTGAGAAAATAATTCGTTTCAATGATTGGTAAAGTAAAATACTTACGTTCGATATAAAAATACTCTTTAATCTTTCATTTCAAACCAAACGGAAGGAACGTTTTAACACTTAGCAATATGATAATTTTTGTGAAATAGTAAGTAAATAGTTAAGTAAATAATGAAAATTTAATTACAAATTAATAAATATGTTAAAACAACCAAAACCAGCACATATAACGAAAGTACCATTAAACTATACCTAATAGAAAACGAAAAATTAACCTAATTGCGCTACATGCTCTCCATTCTTTACAATACAAGTTTTGTAGATGACTTCTAATTTCCTTAGGCCATCTCTTACTCTACTACTTTCGATGATAATTTGAATTTCTTCCCTTATTCGATTACTGACGTCACTAATATCCTTATTCTTTAATGTTCCCCACAGGAAATAGTCCAGAGGGATCAAATCAGGAATCGGCGGAGGTCAATGAAGATTTCAATTTAGTTTAACGACCTCTGCAAAATTTTAATTCAAATAATTTTGTAGTAGCTGGGGTGCTCTATCCATTTGGTAAATACTGTAACCAACCCTGGATTTTCTCAAAACCAAGGTACAAGATTGTTACGCTCTTATTTAATAATAATTATTATTACTGTTTTATTTTAAATTATTTCGATCACAAAAAGGTATCAAGATTACAGCTCGTGGTCAACAGAGCGTGCAATGTAGATGCCTTAGCTCAATTAACCCGGAGAGTAGGGTGTGGGAAAACGTAAGAAGTCTTAAAGAAAGAAAAAGAGAGGGAAAAAAAGAAATGAGCGCCACCAATTTATAACGACTTAAATTGGAAAGCCCCTTGATCTTCGCGGCACTTGCTTCCTCTTGTTACTTTAAAAGAAAAAGAGTGAGCTAAATAAAACACACAAATGAAGTTAACAAAAAAAAAACTATTTATCCGTTACTGTATAAAAGGAAAAAAAATATAAACAATAAGTATGTTATCAGTTATGGTATAAAGAAAAAAAGTAAATAATAAGTGTCACCAAATCCAGCAGCACCTGGAAGTTCTGAAGCGCTCCTAACTTCAAACTAGGCCCGTGACATGGGATTAGTCCCGAGTCTTGAAGTTAAGTCCGTGACTTGAAATTGTCTGTGACTTGCAGTTGCAATTAACCCCTGGCTGAAATTAGGACTGTGACTTACAGTTGGCCCCTGACTTGAAATTAGGACCGTGATTTACAGTTGGCCCCTGACTTGAACCCTATGAAAACAAAAATTTTCTAGAATTTTTTATAGTGATTCAAAGTCTATAACGAAAACCCAAATAATTTTAATTAACTCAAAAAAATCCCCAAAAGGTTTCTACTGATTCAAAATTAACTGAAGTGTCAGAACAATAATTTAATTTTAAAAATTTAGTCCTACCGAGAAGTATAAAAAAAAATATTTAATTAATTTCAAGACACTAATCAGAACTTTTCTTTAAATAAATTAAAACCGCAAGCAACAAAAATAAAAAAAAATACAATAAAATAATTTAAAATGAAGTCACTAAAGATACCATCAATAAGCACAAAATGCCCTGATGGGTATCGAAAATTCAGTCGAAACGTTATCAATAAATCCAACAAATCCACAAATACAAACTAAGACCGGAAAGGAAAATTCTAAAATTTACTTTATCAAATAAAATCTCAATAACCAGCGTTAACACTAAAATAAATACAAGGTTTCGACTGAATCCGAATGATTTAAATTAGCAATACGTAATAAAGTAGAAATAATTGTAATACTTAAAAACAAAATTTAGGTCCTGATGATGACCTAAAATTAATCGAAACGTTGGGTAAGAAAAATATAGGCACATTATTATAACTGACTCCAATAAAACTAAATTCAATTTACAATAAATAAATTTGTAACAAAAACGATTACTATAACAATTTCCCGTATAAAATAAATAGAAAATTTAGACTGACCTCGGCCAATCGGACCAAGCAGAATCTTAACAAAAGAAGGTATGTATAGAACTGAAGAATAGCAAATATTTAAGCGAAACGTTGTGAGAATACTTACAAAAAATATAAATATAATAAGGCAGCAATAAGAAAAATCAAAAGGCACAAATATATTTAAATTTTAATATAACCAGCTTAAAAAAAAGGGTTTTATTTAACTAATTATTTTCCAACGGCAAATCAAAATGCAAAAAAAATACCATAAACTAAAAGAAAAGCAATTTACGTCATACTTAATTGTTACTGACAACCTCTGCAAGCCATTTATTAATCTGTTTATTATCTATTAAAAAGAACGAATGCAGTAATCAAAACTCACTATGCAAGCTGCTTAAATATTGTGGTTATATTTTAAAATAAAATAGAGCCAATTTACAATCCACAAAATATGGTTAATATAATAGGAAATTAATCAAATTACTGAGGTAAAAGATTGTTCGACGAAATTCAAATTAAAAATGTGTCTTCGTATGAGTTCGTTAGTTACACTTGCATTTAATATTTAAGATTTCAAAAAAATATATAAAAACTAGCCCCTGTTGCATCAAAAAAAAAATCGTCTCACCCGATTAAAAGTTAATTCAAAAAAAAAATGAGAAAAGTTACAAAATTACGAAAAGCAAAATTTAAGGAAAAAAAAAGATACCCTTTTGAGGATAAATGATATTAAAGCAAATTACCTATCCAATAGGGTCACTCAGTTCTAGTCAAAAAGTGGTTTCACGTGCCAAGTACAAGGTCATGGAAAATGGCGGTCTGGTCCAATCTTCAGGTCAAATCCTCTCTTAGAGAGATTTTCTAGCACGAAAAATAACACTCGCAGTGCAAACTATAATGTGCCCGAAAAACTATTGCGGTGTTGAGGAAAAATCCCGCTAACGGATTTCCAAGATTTTCCTGGATTATTTCCTCAGACCCGCGCTGAAGACCTGTGGGTTATCTGCAGGTGACCAGAAAAGTGAAAAATGTGTTCCCCCAGCTTCCTTTCCATCTAGAACTCTGGTTAACTAAGGTGGCGGAATACCATTGGCTAGAATATATCAGGTGCTAACAACCTTGCCAAAAGAGCACATAGACGGAATAAAACAAGGATATGATTAACATGTTAGACAAGAAAAACTATTTTAACATTTTGTATTGTAAAGGGTTTTATTTAACTAATTATTTTCCAGCGGCAAATCAAAATGCAAAAAAAAATACCATAAACTAAAAGAAAAGCAATTTACGTCATACTTAATTGTTACTGAAAACCTCAGCAAGCCATTTATTAATCTGTTTATTATCTATTAAAAAGAACGAATGCAGTATTCAAATCACACTATGCAAGCTGCTTAAATATTGTGGTTATATTTTAAAATAAAATAGAGCCAATTTACGATCCACAAAATATGGTTAATATAATAAGAAATTAATCAAATTACTGAGGTAAAAGATGTTCGACGAAATTCAAACTAAAAATGTGTCTTCGTATGAGTTCGTTAGTTACACTTGCATTTAATATTTAAGATTTCAAAAAAATATATAAAAACTAGCCCCCGTTGCATCAAAAAAAAATCGTCTCACCCGATTAAAAGTTAATTCCAAAAAAAAAAAATGAGAAAAGTTACCAAATTACGAAAAGCAAAATTTAAGGAAAAAAAAAGATACCCTTTTGAGGATAAATGATATTAAAGCAAATTACCTATCCAATAGGGTCACTCAGTTCTAGTCAAAAAGTGGCTTCACGTGCCAAGTACAAGGGCATGGAAAATGGCGGTCTGGTCCAATCTTCAAACTATAATGTGCCCGAAAAACTATTGCGGTGTTGAAGAAAAATCCCGCTAACGGATTTCCAAGATTTTCCTGGATTATTTCCTCAGACCCGCGTTGAAGACCTGTGAGTTATCTGCAGGTGACCAGAAAAGTGAAAAATGTGTTCCCCCAGCTTCCTTTCCATCTAGAACTTTGGTTAACTAAGGTGGCGGAATACCATTGGCTAGAATATGTCAGGTGCTAACAACCTTGCCAAAAGAGCACATAGACGGAATAAAACAAGGATATGATTAACATGTTAGACAAGAAAAACGACTCTCCATTGGTTGAGAAAGATACAGGAAATAATGCAGGAATACACTTGGCAACAGCGAAAAAGATGCCTGCGCTCTTGATATGAGGCAGTACCGGATGGAGGGTTTCGAGAATAAGTTAATATGTTAAAGTCTTAGCCGAATAGATCAGAAAAGTTCCGAGACGACGCAATAATAACATTGACAGAAACAACTAACCTGAAATTTAAAAGCAACGCCAAGGCGAAATGGAAATGTAAATAAACAAATAATATTTAATTAATTACTCTAGTGCTAATGGAAAAGGACCACTCAGAAAAGTCAAATATTAGTCCGGAGTAAAGTACCAAAGAGTCAAAACAAATGATGTGCTAATGCAGGAGTAGTTAAATGCCATAAAAATGAAACGTAAGTTGAGTTTAATTTAATAGAATTTTCCCAACTGTATAAACTCATTATTTAACCATAAAACAGGAATTTATTCACACAATTATTAACTTTTTATTTTAGGAAATGCATCAGACGCAGACGTAACGAAATTTCAGTTTATAATAGGCTCCAAGGAATTATGCAACTATGGACAAAACAAAAGTCGATCTGAATTTCGGAACATCAAACATTGATAGAAATTATAAGAATATATATAATATAAATATAGTCTCAGAAAAAAAAAGGTAAGAATATTAATATTGAATCGAGGAATACCTTTGGGTTATTTATGTCTAACTTAAATGAAAATACCTTTATATGTTACATATTCACAGCAAAAGGGAACACGAATAATAAAATGCAGATTTAGGAGAAAGTATGAAGTGGTGTGTAGGTATATATAGTATCTATAGTCTAAAAATAATCCTAGGTATATCTGAAAAGAAATATTTATCAAGGCATTTTTTTTAGTACAAGTATTTACAGTTCAATATTAATACATAACATGGACTTTATATCAAAGAATTTATTGGGGTACTAATGATTTGGTTTTTTTTTACAGCGACAGAAGAGTTATACAAAATATACGCTCGAATCTAAAAATGCAGCATATCTAGCCAAGGAAAACGAAAATCCCAAGACTTGTATATATGACTCGAAAACAGGTTTTCAAAATTAATAAAATTTAATTTATATCTACTCTGTAAAATATATGGGAAATAAATAGTTTGTCTCAAGTACTATTTGAAGTTTTTCTTATACAGTATATAATTATTAAATTCGGCAAAATTAAATAAATCCAACAATTATATTTGAACTGATTTTTTTTGGCGACATCTATGAACGAACGCTAAACTTATACCATTTACTGAAAATTATTCCTTTATATCTTGAGTTCAGATATAGGTACAAAATTAACTACTTATCGAGAGGTGACACTGTGTGTACCGAAATTTGCTGCAAAAGGTGTTGAATTTATATTTCGCTTAAATATGAACAATGTAACCGCTTCTAATAAGAAAACTACTAAAATCTAAGTAAATCAAACCAACAAGGCGTACATATTAATCACTAAACTTAATACTAAAGTAGTAGATTATAATATTAAATTAATCATACAATGAAATGCACTTATAACAAAATTAAACTGTTAAATGAAATGCACTTATAACAAAATTAAACTGTTACAATACTATTATTTTTATAATCAATGAATTCTAGTAATGGCTTATACCGTTGGTCAACAGCTCCAGGTACCTCGACCCATTTAAGTGATTATTTATAAATAGAGGACCTATTAACTGATTCCTGTAAATCGCACATCAGTATTGAACACTACGACGATCTTGATGTTGTATTGTTTTTAATCTTTTTTGTTTTCTTTAGACCAATAGTGAGTGTTTCTTCTATTAAATATGTCTGAGGTAATAAAGATCGCTTCGTCCGTCCAACAAATTTTGTTACAAAAATTAGAGTCAATATAATGACGATCCGTCATTATATTGCATATGCATCTGCATCTCTAATAGAATTTTCGGAAAATTTTGCAAAATACAAACATATATTTAATTGCGCTTTATCATCCAAGACATTTTTAGGTTTATTTTTTTATTATATTTTAAGACACCATGCTGTTCCAGAGCTTGTTTAATTCGTTTAAATATAGATCTTTCCGGCATTCTTCTTTCCAGATACTTCTGACGGTATTTTCTAATAGTAAGTGCAATGCTTTTGATATTTTGGAGACATAATTGATACAAATGCAATCTTTCATCGTTACTATAGGACATTATAATCTAAATTTAATACTTGTTTACGTTGGTTTTCAAAGCATTTCATTCGTTTTGCATTTAAATTTTGATTTTGCAGCGTTGGGTGGTTTTGATTACATGCAAAATTTGGTTTAATTTTCTGATTTGTAGTATAACTTACTGGATAATTTTTATTTATGTGTTTTGTTGTTTAAACAACGATAATATTAAATAATCACGTTTAAAATAAACCGTAATTAATTATGTTAATCTACTCGAACAAGATTTGCGTAAGGTTTTGTATTAAAACTTTTAGCTTTTATGGTTAGATTGAATTATATTATTATAATAACTTTTAGGTGATTTAATATATTCCGATCGGAATAATTCTTGACGTCGTGCTATATAATTTGTAGCCAAACTAAACAACTAAAATTGTATATTATGGTATTATCTCTGAAAAAGTTTTCCAAAAAATCATATACTTATATGTTTGCCTACTACCTGTAATAAACAAAGTTTTATAATGTATGTCTTAATTTAATTCCGCACATAGTCTTTTAGTAATACATTTTTAAATACTTTTAGGGGGCGCCAATTTGTTCCGTTATTGAAAATTGAAAAAAATGTTTTAATGGTACAAAAAACATTAAACCTCCACGCTCCTTAAAAAACTCATTCGTGAACCACATGCGGAAAGTATTTCAAGTAGGACTTTAAAAAAATTCTAAAAACCGCATTAAAATTGCATTTTAGGCATAAGAAATGCTATACGAAATTAGCCTTAAATTTTCAGAGGAATCGAACAAAAAAATAATATACAAGATTTTTCAATTTAAAAAAAACGAGTCCTTTATCTTTTCCCATAATTGGGTCAGTTTTCTAAACACCCTGTAGACTAATTTGAAAAAGTTACTAAAAATAATAAAATGTAATTGTTTTGATCATACTTTTCGGTCGTAAACAAAAAAATTCAATTTTTAATAGTCTTTCCAGATCAATTTTAGTCACTCCAGGTGTGCCCCAAGGCTCTCATCTTGCCCCACTTCTTCTGTGTATAAATAATATTTATAACTGTTTTCGAGATTTCTCCTTTACGCTGACAATCTAAAGGTTTTTTCTGAGATTCGCTCTGTGGGTGATTGCTTGCGACTGCAGAAAGACCTCGATAAAGTTTCGGTTTTCTGTGCAAACTCTTTTTAAATATAAAAAAATGCTCTTGTATTTCGTTTACTAAAAATAGACATACCTTTGATTTATTTTATTCAATCAACGATAAACCTCTAAATCGAGTTACTCAGATTAAGGATTTGGGTGTCTTTTTTGACAGCAAGCATTCATTTGCCTTTCATATAGATTATGTAGTTAGTAAGTGCTCTCGAATGCTGGGATGTATGGAAAGAGTGTGCAGGGACTTCAATTCTGAGAAGGCAATAAAACTAATTTATTTTGCTTATGTTTATAGTAGACTTAATTTTGCGTGCGTTATTTGGAGTCCTTATTACGAAAAATATTAAATAGGGCTAGAACGCCTAAAAACAAATTTATACGTTTTCTGAATTGGAGAGTTAATGGTATCTGCAATGTGCCTAGTGTTACCGTAGCTAGGCAACAATTTAAACTATCAACTCTAGAAAACCGACGGATTAAATCTCAGCTTATTTTGTTTATAAGTTATTCAATAAGATAGATAATGCACCTGAACTTCTCTCATTGATTTCTTTGCATGTTCCCTCTAGAACCACCAGTCATCAGTACTGTCTTCATTTATTTCAGACACATACTAACCTAGGCAAAAATTCTCCTATTTTTAGACTAAGCTCATTATTAAACTCTTACTGTCAAAAATATAGGCTTGTTTTCAATATCATTATATTCTTTCCAAAATTATCTGAATCGTATATTAGCGTAGGCAAGGAATTTAATATTTTAAGCCCTTCTTTCAGTTTTATATACTTTTGTTAGGTTTTATTAGGGTTTTAACTTAATAAATATTTATATTAAAACGTATGTAGGGTAAACTCACTGTGTCATAATTAATTAGTGGATACGTTTTGGTTGGCTGTTTTTGGATATGTTGTTGGGTTTTCGAATTTACACATTATTTAAAAAAAAAAACTGTTTTATTTCGAAAACTGTATAGTTTTAGGTATAGAGTGTGATACCTATATTTTCAGATTCAATTTCGATTCACCTATATCTTTACAATTTTGTTAGACCATTGTCTTGCTAGTGGATTTTGATCTAATTTTGCTTGACAGGCGAATTACCATAGACAAGCGATTTCTCTAGTGACCAATAACATACGCTATACTTCAAATATTGTTTCCATTTCTTAAATTTACCACCCTCAAACTTAAGCACAATTTGTACTGCTCAAGAATCTAAAATTATTGTTTTGATAAATTTGACCTACCATTTTACATTAAAGCTAAATAAATTGTTTGTAATAGTACCAATAAGTAATGACCAAAATAGTGAGATTTGTTAGATTTCATCTTTTAGTGTTAAATATCATATGGATATATGTGCCAAGCTGGGACAATCCAATAGCTACTTGACATGTCAAGATCAAAGTAACAGATTATTGTATTGTCATCAGAGGTATATCATAGACTCTTCAATGCTCCCCTTCTTTATATTTTTTTAACTTGTAAAGATACAAATTAGAAATTTGGTTCACTTCAATAGCAGATTAAATACTTTTCTGTGCATGTTTCGTTTTTGAAAATTTGAAAAAGGAGATTCAAACGGCTAATTTCTTCAATAATTTTAATAGAAGGATACATAAAGCATATTAAATATAAATTCTATGAGCACTGGCGAGTATTGTTTGTATAATATACTTTTCTATGCCCAAATTTATTAGTTATCGACATATCGGCAATCAAATAGTCAGCTGCATTCTAAGCAGTAAAATAATACAACAAACCAGTCTCAAGGTGGACATGCTTTTCTTTTTATGAAGACAATAATTGAACAAGTACTGAATCTTGAATAAATTCACTATCAAATTAGTGGCGGATATTACTCTAAAATTTTTCGTTTTGTTTATTGGATAGTATCAAGCATAATAATAACAGTTGTGAAAAAATCATATACCTTCCCTTGTTCTGAATTCAGTAATAATTTTGATGTTCTGATCAAAATTATTACTGTAAATAATATTGTCGTTTCCAAGACATGCAATAAAATGCTCTTAAAAATGCTTCAAACAAGAAGCGAAACGTCGAGCTAGTTGCAGAAAAAAAGTTTCAATAATTAAACCTATACCCAAGAAAAATAAAAACTTTTAGGATAAAGTATGGTTTAAGAATAGTGTAAATAATATATATATATATATATATATATATATATATATATATATATGTATATATATATATATATATATATATATATATATATATATATATATATATATATATATATATATATATATATATATTTTTTTTTGATAATATTATTTATCTTCGCTGCATATTTTTATTTTTATTCAATAACTAGGCCAAAAAGCGTATACATTATTTTGTAACTTTCAGTGCGTTACTGGCAAAAGCGTGTTTTCCAGTTTTTTCTTAAACTATTATTATTTTTAAGGGGGTTCAAATTTTACTACCCTTTACGCATATTCCGGCTAAATTATTTTAAGTGTAGCTAATTACGTTCGAAAATTTATTGCAAGAGTGTATTATATTACCTTCTACAGTTTGAATAGATATATCTCAGATCTCAGTCTAAATAATATCTTTTAAGCCACAGATGCTTCAAATAATTTTAATTTAAAAATTAGGGTATTAAAAATTGGTATAAACATTTTCTTAAAACTTTTTGAAGTAAAAATTAACACAAATGGATGCAGGCAAATGTGTCCTACGCATAATATTTTTTATTGATTTTTATCGACATGATTGAAGAAATAAATAATAATAAGTATACGATATGATTTTTGTCCTATCTTGAACGAATATATTTCAAATAAAATCTAGTCAACAGGAATGTCATACTTTTACCGCAAATAAGACTAAAGGAAGATTATATTTAATGTGTTTTTGTGAAATGTCACAAAATCAGGTTAAGATTACCGTTCATAGAACTGATTGAATCTTATTTACTTGTAAGGCGAGAAAAAGAGAAAACTTGAAGAAAAGCTTTCCATGCTGTAATTAAAATCTTTGCACGTAATTTGAAAATGAAAAAAAAACTTACAAACAAGTGTAAATAAAAATACGCACCGATAAACATACCTATTATGATTTTAATTCAATAAAAACCCTAAATATAAATATGAAGAGACATAAGATGTTAGGTAATAATTAATATATTGGTATGTCCTTTTAGATATCGAATCATAGTGCAATTATTGCATAACTTTCTCGAAAGTGAACTAATTAATAAAAATTTAATCCCACATAGGACGTTTGTGAAAGAACAGCAAAGACGATACATACTTTAACGTTTTTGAGATCTTTCTGTTAAGTTTTCGATAGCTCATCGTTAAAATACTACTTCCAATACCAAATTAATAGTGCATTTCGAGCTAAATATCGCTGTGCTCCCGTTTAGAGTGATACTGTAATTATGTCGTCCTGGTCTAGATTTATGTCAGGATGTTGAACACGATCCAAACAGGTAGTTTACAGAAAGACCTAACAGTAACAGCCGCAAAACTGTTCATCATCTCGATTTAGTTATGTCCTGTCTAATTAAATATACTGTTTTAGTGTGAGATCAATCATACGTAACGGCAATCGCAAAAAGAGATTAAATGGTACGGCTACCACTATTTTATGATGATGTATGGAATCAGCAGAAACATTATTACTTGGGTCATTACATGTGCTATTCTAGTGGTACTTAAGTAATAGAGGTTGACGCAAAAACGCCTGTTATTACGTAAAGATTTCTCTATTAGGCTGGTAAAGTATGTCGGTGTCAAAACACCCTAGTGGAATTCGAATAATTTAAAGAAAAACCTTTTTAGATGTTATAAATCAATTGTTATTCAATAGGTTGTCGATTATGCATTACATATAAAATACATTTTTCCATCAGTTCTTATTTTTACCCTATATACAGGGTGATTCAGAAATAAGTACCAAAAATTTACGGGCATGTAAACTTTGACGAAATATGAAAAAAAGATTTATATAATTTTTCTCTAAACCTCACCGTTTAGAATATACAGGGCATTAAACATGTGTAATGAAAAGAACATTTTATTATGTAATATCTGCTAGGAGCGAAATATCAGTTTCAATTTTAGAACATGTTATCACTACATAAATATCCAACAACCTAACCTAACAAACGACAACCATATGGGTCATTTCAGAGGCGTAGAACAGAGGTACATATATGCCTTGCATTTATGGTCATATTTTTTTACCACTCGGTATATTGCCTAGTTTTATTAAAAATATTTATAGCTTGGCTTCGTTACTAAAAATTATTACTTTTACAATTTTTTCATACAAGCTATCATTTCCCAGTTTTATTCCAGTTAATGCGTCAAAACCCTTTATAGGCGATGTAATAGAGCAGAAATTTATTGTATTTGTGACAAAAATACCACCTGAAAACTAACTGTGGCGTCACTTGAAAAAACAAAAATTTAAATTCAATCCGGTATCCTCTTAACACCAAACCTTAATTTTCAATAATTTGGTTTTCTAGTTTTTTTTGAATACCTATTAAATAGTACTGCCGAGGCAAATTATTTAGTGCACAGTCATTTATCAGATAAAAATATAAATGATTAGACCGTAATCACAATTGTTTCCTTCTGCAAATAAATTGGTATCATTCCGATCATGATTGCGCCAATTTTATTATCGGGACTCAATATCAAACGAAATTGTATTGAGGATAGTTAATAAACTATTAGAAATTTTCTTTTCTGCGCTTTACTCTATTTATCAACATAATCATTTAAACCTCCTATTAGCTACGGAAGGAATATTATTTAAATTGCTTGGGTAATTACAGGCCTATGTGTATATTTTAGTAACAGGAATGATATATTGTGGCTGACAAAATATGTAACGGAGACCTTCGACAGTGTATTATCGTACGAAAAATTTACATTTTTATTTTATTTAATAGATCTATACAAATTTTGTTAGTGTAAAATTATGTAGCCTATCTCTTGTAATGGTACTTTAAACACTTAGTTTTTGTTTGGTAGTCATCAAACAAAATTTCTAAGGTGATGTGACGATAAATATACTAACATACTTTCTTCACATATTAAGAGGTTCTTTTATAATCTTATAATAAAAATAAATTTAATGAAGTCTCGTAAGACAGTTCTAGGTATGGTAGTTGCTTCTGTTAGAATCTCTTTCGGAAATATGTTCGGCAAACTTATTTAATTTAGAAATTTTAATGGAAGGTAACTACAACCGTTACCCCTAAAGATGGTTGTTATTGACCTAACTTTGTGAGTCTGTGTCAACTTTTACTGGATAAAGCTGGTAGAATACACACATTCTGTAATGAACTTGACACAGAGCTCAGTAGTTTTTGCAACCAGCTGAGCCAAATATCAGTAACCATTAAGAGAATGACTAAATAAACTGCTACTACCACATTAAACATCAATGAATGAGCCCATATAGATAGCTCTAATGGATATTTACGTGTAAAATGTTCAATATGGATCAATCGATGTAACAGAAAGATATCTTGGTGTTAAACTCTGACCCCGAAAAACAAGCTACTATTAACTTACTAACTAAAAAGTACGCAAATATTCTTATGGTAAGTACAAAGGCCCATTTTCAAGAGAAGATCTTGGAGTATATATAGCGTCGACCAGATGATCTTCCTAAAGCTGTTAATCACTCATCTCTCACAGAATCTAAAGTTTAGCGTACACTTCCCTTAGTGTATACACAACCAACACATTCAATGTTCTCAGTCTACTCAAAGCATATTTTGCGTATTCATAAAATACCATGATACATGACTTTGACTCCTCGACTTATAGCAGGTTCGTCAAGTTAGAAAAAAGCCATTTAAGTTCCCAAAATAGATACCATCAATTTGGAGGTTAATATATTTTGTTTACTTAAGGCTGCAAAGACAGAAGAAATATTCTCTTTTTTTTTGGAATGGCCTGAAAATATTAATCCCACATGCACTCTACTTCGGGTCTGCTTGGCTTTGGGATACATTCGCAAACAATGGCGTGGGATTCAGGTGCCATGAACTTTTATGAATTCTAAGGATTTTGAGCTCATTAAACTAATGCATCTATACAACCTGTAAATTGGCAACTTGGGCATGTATTTTTATAAGATGTTTATTAGAACAAATAATCTGCCGGCCATTCTATAGGACCAAAAACTACTCTTTACCGATAATCTGAAGATATATGCGTTCATATTATGTTTGCCTAATTGTGATTTAATTCAGGATGGCCTGGATCGACTTCATAAATGGTGTAAAAATAATCGATTAAATGTAAATGTAAGTAAATGTAAAGTAATAACTTTTTCTCATAAAAAAGAACCAATAGACAGGATCATCTTGGATTATTCTATGGTTGCTAGGGATTTAGGTTTAATGTTTTGTTAATGGCCTTAGTTTTAATAATAATTTAGATGATATTGCATTGAAAGCTAGTCTGGCATTCGGTTTTAGCGATTAGAATTGCAGGTTTGACTCACTTAAAATTTTGTATTTGTCCATTGTAAACTTGAATATTTTTCTGAAGTTTGAAGTCCGTATGTGCAGAAGCTACTGAATACTTTCTATATTGTAACAAGCTATCCTATAAACGGTTTGTCTGTTGAGCTGTAATGTTAAATAAATAAGAAATGCTAGACAATGCTAGATAATGTTGGCATGCTTTAGCGTGTTTATGTTAATAAAGCTGTTGCAAGGAATTTTAATTCGGATAAGACGAAAATGGTACCGTCTACATTCCTGTAGGCCACAAAGGCTGAAGGCCTAAGTACTAGATACAGTGGTTGCTTTAAGTGAAGAGAGGGAACGTTGATGTATTTAAAGACTTGCAGATGGGGAAATAATAAAGGAGCCAATAGTGTGGGAGAGTGGAAGGTTTTTGGTCTTTGCAGTTGGATGATGAAGGGATGCATAGGGGGTCGAAGCTCGTGTCTCCATGGCAGGAATGACTAGATCAGAACAGAATACGTGGTAGTATCTGTAAAACAGAGACAGCTCGTCCGCAATTCAACTATGCTCTAGTGGTACAAACTTAATTTCCTTGTGATGTTTAAATCATCATTCAGGCGATTAGCTCTTCTTTGGACAGAGTCAAGGAAATTAAGGAGTGAAGGTGCGGCTGCTCTCTACATTTGCGAGCAATACTTAGGGCTGAGTTTGATTCGCGAAGTATAAAGGGTATACAAGTTGATAGAAAAAACTAAATTCCATCTCGGAAAAAGAATTTCAGTTTCTTCACTGCTGCTATGGCAGCTGAGATGATCATGACAGCGAAGATATTTCTGTAAAGTGATCCCAACTAGGTGAAATAAATTTTTAGCTTAAAGCATTTGATTATTCATTTGAATAGTCTGGATATTGAGAAATAATTCATGAGACAGTAAATATGATTGTTTCTTGTGGCATTAAACTGGATATGGTTCTTGTACAAGAGTAACTGAAGGTTAATGAATACCTGGATCACCCTCAATTGCCACTTGTACTAGAAATGATCTCTTGGATCAAAACTGTGTATTGTAAACAGGCTTTAAACAACATTAGTAAGATCAGTGATCTTTTATGTCGATCTTGTTCAATTAGCCATTCGCAAAATAAATTAAAAGAGGGAGCTCGAGAAAATATAAAGGAATAACCGCGCCATAGTGCACAATCAACCCTCAATTATTTTTACTTTTCGACTGGAATTTTGAATATCAGCGATAGGCTAAGGTAATCGGATCTATTATTAGTTCCGTTTTTTAATTTAAAAAAAAAATCAGTTGAAGGTGTTACATAAAACCAAATATTAAGCCTCTATGGAGAAAGGATTTCACATTAAGGTAAAAGTTAATGACAAAAATATTAATACATTTTATTCACTAAACAGAACATTAAAAAAGGTATATACTTGCCATTCTCCTATACAGTATGCCCAATCTTCCAATGTTTTAGATGGAAAAGGTTCAAACCAAAGTAACGCTGATATATTCTAGAAAATTTTCATCTTGTAATTTTTCTTAATTTCATTTTTCTTGTATTTAGATAGTTTTATAAAAAAAATAATCATGCGAGAATGGCAATAGTATCAAGATTATAATCCTATTGTCTTGTAGATCATTCAAAGCTGCGACAGTTTTATAAGGTCTATTATTATAGGTAATAATCTGTTGCTGAATTCATACATGTTTCCCTTAATCTGTCTCTGTTTTCTAACATAAATCTCTGGAAACCGAAGAGAAAAAAATTTTTGAACCGAGCAGTAGTAAATCAAGCATTGTTCAAACCTCCCTTTTAAGTGCCTAAACTCTTTGAATACCTACAGAACTTACTTTATTTATGCAACCAGTGGCCATGATTGCTGACCCATTGTTATCTTAGCCGTTTGTACTTAGCACACTAGTAAGTTGAGCAACCATCGAATGTTATATGTTAGAGCAGCTGTTAGTGCTAAATATCACCTCCAATTGCCTGGGTTTAAGTACACTGAACGCCGTTTGAAACATTACACGCAAAATTTGATTGAATTTCCGAGCTATTTTCCTTGTTAACAAATAAAGATATGTAGATGTATTTACTTTATTTATGCAACCAGTGGCCATGATTGCTGACCCATTGTTATCTTAGCCGTTTGTACTTAGCACACTAGTAAGTTGAGCAACCATCGAATGTTATATGTTAGAGCAGCTGTTAGTGCTAAATATCACCTCCAATTGCCTGGGTTTAAGTACACTGAACGCCGTTTGAAACATTACACGCAAAATTTGATTGAATTTCCGAGCTATTTTCCTTGTTAACAAATAAAGATATGTAGATGTATTTATTTTTACGCTGCCCATCAACTCTTAGACTAAGAAATTTACCTGGCTTCTCATGTTCAGTATCCTACACACCATAAAACAAGGAGTTATATTTTTCTTTAATGTTGAAGTTACATGGAACTTCCCAGAAAGTAGCTGTGTTCTCTATAAATTGCGTTTTGATTAATTGTTGTAGCTTAGGCTTATTGTATGTTACAGGATCTGAAACAAATTTTTGGGTTTTATTTTAGGAACTCAGTCATTTTGAATACGATTAATTTTTATTGTCGGATTAAAAATGAAGTAAACATAAATTAGCTTTTTATTGAATATTGTTCCTGTAAGAATCCAGGATATTCTCTAAATTCGTTTTGTTGTCCACCTCTTATCCTAATTATTGCCTTGCCACGACCGCGTCAGTTTTCGCTGTCCAATATGTAGCAATTTTTTCTAAATCGAAGCATTAGTTCCTTCAACAAGTGGTTGAACAACATGTAAATACAATTTTTGTTGGTTTGTGTATATAACTGTCTTCAAAGGATGCAAATTGAATAATAAATAAGATTTTCAACAAAATCCAATTTATTTTATTGAATATCTGCAGGCGGAAAAGTACAACAATGCATGAAAAAGCAAATTGCAGAGGACCCTTCAGCCTACAAAAGTGGGTATATCTAATCTTCATTTACTTTCTGGTAAGTCCCATGTAACTTTAACTTTGGAGAATTGATGTGCAACGTAGAAATAAAAATACCTCGATATTTCAATTCATTAACAAGAATAATAACTTCTGAAATCAAATTTTGCGTCGAATGATTCAAATACCGTTCAGTATATTTCTTTTACATTTTTTATATCCCTGGTACATTTAAAAAAATAAAAAACGACTTATTATTATTATATTTACTATTATTATTATTTTGACCTCTTGAAAAAATTTACCCAATTTAATCGTTTTTTAACTATTGTCGAAATGAAGACCTGTATTCGCATTGCATTAAAGCACACTTTTGAGACAAACAGAATTTTTCTGAGTCGGCCAATCCTAAGTTTGTCTGAAATAGTATTACTGTTGAGTTTGCTTAACATACTACAATAAACACTTTTACAACGTTACGTAGCAGACTTTGTCTGTCTTCTGCATTGGGGCGACGGTTACTTCTTATAGCCACAAATAGTGGCTTCAGTAAAAAAAGTTATCGGCGTCTATTTATAAGTACGTCGCTCCTCTCGCCTATAAGGCTTGCTAAGTATGTTGCTAAAGTATTAGCCCGTGAGCATCGTGGGTTTATTAGAGATATTTTTAGACGATTTTAAGACAAAAAGGTTTTAGTATTCTCAGTATTCTACGGATAGCAATGCCCCTACTAAAAATTTGGTAGAATCATGTCAAAAAACTAGGCAAACATTGTCAGAAGTCTGCAACAGCGCCTGAGAGTGTAGAAATTATAAATGCTGCCTTTATTTAAAATCCACGTAGATGAAATCGTAAAAATGCAGAAGATCTAAAGAGTAAACTTTATGTAAGGAAATCTCCCAATTTTCGTAAGTTAATGCAAACATTTTTTGGCAATTTTAAACCAGCTGAGGAAGAAGACATTGCAAGAGCATTGACGCCTTTAGTGGGGCAAGTGCCCCCTCCCCCAGAATCAGTCCAGAGCAAAACCAATAATAACTGTCTTTTCTATATAATGGATTTTGTTTGAATTTTTATTCATTGCCCTTTAGTAATTGCGTTTCATGTGTGCTTTCATTACGTTAAGCGAGGACCTTTTTTTTAGTCGCCGAATGCAAATGATAGTATATGTTTTCCCACTCACACAGGAAGACATTGTAGATACGCCTATGTGCAAGAGTGTTTGGATTGAAACAGAAAACATTTGTACAATCAAATGTATATTTTGAAAAAAATAAAATCCGCAAATATAATTTGTGTCTTTTTCATAAATAAATTTGATACAATTCATTTGATTGTTTGTAAATCACAGGAGGATCACCTGAACACTGGTCACAAAAAAAATATTTAAATCTAGCTTTAACTTTATTTGCATAGTTTTGGTCACGCCGGCAAAACGAATTGCGCATTGTTTGGAATGGCTTAATATAATATCCGTATTCCCTCGTTTGGACGTCAAGTAGTGATTGCCACACTGCGTAGTGACGTTTTCGTCACGGCCCATGCATTAGCAGCTCGCAGCCAACACATGTAATATGCGTTGGGACCATGAAGCGTCAAACAAACTAGAAGTTTTATGTCAAATAACGAGCTGTAAAGAAATTTACGGGCACTGTTTGGTGTGTTATGCAACTTTTCCGGGTTTACTCTAATATTACTCTTTACTTTTAAGTGTTTTTTTCCGTCGCCGTGTCGTCGGGGCTTAAAAGACGGATATGCTTTCGAAATATACAACTTTTCATGAATTAGTATTGTCGAAAACCTTGAAACTAGAAAAAATGGATGACCCGAGTTAAAAGTCGAATGCTCTTCAAAAAGCCAAACATTTATTCAAAATACCACTGGGTTTGTGGCTATGAACCATGTGAAATTAGAAATGGTTTATTTGGTTTTTCTTGCTTACTTTTTAGGTGTGATTCAAACTGGACAAGTACTGGTGTCAGAGATTAAATGAAAAAGACAAGCTTCTTGAAAATTCGAAGCAGCATATTAAGTAACCAAATGAAGATAACTTTGTTGAGGAAAACTAAGATCCAGGCCATGTTTGTTAGCTGAACAGAAACTTGTTCAGTCCATTGCTGATTTAAATGTTATGAAAGAATGATTGACAAGTTTGCCTCAAAGAAAAATTGGCGGACTGATTTGGTTTTTGAAAGAAATTAAAAAATACTTTTTTATCACGAATTTTATGGGATTTTTTTAGATGTTTATGTTTCAGGGTCCCTAGATGCCGAAAAACATGTTTTCTCAATTCCGTCGGTCTGTCTGCCTATCGATCTGTCTGTTCGCGGCCTTGCTAAAAAAAATACTTACCCGATTGATTTTCTGATTCTGGTCAAACGTTAATGGTCATATGGTCTGATAACAGGTTAAATCCAATATGTCAAAAAAAATGGCGGCCTAGTGAAATGTTAAAAAAATTATTACTAAAAGTTGCTTATCCAATTTTTCTCAAATTTTGCACAAAACTCAAGTATTATGTAGGAATTAACTTGTAAAATTTTGTTTCGAGTCCAAGATGGCGTAACAAAATGGCGGTTTAGTAAAATGTCAGCCTCAAAAAACTACGGAATGGACTGATTTCAAACCATGTCATAACTAATTGTGGTATAGAGATGAACTGGTGAAACTGTGATACTAATTCAAGATGGCGAAACAAAATGACGGTCAAATAATATATTTGTAATCGTGAAAAAATCACCCCTCAGGTTTTACATATTTTCATGATTTAGCCTCCCTAGATACCAAAAATATATTTTATCAAATCTGTGTTGGTGTGTTGGTTTGCCCGTGTGTCTGTTGTCATCACGTTGACTTCAAATTTTAGTCAAAAAATAAGGGTCATAGGAAGATGTCCTGGTAATATTTTGGTAAAAATCCTATATGCCAGAACAATATTTTGGTATGAATATAAGATAACAATTAATTTGAAATTATCTGTAAGCAGTTAGTTTGATATAGAGATAAACTGGCAAAGTTGTGGTACGAATTCTAACTGGCGGTATTGTAATCGTGAAAAAATCATCCTCAAAGATTTTTTTAAATCTTTACGTTTCAGGATCACTAGATGCCGAAAAAACATGTTTCCTCAATAATGTCGGTCTCTCTGTTCGCGGCATAGCTAAAAAACTATTTACCCGATTAACTTCAAATTTGGCCAAAAATTAAGGGTCATATGGGGATAACCTGGTAATATTTTGGTAAAACCTCAGTATGGTAAAAAAAATTATTACTACTTATTCAACTTTTCTCAAACTTTGCAGAAAATTAAGTATTATATAGAAGTCAAGTGGTAAAATTTTGGTACGAATCCAAGATGCCGGAACAAAATGGAGGCTTAATAAAATATTTAAAAATTCAGCCTGAAAAAACAACTTGATAGAATGATATCAAATTCTGTGACATAACTGATTGTGGTGCAGAGATGAACTAGTAAAATTGTGGTACCAAGTCAAGATGGCGAAACAAAATAGCGGTCAAATAAAATATTTGTTATTGTGAAAAATCACCCTCTCAGGTTTCACAAATTTTTAGCGTCCCTGGATAAATATTCAAAAAATATTGTTATCAGTAACGTCGGTCCGTCTGTCGGTGAGTTCGCGGCATAGCTTAAAAATCACTCATCAGGGTGACTTCAAATTTTAGGCAAAAATTAAGGGTCATATGGGGACTGTCTGTGTAATATTTTTATAGAAATCCGATGTCGGAGCAAAACTAATTAGTCATTTTAGTGAGACTATGTACAAAAATCAAGTGTTACATAGGAATGAACTAGTAACATTTTGGTATGGATATAATATACTAATATAATAAAACAAAATGGCAGCCTAATAATTTCAAATTATGTACAAGCATTAAGTGTGATATGGAGGTAAACTGGTAAAATTGTGGTACGAATTTAATATGGCGGAACAAAATGACGGTCAAATAATATTTAACGTAAAATACTAAAATTAAATATGATATACGGATAAACTGCGATACGAATTCAACATGGCGGTGTGTGTCAACGAAAAAACTACTTATTGAATTTATTTTATATTATGCCCAAAAATCAACTGTGGCATAGGTAGAAGCTGATAAAATATTGGTAATAAACCAATATGATGGAACAAAATGGCGCCCAATAAAAATGTTTGAAAAGATAGTATATATGTATACGGAATTAAATTGGACTACACTATTCCCAATAAAAGGAAATATTCATAACGAGAGAAGTTGTGAGTAAAGGAAATTTACCGGTTTTTTAAATTTTATATTGACTTTGTTTGAATATTACGAGGCATATTGTATATTGAATGATCATCAATAACGCCGAAAGGTGAGTTATTTTGAATTATATACTATATTTTATTTTCGACGTAAGCTGCAGCTTGCAGTCTGCAGCACTGACCCTTTATAAGGTCACGAGCCGCCACTGCCTTTTGACATAGCATATTTGCCAAATTTTACCTAATAAAAATATTTTAATTATTTTAAAGGATTTTATATTAGTTACAAATTAGTCACGGCCGGCCAATAATTATGGGGTGACCAACAACTGCTTTTGTTTCAAGAACAAAATTCCAACCTGAGTGATTCTGTGCCTGCTAAAATAAATTAAGCTATTGCAATTTATAGCAAAGTTTAATAGAAATGGTATAGTATTATAACTCATTTTCCCTAATATACGAATACTACTAAATTATACCTTGACCATTTAAACAACCGCGTCATTTGTACTTCCTGCTGTTTAGCACTTATAGCAGGACTATTTAATTACGTCTCCCTAATACAATAGAATGAGTCCGTTAAACCAGCGGACGTCTAACGCTCTTCAGCGGTGGACTGAAGAAAGTCAGTGGTTCTTCACTCTTCAAGCTGCAGGTGTCGGGCTGCAGTGGTGCCTATTAGTGGCACTAGTTTCAAGTTCGCTAATATGAATGACGCCTCGAGTATCGCCACTGTTTGCTATAAGGACTTAAATCGATTACGAATTTACGAACAATAATTATTTAAATGCCTGTTGATAGAGGTGTATTGTGAAACAGTTTTGGAACTAAAATTCGGAAATGCTAATATAGAAATAGTTCCCTAAGTAAGGATATATCTTTGTGCTTTGGATTTAATTTTTTTTGGTATATTAGTAGTAAATCGGTTCAATTTGCCAATCAGCATTAATCGTTTTTAAACGGGCTGCGTTTTCTTTAGGGCCAGCATTTAACGGTATATTTTGCCAATGTCGAGATGAAAGCTTAGATGATTTTTTTTTCAAGTGCTTCTTAATAGCGTGACTTTCATCTTCTGTTTAAATACAATCTTTAGCGATAGTATTCCAGCAACAGGAATAGAAATTTTAACATTTAGGATAAACTGGATTGATTCGACCGATACCAAAACGAAATTTTGGTTTTTCGAATTACAATAAATCAGCTTGTTTCTGTTCTACTTGGAACAAAATGTTCATAGTATTGGATGATTCTTCTAGTATAACGGCCTAATCTTCTTGTAATATAAAGAAGGTGATGTGAGATTAAAAACCAAATTTACTCCAATGAGGTTTTCAAAATATCATATAGAATGAAAACTAAACCTATTTCAATTCTGAAACAAAATAGTAATCCAACAAAAAGTTATTTATAAAGAAACTGTAGTACCAATTCAAGATGAAGAAACAAAATAGTGGCCAAATAAAATACTTGTAATCGTGAAAAAAATCAACCTCTCAGGTTTTACATATTTTCAAGTTTTAGCGTCCCTAGATGCCAAAAAATATGTTTTACCAAATCTATCGGTCCGGGTGTCGGGTTGTCTGTCTGTCGGTCAGATACTACTCATCATATTGACTTCAAATTTTAGTCAAAATTAAGGGACGTATGGGGATAACCTCGTAATATTTTGGTAAAAATCCAATATGCCGGACAACATAGTGGCCTAGTAAAACGTTAAAAATTTAATACTAAAAATACTAATTACCTTTCCAATTTCCTCAAATTTTGCATAAAAAACAAGTGTTACATAGGATTGAACTCGCAATATTATGAATAAGATAGCAAAATAAAATAGCGTCCTAATAACATTTAAAATATAGGCCTGAAAAAACTACTCATTAGATTAATTTCAAAATGTATGCAAGTTAGAGATAAACTGGTTAAGTTGTGGTACAAAGATGGCGGATAAATAATTTTTTTTTAAATACTATGCAAAACAAATATTATTCAATTGATTGTGATGTAGGTATAAACTGCTACGAATTCTACATGACGTAACAAAATGGCGCTTTGTGTCATGCAAAATGTACTTACGCAATTAGAATATAGAAACTGGTAAAATATTGGTAGGAATCCAATATAATCTTATTCAAAAAACGTGATATGGAGATAAAGTGGTACGAATTCGACATGCCGAAAAAAAATGGCTGTCTTGAAAAAATCGGTGTAAAAACTACTGATTCAGTTTATTTTAAATTATTTCCAAAAATCAAGTCTGGCCTAGGTAGAAACTAGTAAAATATCCAAAAAAAGTATAAATCCAATGAGGTGGAATAAAATGGCACCCATTAAAAATTTTTGAAAATACTGTACATGTATGTGTTACTAAATAACTAAATGTGGAACTAAATTTGCCCACCCTTCACTATTTCTAATAAAAAGAAAGATTCATAACACGGGAAGTTGCGGGTAAAGAAAATTTACCGATTTTTTTACATTATGCATAAAAACGTATACCTAACCTCGTTTATTTCTGTTTAGTTTATTCTGACTGCAAAACAACGTACCTCCTGGGAATTTCTGAAACTTATTATTGTAAATAAAATGTCCTTAATTTGATATTCTGGTTATATTTTGATTATGAAAAGATGCTCCTGGGAATTTCTGAAAATGTAGCTTAGAGAAAAGAGTGCAGCCTAAAAACAATAAAATAACCATTACAAGTCCTATTAACCCTTAAAATCTCCTACCGCGTATACCAATTAATACAGAAAAACAATAATATTTCGACTCACCTATGAAAAGAGACGTTAGGGGTTAAATAGTCTGAATTTTTGCGCTTCTCACTTACACAGTATAATGCCCAAGAACTCGCGGCGGTGTTGTGGACATTTTAAGGAAATAACAACAGCTTATTTGAAATACAGTGATTATATTGTAAATTGTAATTTGAATAATTATTATTTGCTACTAATTTACTTCAGCAATCAAGCAAATCAAGATGATACAATAGACTAAACAAGTAATAATTTTGTCAATGTATGATTGCGTCCAAATCAAAAAAACTCCGTCTCCCTGTTTTTAGGTCTATTATATATTAAAATAAACTTATGAATTGTATATTATTATTATTATTATTATATAATACATTATCCTTACTCTTATTTTTAAAACAGGCGACATAAAGTCACCTAATAATTTTATCACTACTAACGTTTTTATTGCAACGCCTTTGCACAGATGATATGAATGCTTGTTTAATTAGAACATACCACCAGGAAATTGACGCACGTTTTTTTACCTGTAGAATTACAGCCTAACGATTTAGATCTTATCGTAATAATTATTATAATTTTAAAATTATATAAAACAAGTTTGTCACAAAACTTTGATCAATTTGTCAGGCAAGAAATGTTAAGCGTTACTACATAGACCCGGAACGTGTGACTGTGTAAAATTTTATTCCGCTGTCAAAGAAACAGCCCACAGATAATAAAGGATACTAAATTATGAAACGGGTCTTAGCTTTTTGTGTTCTACAAGTCATTGTTTGCAGATTATTCTGTAATTGCGGCTATAAAATTTGTGTTGAGCTGGCCTAACGAGCAAGAAGTAAATCAACGTAGGAGACCAACAAACGTAATGACCAATTAAAACACTCATAATAAACAAAAAAACCTCTTAAAGTGCTATTTTCGTTACTCGCATAATTAAGTCTTCTTAAGTAACGTTCGAATAAACTTGTATATACGTATATGCAAAATAAATAATATAAAGAAACCAAATGAGAAAACAGTAATTTACAAATTTAGGAGCAGATTTTAAGCAACGCAACGGCTTAATATATAGTCCGCACGTAATTATTTCAGGTTTTTGGGATGTTTGGTCATTTTAACATCCCATAAAATAAGCTTTTAGCACATAAAGCGGTATATCCAAAACAATTTGCATTAAATTTAACTTTATATTAAAATATTAACTATAATCACAATGATTACTCTATTGTAATTTACTTTTTCTGTTAAATTGTGGTCTTGCTGCTTTTAGTTAAGACATTTGATTTAATTTTTTGTTTTGCCTGGTTGAAAATACGTATTAAATTTTGAGCCCCAATCTATATGTACCGAGTGTTCCATTAAGAATAGTCTTCGTCCGGTATCCGTTGATCTCACAGTTATGGGGGTAACATATTTATGGGAAAAATTGCCGCTAAGGGGCATAACAACCCAAAAATGGAAATGCCGATTTTCTCTTGAATTGTCCTAATAAAGGTTTGTATTCTTCAGGCAATTATGCAACTTTTTGCTAAAAAGTTTCTATCCTCTGATATCATGTTCAGCAGCCAATGGCAATGATCTAGCATTTTATCAAAATCTTGTTTGTTCAATTCCTGGTTAGCACAATATGGTAAGGATAAAGTCTAAAAAAATAATATAGGTACTTACACTTCGACTTGTAAACAATTATTACACTTGTTTTACCATCAATTATTTACATTATTCTCAATTATTTGAATGTGATAAAAAAGTATAGTTCCTTACCTTTCTCGTATCAAGATCCTATGGATAGTGGTGCAAGTAATGCCCAAGTGTCGCGAAATTGATTTAATACTTTTGTGGATTTCATTCAACTTAGCTAAGATATTGATCATATTCTCTTCCGTTCTGTCTTGACCTTGTCTTCGATTTGAGGGACGTTGAAGGCTTCCCATAGTTCGCAAACGGTTGGCCAAACGGCTGATTACTCTGTGATCGCACCGTCGCACTGTGGTCCTTTTTAGCAATCTGTGCGTGCAAAAGTCATAAATTTTGGATGATATGATTATACTGCAATATTGTTTTTTAAATACCCAGATAACCAGGCAATTCAAAATATATCATATCAAAGCATGCCATGACCGATTCAATAAACAAATAAGTTGCGAAGTCAACAATTGTTTGCTTGGATGAGCCTGGCTTCGAGACAATGATTTTAGTCTTTGTGTTTCAAGGTGTGATAACTTTTTTGTAAGTAAATTTTGTGATAGTTTATTATGGAGCTAAGGCATAATGGTAGGTGCTTAATCTTAATTATTTTAGTTTTGTTTGCATCTTATGTTTATTAACTAGTTTAACTGTCATATAACACACTATTCGGGACCTAATCTAAAAGTGTTATTTTTATCAAGTTGCATTAAACAAAACGTTACATAATTGGAGGGGATTGGTTTTAATTTCATGTTTGTTATGTACTTTTATATGTTAGCTATCAATATATCATAAATTCAAGTGCCGCAACCTGCCGTAACTCTATTCATTTAAAATTAATTTTGATTTCGTCCACTAGTAGTACGGCAATTTTGACTTTTTGGACAAATTTATTTATTACTATAACGCCAACGTTTCGCCACCTTGATGTGCCACCATCAGGTCTAGAAGAATAAAGTTATAGAAAGTCCAATAAGGGTTTTTCAGTGTCTTACAAACTCCCGATGTACCTATGTCAACGTGCCTTTAATATCCTTATTGGTTTTTCCCAAAATACGTTTTATTATTTGGTTTTATGTGTTTTTGGATGATAAAATGCCATTATGAGATTTCTCTAACACTTTTATACTAGCCCTGATGATGGCACAAAAAGAAACCGAAACATTGGCGTTGTAGTAATAAATATATCCGTTAAAACTTTTAAAATTGCCTTACTATTCTATTTATTCACTTGCAGATATACCACAACTTCTGACATTTAGTGACATTTTCGTGATTTGGCGCAGTGCGAAATACTCAAACCGGAAATTTGATGTTCTAATGAAATATTTGAGGGACACGACAGATTTAGGGGAGTTTGATGAGGCCTCAAAACTTAAATTTAATAAGGAACTTAAGAATTTCTTGGACAGTTGGCTTGTAAATGGAGAATATGTAATCGTACATTAAAAACCTTTTTACTAAGAACAAAAAGTGGTTAGCCGGTACAAACCATTGTTAAAAAAAAACACTTCTCGAGTACTTCTGTTGGCTACTGAAATGACGTTAAGACGAGAAGGTAAAAGAGATGCTGCCGAATTAATTAGGATTGTGTCTTCTTCCACAGTTTCACCAAAAAAAGCAAATACCCTTAAAAAAAAATGTCTTCCTCCGTCACACTTTCCAGAAAAATATCTGTTGAAGGAGCTTTGGCACTTTATGTTGGCAACAAATTCACAAAAGCGCAATATATTGACATTCAGCAGACTAGTAAAAAGTACAACGCAGATATTTATCCGATTTACAATAGGCTTCTTGAGGGAAAGAAAATGTGCTACCCTGAAGAAATCACAATATCAGAAGTGTCTGTAGAGATAACACTACGGTCCTTGGTAAAACATATAATGCAGAGATTAGTCGCTGTTCAACAAAATGTCCTGAAGGAATACGTTTAAAAATATGACCCAAAAGAAATTAATAATGTTTTTAAGTGGGGGTGTGATGGTGCATCGGGCCAAAGCCGATACATGCAACGGTTTGAAAACAGTGATGTAGACGATGCGTCTTTATATTTGATTTCTCATCAATGAATGATAGCTTTATCAAAAATTGGCAACAAGGAGTTGATTTTGTGGTATAATCCCGCGCCGTCATGAACGAAATACTGCCGTCCCATCAAAATTCTATTCCATCAAGCTGCAAGTTGAAGACATCAAACAACAGATACAAGAAATAGTCCCTATTAAAATTGAAATTGAAGAAACACAATATATATTTAGTTCAGTTTCTTATTTAACAATAATCGATGGAAAACGGTGTAGTACGCTTTGTAATGCAGCTGCTCAAAATTGTCATATTTGTGGAGAATCGCCTAAACTAATGAATAATATAGAAACAGTACGCGCGAGGCTATAAATCAACATTCCCTGATTCTGGGGATGTCAGTACTACATGCGTGGAGAAAATGTCTAGAATGTGTTTTACATATCGCATATAGGATTGATATAAAAATCTGAGAATCGAAAGACGGTAACCGAGGCAAGAAAAAAAGAAGTCCAAGAAAATCTTCGACAAAAAATGGGCCTTCTAGTCGACTTGCCCAAGCAATGCTATGGCAGCAGTAACACGGGAAATATGGCTAGGAGCTTCTTCCAAAATTTTGAATTAGCTTCGGAAGCTACCAGAGTCAATAAAAATCTAATTGAAAGACTAGGTACAATGCTTCGCAGAATTTATTCTGGATTTGTAATAAACATCGAAGTTTTTGAACGTTTTGCTGCAGAGACGGTTAGTCTATATATTCAGGAGTATCCCTGGTTCTATAAGCCTCAGAGTATTCACAAATTTTTAATACATGGAAGCCTCATTATAAAGGAGGCAATCATTCCCATAGGCCGATTATCGGAAGAAGCCCAGGAGGCAAGAAACAAAGATGTCAAAAATTTCCGAGAATTTCATTCTTCATAGAAGACTTGTTTCATCTCCTTTTGGTGTCTTCTGACCCTCTTGTATCCAGCATGCGGAGAGTAAAACCAAAGCGTGGTAGCAGTCTCTCTGTATCTGTTTTGGCTTACCTAGGGGCATCAATATATTGATGTATTTTGTTAAAAAAAAAATGATTTTTGCAAAGAATTTTTTCATATGTTAAAAATTAATTATGATTTTTTAAACCTATATTGCGATTCTACATTAGTTTGTAATTAAATTAATGCTATTTGATTTAAAAAAAGTACTAGTGACACTTCATTACAATTACATTAAAAAAAAACGTAATTTGAGTATTTTTTTTATTTGTGCTGGCGCCTCGGCTCATCCCTTTGAAGATTCTAGCTGTCGTTTACATGTGCAAATATAGTTATGTTTATTATATTGTTCATACAAAATCATTTAGCACACGTTCACAACAACATTAAAGTACAAAACTACTTTTGCACGCATAGATTGCTAAAAACGACCACTGTGCGTCGCTTGTTAGGGTATCGTATTGTATAAACCCTTGTAGCAATTCTTACATTTCATAATCATTCAAAATATACACCAATCAGGTCAAACGCTTCTTCAAGGGGCCAAGGCATACAGCGCCCTATAGCGTCAATCGTGAAATGTATATTTTTAAAGTGAAGTATAGAGTAACGAAAGCTCTTTCAAACCCAACCTAATTTGTTCAATTCCGTGAACACAATCGGAGTTATCAGCATTTGAAAAAAATATAAAAAACCATAAGAGTAATTTTTTTATTTTTTTTTTAGTTTTTCTAAAATTGTAGGGTTAGTTAAAACGACAGATGAAAATTATTTTGTCACGTTTTCTCCTCTACATATTAGCAAGGTTAGTTTTTCAATCCGACGTTTCGGATTCGGGCGACCAACATTAACTTTTTTTATTTAAACTCGTACCTGGATTTTTACTTCCCTCGTATTATTGTAATCGTGAAAAAGTCACCATCCGAGTTTTTTCAGATCTTCAAGTTTCAGGGTCCCTAGATGACGAAAAACATGTTTTCTCAATTCCGTTGGTCTGTCTATCTGTCTGTTCGCGGCGTAGAACTACATACCAGAGTGACCTAAAATTTTGGTCAAAAATTAAGGGTCAGGTGGAGATTTGGTAAAAATCCGATATGGCGAAACAAAATATAGGCCTAGTGAAATGTTAAAAAAATTATTATTAAAAAGCTAATCATCCAATTTAGCTCAAATTATGCAAAAATCCAATGGCGGAACAAAATGGCGGCTTAATAAAATATTTAAAAATTTAGACTGAAAAATATGCATAATGGTTCGATTTTAAATTCTGTGCCATAACTAATTATGATATAGGGTTCAACTAGTAAACTTTTGATATTAATTCAAGATGGCCGAACAAAATGGCGGTCAAATAAATTTTTTGTAATCGTGAAAAAATTACCCACTATGTTTTATCAATTCCGTCGGTCCGTCTGTCATTTCGCGGCATAGCCTAAAGAATACTTGCCTTCAAATATTTATCAAAAATTAAGGGTTGTATGGGGATGACCTGGTAATATTTTGATAAAGATCCAAAATGGCAGCCTAGTGAAATGTAAAAAAAAATAATATTAAAAAACTACTTATCCACTTAAACAATTTATCCCAAACTTTGCACAAACATCAAAGTATTGGAATCAACTGGTAAAATTTTGAAACAAATCCAGGATGGCGGAACAAAATGGCGATTTAATAAAACATTTAAAAATTTAGCCTGAAAAACTACTTAATGGATTGATTTCATATTGTATGCCATAGCTAATTGTGGTATAGGGGCCAACTAGTAAAATTGTGGTACTAATTTAAGACGGCGGAACAAAATAGCAGCCAAATAACATTTTTGTAATCGTGAAAAAATCACCCTCTCAGGTTTTACATATCACGTTTTAACGAAAAAATATGTTTTATGAATTCCGTTGGTCCGTTTGTCGGTCTGTCAGTTCGAAGCACAGCTTAAATACTACTTACCGGATGGAATTCAAATTTTGACCAACACTTAAGGGTAATATAAGGATGGTAATATTTTGGTAAAAATCTAATATGGCGGATCAATGTTAAAAACATTTTATTAGAGTTGTGTATTATTTCGGGTTATATAAGATCCATTAAAAAAAGCAAGTCTTTTTTTAAATTACCGATGTTTCGCAACTTTATTGTTGCATCCTCAGGACAAATATATAGATCCCATATCCTGCATGAAACCCATAATATCAGTTTTTACCTACTCTGTTGGTCCGCATATATTTCCCAGATATTAAGTTTCTAAATCGTTTTTGGGAGGGTTTTTGTTAACAATGTTAACATCTTGTATTATTTGGGTTGGGATCCAGTAAACTTTATTGTTGCATATTCAGGACATATATATATATATATATATATATATATAGATTCTATATCCTGCATAAAACCCATATTAACAGTCTTTACCTACTCCCTTGGTTCGCAGATATTTCCAAATATTAAATTTCTAAATGGTTTTCCTTAATGATCCTCTTATTGTTATATTAGAGTGGTGTATTATTTGGGGTTAGGCTCCAGTAAAAAACCAAAAGATTTTTTAAATTGTCGACGTTTCGCTACTTTATTGTTGCATCCTCACGACACTTATATAGATTCTATATCCTGCATGAAACCCATATTATCAGTCTTTACTTTCTATGTTGGTCCGCAGTTATTTCCCACATATTAAGTTTTTAAATGGTTTTCGTTAATGATCCTCTTGTTTTTATGTTAGAGCGGTGTATTATTTGGGGTTAGAATGCAGTAAAAAAAGAAAAATCTATTTTTACATTGTCGACGTTTCGCAATTTTATTGTTGCATCCTTAGGACATATATACAGATTTTATATCCTGCATGAAACCCATATCAGGCTTTACCTATCCGTTGGTTCGAAGACATTTCCCAGATATTACATTTCTGAATGGTTTTTGTTAATGATCGTCTTGTTGTTAAGCTAGAGTGGTGAATTATTTGGTGTTAGAAAATATCTGCGGATCAACGGAGCATATATATATATATATATATATATATATATATATATATATATATATATATATATATATATATATATATATATATATATACTCACATGTTCTTTCTGATTATTAATGCCAGGTTTGGTTTGCATTTGGAATTATTTATTTATATTGCCAAATCAATTCTTCACTTAACTTTTCCTCTCTCTGTCTTGGTAATCTCAAGACTTTATTTTTTACAGACGGAAAAACTTCGATAGAAATCTATAAGCTTTCTTAGAATTGCTTTAGAATATATAATTTTGGCATTCCGTGGCAAACGAAAATAACGCCAATGAAAAACATGCGCAGTTAACAGCATATAGTATTAAAGAACCTTTCAGGCAAAACGGTAGTGTTTTAAACGTGTGGAAATTATACTTTCGTACAGTATCAGTTTAAACTATGAGGTGTGACTCGTACGATTAAAACCGTGTAAAAAACCAAACTGTATGGGACCAATACCAGTATGATTCACCTATCTGTAGTATTTATGCAGTTACACTGTTCTTTTGGACTATTATCTGCTAATTAATCTATCATGCGCTTAAACTCAATTTAACACGAAATATTAACATTTTGTTATATGTATCAAAAACTCCAGAGTCCATAGGTCAACAGCTTAATGTGAGTAACTATACACATCAAGCCGATTTCAGGGCACAGGACAGTTTACCAAATACATTTCAGGAGAGGACCGCTTTCTTTGGAATGTCGGTCCAGGTCATGTAAGTGGCAATTTTACAAGAAGAATGAGGCCTTCTTAATTAACCCCCCACTAAACAGTTGTCAGATCGGTATTAACTACAGGACACAGGGAAAAAGGCCTAATTTTGACCGAAATCATATAAACTGAATGACTACTCCAATGATCAATGCATAAGAGAATTCATACCTGAAAGAGATATACTTTCCAAAGTTGAGTTTTATTCTAGAATAAGTCCTTAATTGCTCAAAAATATTTTGAGTAAGTTTTAGGACTTCATACCCAGTCCATTTTATTGAATCTAATTTTTTGTTTCTGCAAGAGAATACGCGCCCTCAATTTGTTGCAGACATTCGGGATAATTTGAAACTGTCAGGACAACATAAATGCTAAACTACCTAAAAAATCCTTTAAATATCCTGGGATGTATCAACTGGCATATAGAAAAATTATTTTAATTTATGTTTTTAGGTATATTTAAATCTGCCATCGCTCCCTCCCTAGTGTAGACCCTGGATTAAAACTCGACCCTCAACTTACTTATTTTTAAGCCGGTACCTTAGTTGTATCAAAGAGGAACCGATTTATATATTAATCTCCCGTAATTTTAGTAGTCATTCTCCCCAAGAATGCAAAAAAAACAAAACCAAATGTAATTAAACAGCCCCAATAAAACTTATCAGGACACTTGACGTACTGGCATGGCTAAACCATCGGCGTTCTCTTTAGGAAAACCCGTATAAACGTATTGCTGTACAAACTGTCTTAAATTATTTTATGATCAAGCAGTAGCCACTAGAAGTCACTGAGTTGTTGATCTTAAAACGCGAAAAATGAAATCGATTATTACTTAAGGACAAAATGAGCAAATTTAACTCAGAAACTAGTTAGACATTTTATAATGATGTATGTATGTTCATCAACTCTTTTATATTTTTTCACTGTTCGAAAACAGGTCGACTTGGAGATCCGCTGCTTGCTGAGAAATGTTTGTCTTTTAAAGGTTTCTAAAATAGGTAAAATTCAATATGAGGAAAAGGACTGGAAAAAGCTTAAACACCAAAAAAAGTTGATTTGTCGATATACATGCAGCTGACAAATTTTAAACTCTTTAGCATTACTATTACTCGAGATATTTAGATATTAGCATATACTAAGATGTTCTAGACACTCTATATATCTAAGCAAGTAATTTCACCGTGGAGGTATTTTTGTTAATAAGTTGATATTGGTTCATTTAATTCGAATATAGCACTGTTATTTTATTCTTATTTATAAAAATGCCTAAAAATTGTGTATTTTACCACTGGTTTTCGAGATATTGACAATACTTTAAAAAGCTGCAGCACCTCAACGACTATACGCAGGCGCCAGGTAATTTACATTTATCCGGATTAAAATTCTATGGTTCCCAAAAATCAGAGTTGTACTGAAGACGTCATCTTGGAAAATGGCAGCACAAATTTAGTTTTCCTATTTTTTTTTGTGAGAACTCTCCACTCTATAGAAAAACAAAAAATAAAACTCCTAAGCATTTCCACAGTTTGCCATATTATGGGTGCCATTAATTTAGCAATGTTGTGTTTTGGCTATATATAAATATCCACTGCGCAGCAGTACAACACATTTTTTTTAAGAGTCTCTGAGTGTCCCCCTCTTAAGTAGATCAAATGACAATTGGAAAATAAAAAATGATCATCGACTTTGTTATTTTAAATGAAACGCCCTGTATAATATCACTTTAATAAATGGACATTTTCTTGCTGATTATAAAAATACCAGGTTTGATAACTTTATATTTAAAGACAACCGAGAAAACTGACAAGACCTCTGCCATAAGAGACAGTGTATCCGTTTCCATTGACTTTACTTATTCAAGGTGGCCAACGAAACTCTTACACACCGATTTTCCGGCTTTAAAATGAAAATCTGGAAAACGCTTGGCCCCGTGGATTTCTTATTGGCAGCTTTTTTCATCTCCGTAGCTTTAACCCTCTAGCTGGGGAGAACAACCCCCGAAATTTGAATGGGGGAGAGGGGCCATATCATATCTCTTTTTAGAGGTCCCATCGATTTATTTATAACCCTATAATTTCGCCTTATTATTTTCAACCACAACGAAATGACAGCTTGTTAAAATTTGTTAGAGGTGTGAAGGTCTGGATACAAATTAGAATTCGTTTTTTACGTATTTGTGAAAAATATCGATGAATTGTCGGACCCGATTTCTGATTATAGGCGAAACAATTTGTTTGCTTTTTTCATCTCTGTAACTTGAACCCTCTAAGGGGGAAGCACAATCCCCCAATTTCGAATAGGGGTAAGGGTTGTTGCGAAACCTTATTTTGAAGGTCTCATCGAATAATATCTAACCCCAGAATTTTGCGTCAAAATTTTCATTGATAACAAAATGGAAACTAAAATAGTGAAAGAGGCAATGTGGAATTTACCTCGACGAATTATCCTGTCAGACTGGCATTTGAGAAGCATTTATTTATTTATAAATTTTTTATCAAAAAAAAAGAAAGTTTGTGGGCGCATTATGTGTTCGATTTGCCTCAGTTTATCGTGAATTTTTAAGAACGTTACAACCGTGTCAAATCGTGGAGGGAAAGGGTGGAAATTATAATGTTGTTTTTTAAAAACAACGACTCTGCGTGAGTAACAGCAGCTTTATTTAACGAACGTCATCCTGAAAAAAATGTATCCGCTCTTTATGTTACTTAGACGAAGCGAGGGAAGTGGCTGTTTTAGGTCATGTAGCAATGAATCCGACCCTTAGTACTAGGAAATTGTCCGACATATCTGGTATATCACGCACACCAATCACAGGAACCCTAAAACAACATCCCCCGTATTCACTAAAAAGGTTTAAGAGTTAGACCAGCTCTAGTTGCCATGGTACTTAAAACTCTTAGTTCGCCATTTATGTTACTGTCATTTTGTAATTGTGGCATTTAAAAAAATTATTTGTTTAAATGTTAGAAATGGCATCTTAAACCTATAACTGTCAAGTGAAAACGGGTGGAAAAGTTCCATCCCTTTAAGATACGATAGGTTCAGGAACTGAACGAGGATGATTTTGAGCGCCGACTCCAATTCTCTGAAGTGGTCAGTGAAATTATTAGCAATAATCAAAACCAAATGTTCGGTATTTGTTTTTCGGATGAGTCTTTATTTTACCTTAACGGCATTGTAAATAGTAGCCATAACTGTTGGTATTGGTCAAATGAAAATCCAAGACTATTTCGTGAAGTACATACTCAGCATCCTCAAGAAATTAAATGTATAGTCTATCTAAAGTCAATTGAGACAACATAAAAACCAAATATCCGTCAACAGTCGGCTATTTCTTTGGTAAGCATTGGCGGCGTACTAAAAATTTAAACTTATTTTTGTGAAACGATTAACGGAATAAAAATAAATTTATTTGATATACGTGGTGTAGTAAATTAAGCGAACAACAAATTTTCCGCTCTCTCAATTTACTTTAGATACACTCACTATTTTAGCTTTCATTTCGTTATCCACGAAAATTTTGACGCGAAATTGCCACATAGTATTGATAAGATCGCAATTAATACCCCTCACCCCTATCAAAATCTGGAGGTTATGCATCCTCCCATTAGAGGCAAGTTGTTCCTCTTAGAATCAGACAGAAATCGACGGGACCGAGAGTTCTTCGATTTTCTTCACAAAAACGTAAAAAACGAATTCTAATTTGTATCCAGACCTTCCAATCTCTAACAAATTTAAAGAAACTATCATTTCGTTGTGTTTAAAAATAATAAGACTAAATTATAGGGTTATAAATAGAACTCGATGAAACCTCTAAAAAGAAGTATGGCACTACCCCTCTCCCTTCTCTCCCTTGATCAAATTTCGGGGGTTGTCCTCCTCCTAGGAGCGTTTCTCCAGATTTTCATTTTGAAGCCAGAAAATCGGGGTGTAAAATTTTCGTTGGCCCACCCTTATGTATATTCTCTCTTTTTCAAACACATTACTTCTTATAACCGGTTTTTTTTTTAATTTCTCGGATATCTTTAAAGATATAGGTATCAAACACAAATTTAATTCAAAAAAATATACTTAAAATTATCAACTACACAAATCTTGGGAAGAATATTTTTCTACGTATGAGGCGCCGCCGCCGCGCCGGGCAAAATCATCTCGCTTGGGTCAGAACTTTTTTAATAATCACAATCCTATTTATCATACCGTACATGCTTTTAGAACCTGATCTATTTTTAAAGACGACTAAGTACTATGTTATACATATATTAGTTACAGGTATTATTTCTTTGACCAACTTTAAAATGCACATAAAGTAAAATACAAAACAAGTTAGTTCTGGTAAAATTAAATAGTCTTAAAAGCCAGTATGTTTATGACCTTTCTTAAACTAGCTTTGTTTCAAATTGTATAATAAATTCTGGTTAGCGTTTCTTTATGAGTGTGTTATCTTATATTCGCTACTATTAAAACACAAAACAGATGCTTTATATGCATTACAATGTTGTGTTCCATGTATAAACTGATTATTATAAATTGGTTAATTCCCTCTTAAAACGTGGTGCGTAAATTAATATAATTTTTAATTAGTTGGAAAGTAAATTCTATTACAGGGTGATCAGTTAGGGGTAGCGAGCGGCCATATCTCATAAGATATTTGTCAAACGTCCGCTAGAGGGCGTAACAACCAACACCAAGTAGAAAAATGGCGTTTTTATAGAATTTTGCCTAATGAAAATATATCGATGATATCATTTTCATATTTAGTGACTATTTCCCTACACTTTTTGTCTAAAATGTTTTGTTATATATATCAAAATAAAGCGGTGGGGGAAGTTCAATTGTTTTTTCAAACAAACCAAGATGTCTCCCGTTTCTTTTGACCGATTTTAGCAAACTTAGGCTCATATGAAAGAGCATAATTTGCACTACAAAACGCTTATTTGGTTTTGAATTTTTGACTTTTGCTGGCGTCGCTAGATGGCGTTAACTGAATTAGTAGCATATTTTTTAGTTTTTTTCAAAAAGAACAAATGTAATGGTATATTCATTTTTACATATTTTAAAAGGGTATAAATTTCTCTATAATTTAATGAAAATAATTTATCATCTACCTTTTTTTGAACCGTTGTTATTGACCAAAATATTATTTTATTTTATTAAAAAATGGCACGCCACTGCTTTTTGTCAAAATATTTTTATTTTCATTTTTTTCATTTTCGTAATCACTTATTAGTTGCTAACAAAAAGAACCTCTTGACTTTCTTTCGTTAGACGAAGGGTTTTGGATTGAAAAAATAAGATGTTTAACAATGAAAAATCTTAATAAAACTGTCCAACAACAGCAGGAGCAATAACACTAAAAACAAGAACATGGAACTTTAAAAATAAACGTTAAAAATAAATTAATAGTTTTGTCGTAAATGTTCAAAATGTTGTCCATTATTTTGAATCCACTGGTCCAATCTCTTCTGGGTGGAGTTGACAGCTGTCTCAATTTCCGCTCTTGGTATAACATTTATGGCGTTTTGAATTCGGACTATCATGTCTTCTCGAGTAGTTGGTCGAGTTTTATACACCAAATCCTTTATTCGGCCCCACAGATAAAAATCAAGGCAGGTTAAATCGGGGGACCGTGGTGGCCAGAAAAATAGACTGCCTCTACCAATCCAACGGTTAGGAAAATGCCTGTTCAAAAAATCTTGCACATTTCGTGAATAATGTGCTGGGCATCCGTCTTGTTGAAACCACATGTTTCTTCTTACTTGTAAAGGCACATTTTCTAAGAGTCCTGGTAAATCGTTAAATAAAAAGTTCAAATACATGTCACCGGTTAGATTGCCATTAAAGATGTGCGGACCGATAATAGCACCATTAATAACACCGCACCAGACGTTGACGGTCCATCGACCCTGCTGATAATCTTCACGTAACCAGTGTGGATTAGTGTCCGACCAGTAATGCACGTTATGAAGATTTACCCTGCCATTACTGCAAAACGATGCTTCGTCTGTCCACAATATTCGTGACAAAATATGAGGGATTTCCCTAATGAAGTCTCTAAGCCAGTAGCAGTAATCGAGCCTACGTTCAAAGTCAGTGTCATTTAGGGCTTGATGAATCACGATGTGATATGGATGCATTTTAAAATCCATTAATATTTTTTGCACTGAGCCATAGGATATTCCTAAATCTCTGGAGATTTCTTTTATGCTTAAATGGGGGTCTGCATGAATATAAGCCAACACATTTATAATGTTATCTTCTCTTCTTACTCTACGATTTCTTTTCAAAGTTGGAGTTGGTTGCACTTGGCCATGTTGCCTTAAACGTAAGGCTAAACGAATGTTACGGAAATAATCCTTAGGATTCTTTACTCCAGGACCACAAATCATTAATAGTATATTTATGTATATAACTTGTTTATTATATAATATGTAAGTTCGTCGTCGCTGGAGACTTTAACATTAATTTTAATGACAAAGATTCAATATTAACTCAATCTTTAACTAATTTGCTCCTATCTTTAGATGTTAGTATGAATGTACTTAGTCCAACAAGAATATCCAAATTTTCAGAATCTACCATGGATTATATTTGTTCTAATTTTCATGGTGATCAAACAGAATGTTGTGTGGTTCCTGCGGGTTTGTCTGACCATGAAGCAGTAACATGCAAAATTATGGTTACTGCGTCATTTATACTAAAAAATTTAGATAAGGTAGAATTTATAGCAAAAATGTTGCCTGCAGTAATTACCACTGGAATTCACATATAAATAACAAACTCCAACTTTTTTACAACACATCAAAACAAATGTTTAATAAAACGTTCCCAATAAGAAGATTAAAAATAAAAAGGAAAAAATGTTGGATCTCTAAGGGTATTAATACATCTGCCAAAAGTTTACGCTCCGTACATTTTATTAGAAAATATACAACCAGTACTGAATTTTTAAAATATTATTGTACATATGGAAACATTTATAGAAAATTAATTAAAAGAGCAAAATTTTGTGTACTACAGCAAAATACTTAACGTATCGAATAAATCAAGAGGAAACTGGAAAATAATTAATGAGCTTAAAGTGCGTCCTACAAAAAGTACAAATATTAATCTGCAAATAATATTCATCCAAATGTATTTAATGAGTATTACTGCTCTGTTGCAGCCAAATTAACAAAAAATATAACAAACGCTCAAAATCCAATGTCTTTTTTAGATTTAAACATCACAGAGAATTTGGTGCTTTTGGATACTGACCAACTAGAAATGTTGGAAACTATAAGAGAAATAAAATCTATAAACAAAAATGCGGACGGTCTTGATTATATGTCAATAAAAATATTTGAAAACTTACCCATTATTACTTTAAATCGTTTGATTAAATGTATAAATAATAGTTTTCAAAAAGGATATTTTCCCTATTGCCTTAAGACAGGTTTAGTAACGCCAATACATAAAGTAAGCGACGAATAATCTCCTTCAAACTTTCGCCCAATATCACGATTACCTACACTCTCAAAATTAATAGAAAAAGTAGTAAAAAAGCGTGTCATTGCTCTCTTAAGAAGTTTCATCTACTAAGTGTAAAACAGTTTGGCTTTGAAAATTCAAAAAGTACCGGAGATGCAATATTTTCCTTTTTAGAAAAAATGTATTCGATATTAAACGATCATGATATAGCCGTTTTTTGTGATTACTCCAAAGCTTTCGACTGTGTCAATCATGGAGTTCTCCTCAAGAAGTTAAAGGGTTATGGATTCCAGGATAACTAGTACAACTGGTTTAAGTCATATTTAGCAAATCGGAATCAAATAGTTAGCTTCGGAGAAAAGATGACTAGTTCAACTATAATTTCTTGTGGGGTGTCACAATTTATTTCTATTATACATTAATAACTTAACATAAACGAACATTTACATTGTTTGCGGATGACACTACCATTGTCTGGCGAAATAAAAATGAAGACTTGTTGAAAGAAAATATCTCAAGAGACCTAACCTTAATTAATAAATAGTATGATGCGAATCACCTTAGTTTTAATGTATCAAAAACTACTATTTTAACGTTTTAGTTTAACTTTTATAATCTTTACCTATACGGTTGAAAAATAAGCAAACTAACATACTGTAATTTACATTTTTTTTTTAAATTATTATCAAACAATCATATATAAATATACAACCAGTACTGAATTTTTAAAATATTATTGTACATATGGAAACATTTATAGAAAATTAATTAAAAGAGCAAAATTTTGTGTACTACAGCAAAATACTTAACGTATCGAATAAATCAAGAGGAAACTGGAAAATAATTAATGAGCTTAAAGTGCGTCCTACAAAAAGTACAAATATTAATCTGCAAATAATATTCATCCAAATGTATTTAATGAGTATTACTGCTCTGTTGCAGCCAAATTGACAAAAAATATAACAAACGCTCAAAATCCAATGTCTTTTTTAGATTTAAACATCACAGAGAATTTGGTGCTTTTGGATACTGACCAACTAGAAATGTTGGAAACTATAAGAGAAATAAAATCTATAAACAAAAATGCGGACGGTCTTGATTATATGTCAATAAAAATATTTGAAAACTTACCCATTATTACTTTAAATCGTTTGATTAAATGTATAAATAATAGTTTTCAAAAAGGATATTTTCCCTATTGCCTTAAGACAGGTTTAGTAACGCCAATACATAAAGTAAGCGACGAATAATCTCCTTCAAACTTTCGCCCAATATCACGATTACCTACACTCTCAAAATTAATAGAAAAAGTAGTAAAAAAGCGTGTCATTGCTCTCTTAAGAAGTTTCATCTACTAAGTGTAAAACAGTTTGGCTTTGAAAATTCAAAAAGTACCGGAGATGCAATATTTTCCTTTTTAGAAAAAATGTATTCGATATTAAACGATCATGATATAGTTGCTGTTGTTTTTTGCGATTACTCCAAAGCTTTCGACTGTGTCAATCATGGAGTTAAAGGGTTATGGATTCCAGGATAACTACTGCAACTGGTTTAAGTCATATTTAGCAAATCGGAATCAAATAGTTAACTTCGGAGAAAAGATGACTAGTTCAACTATAATTTCTTGTGATGTGTCACAATTTATTTCTATTATACATTAATAACTTAACATAAACGGAACATTTACATTGTTTGCGGATGACACTTTTATATATATATATATATATATATATATATATATATATATATTTATATATATATGTATATATATATATATATATATATATATATATATATATATATATATATATATATATATATATATATATATATATATATATATATATATATATATATATATATATATATATATATATATATATATATATATATATAATATATATATATATATATATATATATATATATATATATATATATAAATATAAATATATATATATATATATATATATATATATATATATATATATATATATATATATATATATACATATATAAATATATATATATATATATACATATATAAATATATATATATATATATATATATATATATATATATATATATATAAACGTAAAATTATAACGTCCGTAGATACATAAATAAGAAAGAAATTAACGGCCATTCGGACAAAAATATTCTTTAAGCGCTTTCCATCATCCGGCATAATTGAGCTATGGATAGATATTTGATAACTTAATTTTTTATTATCTTTTAAAACGATACTTTTAATAAGAACTGTTTCCCCGTTTAAATTGCTATATACAGTAAAATAAGTACTAGCATTTACTTTCCAACTAATTAAAAATTATATTAGTTTACGCACCACGTTTTAAGAGGGAATTAACCAATTTATAATAATGATGTTTTACATGGAACACAACATTGTAATGCCTATAAAGCATCTGTTTTGTGTTATAATGGTAGCGAATATAAGCTAACACAGTTATATAGAAACGATAACCAGAATTTATTATACAATTTGAAACAAAGCTAGGTCATAAACAAACTGGCTTTTAAGACTGTTTAATTTTACCTGAACTAACTTGTGTGGTACTTTATATGCATTTTAAAGTTGGTCAAAGAAGTAATACCTGTAACGAATGTAAGTAACGTAGTACTTAGTCGTCTTGAAAAGTAGATCATGTTCTAAAAGCATGTACGGTATGATAAATAGGATTGTGATTATTAAAAAAAATCTGACCCAGGCGAGATGATTTTGACCGACGCATCCTATATAGAAAAATATTCTTCCTAAGATTTGTGTAGTTGACAATTTGACGTCGTCAATTATGCCGCTAAAGATGATAGAAAGCACGTATGTATATATATATATGTTTGATAATAATTTAAAAAAAAATGTAAATTACAGTATGTTAGTTTGCTTTGTTTTCAACAGTATAGGTAAAGATTATAAAAGTTAAACTAAAACGTTAAAATAGCAGTTTTTGATGCATTAAAACTAAGGTGATTCGCATCATACCATTTGTTAATTAAGGTTAGATCTCTTGAGATATTTTCTTTCAACAGGTCTTTTTTATTTTGCCAGACAATGATAGTGTCATCCGCAAACAATGTAAATGTTCCGTTTATGTTAAGTCATTAATGTATAATAGAAATAAATTGTGACACATCACAAGAAATTATAGTTGAACTAGTCATCTTTTCTCCGAAGTTAACTATTTGATTCCGATTTGCTAAATATGACTTAAACCAGTTGCAGTAGTTATCCTGGAATCCATAACCCTTTAACTCCATGATTGACACAGTCGAAAGCTTTGGAGTAATCGCAAAAAACAACAGCAACTATATCATGATCGTTTAATATCGAATACATTTTTTCTAAAAAGGAAAATATTGCATCTCCGGTACTTTTTGAATTTTCAAAGCCAAACTGTTTTACACTTAGTAGATGAAACTTCTTAAGAGAGCAATGACACGCTTTTTTACTACTTTTTCTATTAATTTTGAGAGTGTAGGTAATCGTGATATTGGGCGAAAGTTTGAAGGAGATTATTCGTCGCTTACTTTATGTATTGGCGTTACTAAACCTGTCTTAAGGCAATAGGGAAAATATCCTTTTTGAAAACTATTATTTATACATTTAATCAAACGATTTAAAGTAATAATGGGTAAGTTTTCAAATATTTTTATTGACATATAATCAAGACCGTCCGCATTTTTGTTTATAGATTTTATTTCTCTTATAGTTTCCAACATTTCTAGTTGGTCAGTATCCAAAAGCACCAAATTCTCTGTGATGTTTAAATCTAAAAAAGACATTGGATTTTGAGCGTTTGTTATATTTTTTGTTAATTTGGCTGCAACAGAGCAGTAATACTCATTAAATACATTTGGATGAATATTATTTGCAGATTAATATTTGTACTTTTTGTAGGACGCACTTTAAGCTCATTAATTATTTTCCAGTTTCCTCTTGATTTATTCGATACGTTAAGTATTTTGCTGTAGTACACAAAATTTTGCTCTTTTAATTAATTTTCTATAAATGTTTCCATATGTACAATAATATTTTAAAAATTCAGTACTGGTTGTATATTTATATATGATTGTTTGATAATAATTTAAAAAAAAAAATGTAAATTACAGTATGTTAGTTTGCTTATTTTTCAACCGTATAGGTAAAGATTATAAAAGTTAAACTAAAACGTTAAAATAGTAGTTTTTGATACATTAAAACTAAGGTGATTCGCATCATACTATTTATTAATTAAGGTTAGGTCTCTTGAGATATTTTCTTTCAACAAGTCTTCATTTTTATTTCGCCAGACAATGGTAGTGTCATCCGCAAACAATGTAAATGTTCGTTTATGTTAAGTTATTAATGTATAATAGAAATAAATTGTGACACCCCACAAGAAATTATAGTTGAACTAGTCATCTTTTCTCCGAAGCTAACTATTTGATTCCGATTTGCTAAATATGACTAAAACCAGTTGTACTAGTTATCCTGGAATCCATAACCCTTTAACTTCTTGAGGAGAACTCCATGATTGACACAGTCGAAAGCTTTGGAGTAATCACAAAAAACGGCAGCAACTATATCATGATCGTTTAATATCGAATACATTTTTTCTAAAATGGAAAATATTGCATCTGCGGTACATTTTGAATTTTCAAAGCCAAACTGATTTACACTTAGTAGATGAAACTTCTTAAGAGAACAATGACACGCTTTTTTACTACTTTTTCTATTAATTTTGAGAGTGTAGGTAATCGTGATATTGGGCGAAAGTTTGAAGGAGATTCTTCATCGCTTCCTTTCTGTATTGGCATTACTAAACCTGTCTTAAGGCAATCGGGAAAATATCCTTTTTGAAAACTATTATTTATACATCTAATCAAACGATTTAAAGTAATAATGGGTAAGTTTTCAAATATTTTTATTGACCGTCTGCATTTTTGTTTATAGATTTTATTTCTCTTATAATTTCCAAAATTTCTAGTTGGTCTGTATCCAAAAGCACCAAATTCTCTGTGATGTTTAAATCTGAAAAAGACATTGGATTTTGAGCGTTTGTTATATTTTTTGTTAATTTGGCTGCAACAGAGCAGTAATACTCATTAAATACATTTGGATGAATATTATTTGCAGATTAATATTTGTGCTTTTTGTAGGACGCACTTTAAGCTCATTAATTATTTTCCAGTTTCCACTTGATTTATTCGATACGTTAAGTATTTCGCTGTAGTACACAAAATTTTGCTCTTTTAATTAATTTTCTATAAATGTTTCCATATGTACAATAATATTTTAAAAATTCAGTACTGGTTGTATATTTTCTAATATAATGTACGGAGCGTAAATTTTTGGCAGATGTGTTAATACCCTTAGAGATCCAACATTTTTTCCGTTTTATTTTTAATCTTCTTATTGGGAACGTTTTATTAAACATTTGTTTTGATGTATTGTAAAAAAGTTGGAGTTTGTTATTTATATGTAAATTCCAGTTGTAGTTACTGCAGGCAACATTTTTGCTATAAATTCTACCTTATCTAAATTTTTTAGTATAAATGACGCAGTAACCATAATTTTGCATGTTACTGCTTCATGGTCAGACAAACCCGCAGAAACCACACAACATTCTGTTTGATCACCATGAAAATTAGAACAAATATAATCCATGGTAGATTCTGAAAATTTGGATATTCTTGTTGGACTAAATGCATTCATACTAACATCTAAAGATAGGAGCAAATTAGTTAAAGATTGAGTTAATATTGAATCTTTGTCATTAAAATTAATGTTAAAGTCTCCAGCGACGACGAACTTACATATTATATAATAAATAAATTATATACATAAATATACTATTAATGATTTGTGGTCCTGGAGTAAAGAATCCTAAGGATTATTTCCGTAACAGAAAGCAAAACGTAGGAAAGTGATTCCATTTTGACATCGTTTAGTTCCTAGATCCGTGA